>JAVSCE010013131.1:0-140428 GCA_032199065.1 Smutsia gigantea
TGATCTTGCTGCTTTCCGTCACATTCACATTCTGCAGCCTCTTGATGGGCATTCTGAAGCCAAGCTGCTCTGCTGTAGCAGACTCCATGGAGATGAATCTGGCCACGGTGCTAGGATAGGCCTGACTGGGGAGAAGGGGGCCTTGGGAGATCAATGCTTCCCCAAGTTTCCTACATGGGGGCAACATAAAAAATGACATTCGACTTGCACGCTGAGATTAACGACTGAGCCTTCCTGAGGCTGCAGTTGCTGGTCCGGAGGCTCCAGCCTCCCCAGGCCCGGTGGGGCCGCCCGAGCGCTGAGGAGATGGAGGAGCTCTCAGCACGCTTGTAGCCCGCTTGTTCGGAAGCCCTGCATTAGACATCTCCTGCTCTTGTCCAGGTGAGAAATGGGTGATGGCCGGCAGGAACAGAGGAGGGGATGAAACAGCACATATCGAGGAGGGGAATTTTAGACTTAACAACTTATTAGCTGTGGGGAAGATAGACGGGAAGACGTGGGAGGACAGTGGGTGTGAGCCCAGCTGGGATGTGGGCCCACAGTCAGAAATAATGACAAAACCTGGCCCTGCTGTGGTAGCTTTTCCTTGACGTCTCACCTCTCTCCTCCACGTCCTGGATGAAACCACATGCTTTTCCCTGGTTGTCTGTTCCAGGAGCTACTTACTCCAAGAGGTCTGAGGCGGCAGAAGCTGGAGATGACTCCAGGCAGGTCAGGCTTCTCAGGTGCATTTCATGGAGGGCAGTAGGCTCAGAGATTACATGACTGCCCCCAAGTCTCCTGGTCAGCAGGTGGCAGAGCCAGGAACCTGACTCCCTGAGGCTCATGCTCCCTTCTGCTCCAACAAATCACCAAATTCTCTAGCCCACAGTACAACCCCTTCTATGACTCGTACCCCCAAATCTATCTGCTGGTGCTAAACAGCAGTATCATGGGGCCAGCTTCCAGGTAGGGCAGACCCAAGAGACAACTCCAGTTCAGACTCAGGGGTGGATGAGGTGTTGTGGAGCCCAAAGTGTGTGCAATTTTGGAGAGTCTTTGGGGAAAAAAATGCAAACATACACTACTTTTGCAAATTTCACAGAAAACATGTGACCATGCAATGGAGGGGACCTGAAGATTATGCCTCATTAGCTCCCCAGTAATCTGCTTAAACATGCTAAGGACTGTTGAGGGCAGGCAAAACTGTAGGGTCACTTTTCCCTTCTGCTCGTATCTTGCCTGGCACTGATGCAACATTACGGTATCTTTGCATTTGAAAACAGTACTGTCATCCCAGTGCTCTAGAGGCCCTTTATAAATGTCAAGCTAATTATTAGATGATTAGATAATAGCTACAGTATGTGCCTGTGTGAGCTGCTGCTCCTACCAAAACACCTCAAGAATGCCAAATGACATGTTTGGAAAGATGAGAAAGCTAAGTATTTCAGGCCTGGATAGTGCAAACAAGCTCCAGGGCACCTTTGTCAGGGAGATACTTCAGAGGAAAGGATGGGGAGGGAGTGCGCGGCGGGAGGAAGTGGTGGCGGGCGCAAACCTCTTCTCCAGAAAAAGGGAAGCAGCAGGGATTCATAGAGGAAGCTAAGCTCTTTACCTGCATTATTTTCTTTAATCCTCCAAACAACCTTTTAAAGCTGGGGCGGGGGGGCACTTGGCTATTATTATTATTATTTATTAGCAGATGGCAACTGAAGCCACACAGCTAGTGAGTAGCGGAGCCAGTGTTTCAGAGCTTATGCGGAGAGCTGCCGGCCTGGGTAGGATCCCTCTCATGGTTTTCTTCACACACACTTGAGAGGCTTCACTTGAGTTTACAAGGACACCCCCTGAACTCACTCCAGACCTGCCTGCCGTCAGGACTTGCCATGGCAGAGCAGCGATGCCAAGGGGAGACCTCACGGTGCCCCTCTGGGCCCGGAGAGGGGCTGCATTAGGTTGATGGTTTGCAGATGTCTCTGTAGAAACCTAGGGAGTTTCTGGAGCTTTATGGGAAAGGGGAAGGGGAGAAGAGGAGGGAGGGCGTCTGATGGGGAGGAGTAGATGGAAGGGTAAGTCTGCTCCAAGAAGCCCCTACTCCCAAATCCAAGCAGAGCAGCAACACCATTATACGTTGGGCTTGGCTGGGCTTCCTGATACATTTTTGTTTGAACAAGGGGATCTGCACCCCAAAAATGTTTACAGGCCCATGTGGGAACTCCCAGCCCTGCACCTACCAGAATGTCTGGCTGGGTGGGAGGATTACACCAGGTTATACAGGGAAAGTGGGTCCTTAACGCCTCTCTTAAGGCAGTCTGGTGATGCTTGTAACCCACTCCTCAGACCAGTATTGATAAATACATAAAAGAGATTACAGCAGGTTACAAAGGAGACCAATTACATTGAAATGCAGTCATCAAAATATTCTCTAAACCTCAAATTCGTGATACCATATCACACGTGCTTCTCTGTTAACCCATTCAAAAAGATCTAGTGACAGGTCTAACCACTACCATAAATCTTAAGTTGTGATGAGCTTAAACAATTTAGGTTACCTGCTGCGTGTGCACAAGCATGTGACATGAAAGTATCTGTGATGCCTGCTGATGACCAACCACAGATGCTGCTTTCACAAGTGAGGTCCATTGCCTACAGTCAGAAACCAGGAAATGCTGTATTTTGGCTGATGACTAGTGAAAATAAAGAGGTAACCATTTTTCCCATCCAGGTTCACAGACCCCTTGACTTCCATCCATGGGCCCACAGGCCCTAGAGTAAAGCCATCAGCAGAGTGCATGTGAGCCTCTCAAGCTCTTGCCCTCGTCATGGTCGTGGTGGTGGTATTTTCTTCTGGAGCAGCAGGCGCTGTGGCCCGGCTCAGCTGAGCTCCGTGTGTGCATTCTTTGCTCTGAGTCCTGGTGACAGGCAAAGGTGGATGTTTCTCCATCTTTGCTCACTGTTTGCCATCTGGCTGCCTCTGGCACAGAGTCCGGGCCTTCCTCCATCCCTGCCAGAGATGCTGCATAAGGAAGTCTGCAGCATTCCCTCCTGGACCCGACCGACCGCAGGGCTTCATCCCTGGCTCCAACAGAACACTCCCTCCCGACCCTGTTCTCGGGCACGGGGTGCGAGCTCATTCCCCAGGAGGACTGCAGGACCCATCGGGCGGCCCTCTCTGCTGTCAGAGTAACAGAACATCTCTGTTGCAAAGGCAAGGCATCCAGCAGAGGCTCAGAGAGCTATTTTGGAACACGTGGCTTATTCCCCTCCCTCTGGTTTGCTTTAAGACTCATTTACAGAATGCCAGGGAGGCCATGAAGGCCAAGGAGAGGATGGCCCTTTCCCCCTGCCCCTGTGGTGGGGTGGGGAGAATAGGGCTCAGCCTTCTCCTGTGTTTCTCAGGAAGGAAATTGCCAGTTGCTTGACATTTCTCAGAAACCCCACAGTGGTGCCCAGTCACCTGCCAGGTGGCTCTCGGCTTAGGCTGGAAGATGGAAAAGGGCAGGACAGGGCCTGGATGAGCCCAGACAGTGTAAGAATGTCAGAGCTGAGAGGGACCCAAAGGGGCATGCAGCCCACCTGCCTCACTGCCCAGATAAGGAGCTCACAGCCGGGTCCCTGAACCGGGCAGAGCAAACACTGGCCACCTTCATCCCCTCTCCCCTGGCGTGACCCTGAGGGCTCAGTGACCTGGACTGTGTCGTAGCTCCTGCTACCCCATCTCTAAACAAAGGGACCACATCACAGATCTCCGGCCTGTAGGCCTCTGGGCTTCAGCTGCCCCTGCTCTGTGCCACAGGGATGAATCTTCCTGCCATGGTGCCAGAGACGCTCCCCATTCCTGGCCCAGCACCACCCAGAGCTGGTGCCCAGAAATGAGCCACTCTCAAGGGTGACTTTGCCCTGGGGCTTTATGGGTTGGGGGCCCTTGACTCCAGCTTCATGGATCTTTTCCCTGTGGGCAGCCCCCATCTCCAACTTTAGGGGTCCATGTCTTCACACATTCCCTCCCCTGCCCTGTGAGATGCACTTTCATGAATGCATTTAAAGCTCCTTCACCCAAAGCAGATGTGCCCAGCTCAGCTTGGAGTTCTCCCAGCTCTGAGACTGCCCGGGTATCCGAGCTCTGTGGAAAGAACACAAGCCCCCCCGCCTCAGGGGACAGGGAAAGGGTCTGGAGCCTTGCGCTCACCAGAGGGTGGAGATGGGGGCCACTCCCTGAAGCCGGCCTCTCACTGGGAGCCTCCCACTAGAGTCCTGCAAAGCCCCTTGTTCAAGCCTGAGGCCTGGCGGCTTCACAGGACAGTTAGTGTTTGCTTTGTGGGGGTGGCGGGCCAGTCTGTGAACAAAACCCCGATCTCTAGATCCTCTGGCTGTGGCCTGGAGCCACTGCTTCCTTTGTCCTGGGGAGGAGAGAGGACTGAGAGAACCTCTTTTTCTCTGCCCCTCCAGATGCCCCCTCCCCAGGCCTCTGGTTCCCCTCTCCATTTGCACCCAACATGCATGGAGAAAAGGCACTCCGAGGGGCCCCAGCAGTGGGAATGCCGCAGAGACGGGACCGACCACCCACTTTTCCCACCTGGAAACTTCATGGCCCACCTCCTGCTCAATGCCCACTTGTTGTGCTCTCAGTTCTCTTCTTTCCCTCAAGAGTTCTAGCTGTAACGGCCCTGGGACCACACCGCAAACACGGCAGGTTCCTGCAGGCCTCTGGGCCTTTGCACATGTGCCTCCTGTGTGGGCGCACTTCCACCTCTCCTCTGCCTCAGAGGGCCGAGCCGCCCCAAGCCCAGTTCCCAACCCCCTCAGTGGAGCACCTTCTACAGACGTGGGACCATGTCTTGCTCCTTGAATCCCCAGCGCCTGCCACAGAGCTGGGCTCAAAGTAGCTGTTCATAAAATATTTACAGGAAGACTTAATTAGGTGCCAGCTGTGTACCATGCACTTTGTACTGTCCAAAGCATGAGTGGTCTGTCTTTGGCAATGTTTTAAGCCAGGTAGAGAAAAAAGATGCCAACCCTACCTGGCAGGAGAGGTGCTCAGTGAACTGAACACATGAATAAGCAAAATTCAAAAAAACAGAAGTGCAACAAATGCCAAGGGTAAAGTATACCACGGGGGGCCTCTCAAGTGGGCATGCCCACTGACTCGTTTGTTCCAATGCAGGATCAAAATGTTCATCTTTTATTTACGTTTATTTACAACCTTTTTTTTTTTTACAAGTAGTATATTTGTACAGTAATTCATGCCACATCACTTAGAAATACATATGTATTAATGGGAGGGCATGCTAAAAGATGTTTTATGAATAGGACTATTAGATTAAAATGAGTTTAGACTGCTGGGTGAGAGCCTCCTGGGGGAGGCAGTGCGGGAGGGTTTCCTGGGGGTCTGGGCCACTCTGTGCCCCATGCCTCCCCAAGTAAGGACACAGCCCCCTCAGTGCTCTGTCTTCCTTCCCTGAAGACGGGGCCTTCCAATCTGTGCTCCTCGACTGGCCACCTGCTGCTCCAGCCCCTGTCACAGAGCCGTCACCCTCCCAGGCCTGGTTAGTGAGCAGTGACTCCAGCTGCCCTGCTCCTCCACAGAGGGCCTCACCCTCTGCCTCCGGAGACAGGTGCTGGCTGCTGGAATGGGTCTCAGCCCAACCACACTGGGAAAGCAGTTCTGACATGGGGCATGTGGATGGAAGGATTTTCTCTTCAGCTTTCCCAACAAAAACCACTTGAATTTATGTTTCTGAACATACCATTCCATGTCGCTGCTCAAAAACCTTCCATTGTTGCTTAGAAGCCTTTAATTTTGTAAACAGCCCTGCCCCAGCATTTGGAAGGTCAGAACCATCCATCACCACCCAGCACTGTATTTCAACAGGGATTCAAGTCCCCACAGAGCCGGGCCTGGATGAGTCCAGAGAAAGCTGACATGGAGGAGGAGAAGGGCTGGGCACTTCAGAACATAACTAATCCTTCCAGCAGACCTGTGAGGTACAGATTGTCACCCAATTTTACAAGGGAGGACACTGAAGTGTGGGAGCCTGAATAACGCCTTCCCGCAGACATGTCCACGTCCTAATCCATAAACCTGTGAATTGGTTTCCATCCATGGCAAAGGGGGCTTTGCCTCGGTGATTAAGGACATGGGGCTGAGATTATCCTGGACGATCCAGATGGGGCCGGTGTAATCACAAGGATCCTTACAGGAGGAAGGCAGGAGGGCCAGAGGGAGAGAAAGAGATACAGTCATGGAAGCCGAGGTCCGAGGGATGTGAAGCCATGAGCCCAGGGATGCAGTGGCCTCTAAAAGCTGGAAAAGGCAAGGAAATGGATTCTCCCCTAGAGCCTGAAGGCGTGCAGGCTGGCAGACACCTTGGTTTTAGCCCAGTGAGGCTGATTTTAATGCCTTTCCTCCAGAACTGTAAGATGATAAATTTGTATTGTTTAAGGCACTAAGTGTGTGGTAATGTGTTTTAGCAGCAGTAAGGAATGAACATACAAGGCATTACTTTTCCCAGCCACAGAGCTGGGGAGTGAGAGACATGGGATTTGAATCCAGGTCTGTCTGACTCCTCAGGTCCAGTAGGTGTTTAGAAACACTTCATCAGAGCGCAGAGCCCGTGAGCAAGGGTGCTTCTGGCTGGCCAGGTAAGAGAGGCACTGGGGCAGTAGAGTTGGAGGGACAGATGCTGGGCGCCCTGGAGGGGACTCAGGCTGAGTCAGAAGGCGACGGGGCTGTCAGATTCGGACAAGCTCCCAACTCCGCAATGGCCCCAACTGCTTCCTCCAGAGATGCTCCACCAGCCTGACAGGTCTGTCCCCACAGAGTTCAGGGCACAGGCGCGGCCCTGGGCGCAGCGGAACTCCTCCCTCTGCCTTCCCGTGAGCGGCTGCGAGGCAGGGTGTCCGTCCCCGACACTCTCGGAAGAGACAACGCCCAGCTCTGGCATGGCCAACCATGAATCACTCTGTCCTGGGTCTCCCCATCTGAGAAATGGGTCGACAGTACCTACCTCACAGGGCCGCTGGAAGGACCGATGACAGCTGGGTCTAAGGGGAGCTGAGTTTCAGGGCTGCAGCCACCACACCTCCCCCCTTTTCAAGAGCTAGAGTCCATTCTGCTGCTAGGTGCCTCTGCTGGACTGTGGCCAAGTAATTTTAATGGTGCCTTGGGTCCTAGTCATGTGTTCTTAGCCCCAGTTACTTGCTCCAGCCACCCGGTGAACACGCCTCTGTGGGGCTGCCCTCCTGCTCTGAGCTTTTGCTCTCCTGTAACAGAGAGAAGTGGCCTTTTGAGCTCTTCCCTGTAGGGGAGACATCTGGTGACCTGGCCCCCCAGTCCGCAGCCCTCTATGGAGTAGTGCTTTTGCTCTCCCTATAAATCTCCCTGGCCAGCAGGCTGCAGGTTGGGGGCTGGGCCCAGATCTCCCTCCTCGCTCTTCTGCTGTCTGGGAGCTCTGGGAGCGTGGGGTACAGGGGACAGAAGAGCAAGGGGAGAAAGCCAGCAGAGTCAGCCTCTTCCAGGACTCCTCCTGGATTTGTTTTGAAAGTTTTGTTCGGTGACACATCTTTCCACATCACTATATTTATCTGTGGGAGAGACAGGATATTTTTGAACAGATGTAATTTCTGGCTCTTTCCCCTGAAAAAAAACAAACAAACTCATTCCTCATCATTTCTTCCTGTGTCTGCTTCTGTCTCTTGCACACTTTTCTGTATAAACACACACATGCACATAGGCACACACCTGCAGACCCACAGACACACACATACACACATGCAGGCAGACCCCTGGTTTAACAACTGTTATTTCAAGACTCCAGTTGACTCAGACCTATCTAGTGTGACGGATAGACAGAAACTTGGCTAGACAGGGAATAGAGAGAAAAGCATTGAGGTAACTGTGGGTTTGGTTCTTTTTTTTCCCTTCCAACTTCACTGAACACCCACTTAGTGTGAAGGAAACTGGCAAGAGCAGGAGAGAAGGCCCCAAAGGGCACCTGCCAGGCCTCGGGCTGCAGGCTTCGGGCTGGAGTGGGCAACCTTCTCTCTGGCTTTGATGAAGGTGCCCGGCACATGTCTCACGCTTGCAGCTGTTCCAAGATGAACACCCTCAGTTCTGCATGAAATGAAAATAACCAACGACCTTCAAATGTCTCCAGGAAGTAAATCAAGGAGGTAGGAAACTAGGAACCACAACTCCGGCCGCTGTAGCTGTAGCATGGACAGAGAGATGCAAGGCCTTGTCACTAGATGGCCATGTCACAAAGATTTTTTTCTATGTTCCTTCTAGAAGTTCTACAATTTTAGGCTTTACATTTAGGTCTCTGAGCCACTTGGAGGTAATTTTTGTATCAGGTGGGAGGTGGCTTTGCTCTCTTTTTGGATATGGATATTCAATTGTTTCAGCATCTTTCTTTAAAAAAAAGTCCTTTCTCAACTGAATTGCCGTTGAATTTTTGTGAAAAATCAGTTGACTCTATATGTGTGACCTATTTCTGGACTCTATTCTGTATCATTGTTTGATATATACATATATTTTAAAATATTTTTTCTCCAAAAAAGTATAAAGTATATTTTATATATATATATACATATATTCTCCAAAACCACACTGCCTTCATTATAGTAGCTTTATGGTAAGTCTAGTAAGTCTTGAAATCAGATAATGTCTTTTCTCCAACTTTGTTCTTCCTTTTCAAAATTGGTTTGGCTATTCGAGTTCCTGAGTCTTTTCATATAAATGTTAGCATTAGCTTGTCAATTTCTATTAAAAACTTTTCCAGGAGTTTTATTGGAATTGCACTAAATGTACAGATCAATTTGGAGTGAATGGACATCTTAACAAGTTCTCACTTTCGGGTCTCCCTTCGTGCCTCTGTCTTAGAGAAAATTGCTCTTTGTGTTCTTGGTCCTGCCCAGCTATAGATGGCCACTGCTATTCAGCCCTGAGCAGCCTGGGGCTGGGGATGGGGTGGGGGTCAGGAAGCTTCCGTTCAGTCTTGACAGGTGCTGTGCCCCTGTGTCTTGTGGGGGGTGGGGGCGGTGGGGAATGTGTCTGTGACCCACCCCTCCCCCATCTGTCAGAGGCTCACCGGTCTGGATGGGTCCTGCCAGTCACCCTGGGGTAGAAGGTTTTACTCCTTTCAGCTGCCCTGGTCTTCACCTGTGCTCTAAGGTGTCAATGGTTTTCTGAACTTTTCTGAAAGGGTTATATGGTTTTCCATTAGGGGATTCAGGGAGCAGACCTGTGTGGAGCTTTGTTCTTTTCCTAAAGCACTGTTCCTGTCCCCACACCTGACCCAAGAGAGGCTTTCTCAGGTCTCCCTCCTTTCCCCCAGGCTTGCTGGTGAGCCTCTGGGGTGGTCCATGGAGAAGAAACTGCAAGGGGGTATGGATTTCCCTCAGGTCTGCAGCTTCCAAGGGGTCTGTCCGTACATTCATTTAGGACTCATATTGGGCTCTTAGCATTTGTTAAAAAGTCTGGTTGGATTCTTCTGCCCAGCTTGTATGATGTCCAAAGTCCATAGCAGGTAAACAAGTACCTGTGTCCGTCTCTCCCTGGAGGTGCCTGTTTTTCCTTAGATTTCAGCTTAGCTCATGCCTTCAATCTCGGATCTCTGATGAATTCAAGGAAAAGTGTCATTTTGTGGATTATTTGCATTTTTTTTTTTTTTTGGTAAGGGTGAGAGCAATGCTCTTTGTAGAGTTCTACACCCTAAGCAGAAGCCAGAAATCCTACAGGCATTCAAGTTTAAAAGATGAGAAGCTTCCTACGCGGAGCAATGTTAGGCAATCTTTAAGGATGGAATCTACCCTGACTGTAGATTCTTTGAGAGTACAAATCACACAGTGCAGAGTTCATGCAAGAGACTGATGCAAGTCTTAGTGTTGAATCTCATGCAATGATTTTCTTTTTGTTCTTTGTGTATCCTATTCAAAACTTAAAATAGATATATGCCACATGGGCCACTTTTCAGAAGAGTATATATACAATGAAAAGTCTCCTTCACACCCTGTTTCCCCAACTCCTAGCTCTCTCTACAGGAAGTCAATATTACAAGTTTGATTTCTTCAGAAACATCTTATGCAATTACAAGAAAACACCTCTGTTCTTCCCCCTGTTTTTGCACAGATGGTTGCCTACCTTGTACACTGTCCTGTTGCTTTTTCTCACCTAGCAATATATGTTTTGGAGATCTTTTCCTGGTCAACAGTTTTCTCACTTTAGAGACACTATGAGGAGCTGCTGTCCCTCGGGGGTTCACACCTGCAGAGGTGGGAGAGAGAGGAGGGCGGTGGAGTCACTGGGGGCTAGGGGGCAGCTAGGCATTCTAGGTTGGCCATAGCTAACTAGGTCTGGTTGCTTGTTAGGTTCCAGGCTCTGCTTTAAGCTCATTAACTATGTCACCTTAGTAAACCTTTACAAGCATCCCTACAGACAGGACTATTTGTAACCCATTTAAGAGGTGAGGAAACTGAGCCTTAACTTCAAACAACTGTGTCCCTGATTAGTGCTCAGTGTAGAGGGACAGGGGCCCGGGCTTCTCAGCAGCTGGCCAGCTGCCCTGTCCAGATCCCACCAGGCACAGGCGTGAGGCTTCTCCCCGGCTTGCCGTCAAGTGAGACCCTTAGGAGGGAGAAAAGAAGGCTGACTCGGAGCGGGACAAGCCCAGGGTGCTGGGTGTGCTCTGGCTCGGACCCGCGGGCCGCCGGACCCCAGCAGGACACGTGCCTGCCCACGGACATTTGGGGCCACAGGGACTAGAGGCCACTGAGCCATAAATGCAATTGCTAGAGGAGTTCATTCAAAGGGGGGTTAGTTGAGGATTTGGAGGAAGTCTCCCACAAATCACTGCGGTTCCTGGTGGCGAAGATGAATAGGGGATTGGAAGAGGTCCTGTTGGGTGTAAAGCAGAGAGAAACACGAGGACATGGGGTGTTCACTTTCCTGGGGCCCTCAGCATCCCCAGGGAGCCCCACTGAGCCTTGGGGCAGTGCAGACCTTGGCCAACGGGACTCCCCTGGATGGAGACTCAGCTCTGGGGGACAGGGCACCTTCCCCGGGCCTGGCCCTGTCCTCTAGTCCCTTCCCTTCTTGGGCCTCACATCCTCATCTGCCCAGTGAGGCTCCTGGGACCCACCAGGAGGCCGCCAGACACATGGGCAAGTACCTGGGTCTGAGTCTGAGTCCCGGCTCTGCCTGCCCGCAGATCCTCCCACGAAAGCCCACCCTTGCCTGCAGCAGGTAACTGTCCCCAGCTGTGTGCCCTTACACAGGTGAAAAGAAGGTGCTTGCTAAGTGCGCCCTCTGCGCCCTCTGTGGTAAGAGCTCAATAAACAGCCGTGCAGCTGTTGTCACCCCAGGGTCCCTGCCTCACATTCTGTGAGGTGACAAACGGCCCAAGGAGAAATGGGCTCCAGTTCCAGGGCCCCATGCTGCCACCTGGCGGTCACATGGAAACAACAGACCTAGAGCGGTGGTTCCAGTGCTTTACACGGATTATCTCATTGGAGGACAAGATACCTAACATCTCATATTAAATAAAGTGGTACTGTGATTTATGTGGCCAGAAACATCACTTGTGTCACTTTACTCAAGCCTTACAACAGTCTTGTCAGGTAGAGATTTAGCCTCTCCACCAAATAGAGGAAAGCAAGGTTCAGAGATGTTAAGTAACTTTCCAAGGTCACACAGCAAGAAAACGGCAGAGCTAGGATCGGAATCCTTTCTGTTGGGAGCCACGCTCATCCTTGTTTGAGCATCATGTGTGTCCCCCAGAGAAGCTCCAACTCCTCTCACAGGGAAGGATTTGGCAAGGAGGACAGGTACGGCCATGGAGCGAGACTCAAGGGAAATCAAGAGCTGTGGTCTGGAAGCTTCCATTTTTGTTCTGATCAGCCCTGGACAGATATGAAGACGAGGTCAGAGCCCTGCAGTCTTCTTCGAGGTTACCCAAGCACTCTGAATAAGCATCTCACTCCCACAAAGGTGGGCACAGACATGGGGCTTCAAACAGCAGAGCCGGGGAGGAAACACACGTCTCTGGGGACCATGACTAAGGAAATCTTTTCATCTTTATGCTTTCTGTGTTTTGCATTTTCCCCAGTAAATCTGAATAAAAAGCAGTATCACAATAGGAAGGAGGTTAGAAATCGTCACGCCCATAGTCAGTACCCAGTGTCCCATTCAGTGAAAGAAGGAAGGAATCTGATCTGGGGCACCCGAGGCACAGAGACGGGGAGAGATGTTCTCAAGGTCTGCAGCTGCCACAGAGCTGGGTCTAAAACACGGCTCTCAGCACACCCACCTGTTCTCTTTCTACTCACTGAACGGCACCCAGACTGGCTGTAGGAGGGAAGCCTGTGTGCCAGGCAAAGTCACTGGGGAGCAAGTGAGGACTTTAGAGCAAGGCAGTGGCCAGCCAGATTTGTTCTCGCCAAATGACCGAGTCCATTCCCATTCCTTCCTTTGGCTATGAGGTTTGTCTGGAGAGAGAGAGAGGACTCGATCTTGTAAGTCCTAGCCTGGGTCAGTTATTATATCCAGCCCCAGGGCCGTATTTCTGTCCTGTCTCCTGACTTGGCCCAGTCTGGTCATCAGTCCCACAGCTGCCCCCACCCCCAAGAGGGCCCCTGAAAGAGACGGTCCTCTTGGGGGCGGGGCATCTGTGCCATGCTCACCTGGTGATACCCCCTCATTCGGCTACCACGGACCCCGTGGTGCTTGGCTGGGCTGGACCCTTTGACAGCATCATCTCATTTACTTCTCACAGCAACCTTAAGAGGCAATAATTTTTCCCCTTTTAAATAGATTTAGTTTTTTGAGCAGTTTTAGGTTCACAGAAAAATTGAGGGGAAAGCATATAGAGTTCCCACATACCCCCATCCCAGGTCCACCCGTCCCACCTCCCAACCCCACAGCCTCCTCCACCATCAACATCCCCCATCAGAGTAGAACATGTGTCACAATCAGTGAGTCTCCATTGACACGTGTCACCTGAAGTCCACAATTTACATTAAAGCTCACTCTTGGTGCTATACAATCCACAGGTTTGCACAAGAGGTGGTATTTGTAAATGCTGTTTACAGTGGAGGGCTGCTAGGCACAGAGGGGTTAGGGCCAAGGGCACACAGCCCAGAGGCGGCAGGGCTCAGAGCCTGGATCTGCCTGACTCTATACCAGCCCACACAGTTAGCCCTGGAGGGCCCCCTGCGCGGCGGGCGTGCTGGCCCTGGGAGATCAGCCCAGCGGGCGGGCTGGCGGGGCTGCAGGCACTTCACAGCTAGGTTCTGCGTTGTAGTCGCTTGGCCTGCACCAGCTGGCACTGATTTTCCTTGCATCTTGAGTGGGTTGGGCAGTGTGATATGGAAGAGTTTATGCTACTCTCACTCTTCTGTAGGATTAAACAGGCTGGCATTTGAGATTTTCTTAATTTTCCCCCTTCCTGGATGTGATCTGATAGATGGCCACTTCTACAGCGTCTCAGGAGAATCGATCAGCTATTGTAACATCAACAGGATACCAGTTAATGGGGAAATGGATCACTGTTCCTTAAAAAGCCCCCATTCCCCAGCTTCCTCTCAACCTCTTCCACCTCACGTCCAGATATCTGGATAGGTCCAGAGTATGGGCTCAGCATCCCCTTCTCCCCCTAGGGCACTTGTGGGGCTTTCTGGCCCAAGTCCTGACCCTCCTGCAGGCTGTGTGAACCTGCCCTGCCTGGGCAGCAAATGCTCAGCCCCTCTCAAGACTGGCCTGGCCCGGTCTCTCCCCGCCCTCTGCTCAGCCAGGAGCTGGCGTGGAAAGAGCCCGGCTTTGTAGGGAGACCCACCCACACATGCACTCTGCCTCTTGTACCTGTGTGGCCTTGAGCAAACCCCTTCCGTTTCCTCACCTGATAGCTGTGTTGTTACTCTTTACAAGAGGGTCTAAGGGTTGGAGATGATGGGGCATAGTTCCTGGCACATGGTAGGTGCTCAAAAGCTGGTGGTTCTTATTCCTGAGCCAGAGGGGGTAACCCCAGCCTGTTCTGGCTCTGAAATAACCTCTCATCCAAAAAATACGTCTGAAGGGGCTGCCTGGCATGGGAGCCAAAGGGTCCTGGATCCATCCTCCAGTTATCTGACTGACAAACAGGAATCAATTCTGCCTCTGTTAGAGCCATTACAACTTCATCACCCATAAAGCAGATCCATGTGCCCTATTTGATTTTCATTTCAGGAACCAGGTGTCAATATTGACCTTTCCACGGGGTGCTGGGTCGAGAGGAGCTTGTTAGCATGAAGTCCCCTTCCCCCACCAAAGGCGGGCAGCCCCTCACTTCCCATTTGCAGCCCAGCGGAAGCTGATGCCCCTCCCTCGGAATGCGTCAGACTGCCCGGAGCTTGTCAAACGCAGGCTCCCCCCCCCCCGCCCACACACACACATACACCCATTTACTAAGTTGGAATCCCCAGAGGTAGCCCACGAGTTTCTATTTTCACCAAGCTCTCCCAGGGATTCTGGTTTGGGGATCACTGCCTTAGAGCTCCGCGGGGCATCTGCCTCACCGCCAGCTTCTCTAGGGAGGAGAGGCCAGGAGGCAATGCTGGGAGCGTCCACCTGCGCTCCCAGAGGAGTGAAGGGAGGAGGGGAACAGGACCTCGCTGCCCTTTATCCTTTAAAGAGACAGGTGCTGTTAGCTTGGTGCAGAAACACAGACTCTAGAGCCACACACGCATCAGTTTAAACACCAGCTCAGTCACATAAATTAGCTGCATATCTCTCTCAGATTACTTCTAGTTTTTAGTGTCATCTCAGCATTAAAATGGGATGCTAACATCTATTTTAAGGAATTTTACTTGAGATTATATGAGATTCATGAGGGAACTGCATAGCACAGGGCCTGGCACAGACTAGGTATACCTGTTGGTGTGCCTCTCACTCCAAATCCATCCTACTTTGCTCTGCTTTCTAACACTAGAGCTGGATCAGGTACGCATTTCTCCTTTGGCAGCTGGTGTAATGTTAAGCATTGCCAGTAGAGGGAGCTAGAGGATCACTGCAAGGCATACAGAGGAAGAGCGCCCCCTCCCGGCTCCAGTGTGAGTTTTTCCTTCCTGCAGGATGACTGCTCTCATCGGGGGTGCTTTCTCCACCGAGTGTTTCTCACGCAGCAGGGAAGCCTCCTGTGCTCCAGCTCCAGCCAGCTGGTGCCCAGTGAGCTTCTCCACCACCCAATGGGCTGCAGCTGCACTCTCCCCAGCGTGGTCTGAATCTCATCCAAGTTCTTCATTCCTTCTTTGGGCAGTCCCCCTCAGCCCAGAGGTAGCAGCTGCTCTCTGCATTGTTTATTCCTGTGATCCTTAGAGTCCCCTGTTGGCCCTCTTAGTACTTTATTACATTTCACTGGTTAATATTTGTTTATATTACAATTTTTCTATTCAAACAGCTAGTGTGATTTTTGTCTCCTGAGTGGCCCCTCACTTATATATAGGAGCTATTTTAAAATGATAGTCTATCTAGCTCTCCATCTGCAGAAAAGCATCTTTATATACACCATGTAATGATGAGGAAAAGCTGCCACAGGCCACGTAATGCTGTGGTAACTGTAGAATTGCATCGCCAACCCGAACGAATGGGGTTCCAGAGTGCTACCACTGAGTGCTTCTTGGGGGCAGTCTACGGGAAGCCACGAGGAGTACAGGGGACATGAGCACAGCCTCATCTGGCCCTTTGCGTTTATGTATTGGAAAGCATAACCTTCTGTGGAAAGATTATACTCTGAAAAAGACTAATAAGTTTAGGCAAAATATTGGTGATAAGTGACCTGGTTCGCAAGGAAAGGAGTCCAGGTGTTCCAGAATAAGAGTAATGCGGGGGTCAGGAAAGATCCAGAAACCTCAGTCTCTGTGTCCTCAGCCATACCAAAACAGGGTGAGTGCCTGGGCCCTGGGAGGAGGTTCTGAAGTCTTAGCATACAATCCCCTTTCCATTTTTTTATGGTTTGTGAGGTGTCAGTGCAGAGAGGAAATTGTGTTAAAAAGAATCCAGCTGCATGGCTCCTTAAGGATACATGAACCCAACAGACCCACTGATAGGGCAGGATTCCAGCACCCAAAGGGAGCAAGACCTGCCCTCCCTGCAACAGAAAACTAGCTCAATGAGGCTTCCTTCTGGCTAGTTCTGTTAGTTTTCCCCACCTCAGCAGCTGGCAGCCAGGAGAGAGGCAGGCCCTGGTGTGGAACATCTGTGGACAACAGCTGGGTTGTGTGCTCCTGTCTCATGGCTGTGTGGAGGTCGGTGGGGGCAGGACTGGACATGGTCCCGTGGGTGAACCCCCAGGGTCTCAGTGGTGGACACTGGGCTGCTCCCTCCCTGAGGGATATCCTGCCCACCATGTGGCCTAGGAGTCATGACGGTGGCCCATAAGCCAGGCAGAGTCTCAGAGAACAAGGCAGTTGGAAGGGAAGGACTTGAAGGCCAAAGTCCTATTTGAAGAGACTAAGATCAGACAGAGAGGCGGTTGCAGCACTGAGATTACAGCCCAGGGTCCTGCCTTACTCACACTGGCGGTTAATGCTGCCCACCGAGCCCTGGGCAGGACAGGACTTGGGCAAGTGCTGAGAAGCCGGGAGGGGCTGTAAGTAGGGAGACGGCCACGAGGTGTCACTGTCGCACCAGCGTCTGCTGCTGCTGGGGGTCTGACTCCGTGACGCTAAGGACCAACTCCACGTGAGTGAAGGGGCTTTTAAATTTCCGTTGTCACAGGTGTCCTAAAAGGAGCAGTAGCGCCCAGGCGGAGGGAGGAGAGCGCTGCTCATTTCCCAGAAGGTGGGTCCCAGTAAGAGCTGTTGGTGAAGCCCTTCTTCCTGGCTAACTGCTGCCCCTTATTGATGATTGCTGATTAGAATCCTTAGGACCTGGGTCCCTAAGTTTGTGAAGGGACCTTAGAGATCTTTATAGACCACTTTAGGGAGAAGGAAGTCCGGAAAGAGAAGGCCATTCCCCAAGGCACACACAGCTGCCTGGAGGCAGGAGCAGGACCTGGCCCAGTGCAGTGGCCACTCCCCACGCCCTGTCTTTACACTTGCCTACAGTTCAGTCACTCATTCTCTGAACATTTGTTGAGCACTTACTAATCCTATTTTCTTTTCTTTGTGGCTGAGCAGAACTGGAAGATACCGCAGACATGGCATATCAGTGACCAAATAAGGGTGGCCCAGCTGGGGGTCAGTTTCTTACCCTTTGGTCCTGAATATTTGTCAATGTCATCCACTCTTTATGCCAAAAAATAGAAATAAAAACAAAAACAAAAATGGTGGAAGTGAGACCAGGATTCAGACAAAGATGGACTCTGAGAGCTGACTGGGCGGTTCTGCAGAGGCGGCGGCTCAGACGGTGCGCGCTGTGGCCGGGCTGGCTGCAGGCCCACGCGCCGGGGCCCACACCAGGCACCTGAGTGGGAAGGAACCTTGGAAGCAGGAGGTTCAAAGCTGCAATAACTGTGACCATCAGGGGGCAGTGTTTTATCACATCCTGTGTGGTCAGAGACTATCACTAGCAGGGAAGAAAGTAAATCTTTTTAAGGGGACAGAGGGTGTTTAAAATAAATTTAAGTGTGGATAAGAGAAAGGTATATCCATCTGCACTTGAAATGATCTCTCAACGGCAATTTTATTGTTTTGCCTGTCTCTCCTCTTACTCCAGTAGCTATACAGTTGACACCGTTGTAAAGTTGGGGAGTTATGTCTCTGTGTGCAGTCCCCTTTCACATGGCCCTCCTCCCGCAGTCAAGAGTTGTTAATAACCTTAGAACCCCTCTGGGGGTGTTTGGAGGTCCAGAAACAATGGTCTGGAATCTGGTTAGTGACGCCCCAGCCTGTGCAGTCTCCAGCCAGCCCCCCTTCCTCCGCATGGCCCTCCAGCAGGCTGCAAAGTCAGGCGCAATTACCCATGCTGCATCTGTCCTCTCAGGTCCCGCCATCACCTGTTTGCTGCAGCCCCGTGCTGCTGCTGTACTCGTTATTGACCATTCTGCTGGGATATTAAGTACTTTTGGCTTGGCTTGGGGATGGTTAATCAACAGCCTTGTCAGAGTGATGGATTCTTCTAGGATTATTGTTTAATTAGCTTGTTTGGAGGGAAAAATCAACTAGAACATCAGTCCTTTGGGAGCTGGAAGGAAGGGGAGATGTGAGCTGGGGGTGGGGTGGGAAGAGATCTTGGAGATGCTCCCAGCAGCAGAGTGTAGCTGCGGGTGGGGACGGTGGGAGGCTTCTGACCAGAGTGGGTTTAAGCTTGAATTGATCGCTACCCTGATGGCTGCAGTCTGGAGCATTTCCACCCTTCAGTGGAACTGCATAAGCAGCGATTCCTGAAGTATCACCAAAGATCATAGCATCCCTTGGGGAGCTTATAAAGAAAGCAGATTCCAGGCCTAGCCCCTGACTTTCTAGATCAGACTCTCTGAAGCTTTTTAGAAAGGTTGTTCAGGTGATTTTTATGCACAGGGAAGTTTGGGAGTCACAGCCACACTCCTGACCAGTGTTGGGCAAGTCAGCATTTCCACCGGCAATAATTTCAAATGATCAGGCTCTACAGCCAGCGCTCCCGTCCATGTCCACGCACCCCGCCTTCTCGCTGTTTCAGTCTCCCAATCTCTGTCTTGTCCTGTCTCTGCTATTTGTCTGCATTACTCACTGCTGAGCATTTGTCTGCCCCTCTGTCTGAATTGTCTTTCTTCCCCTGCTCTCCACCTCCATCTGCTTATCTCTCCCTCTTTTCTTCCAGTTTTCTCTTTTCTGTGTGCTATTGTCTATTGGCACCTGACACCCTTTACACCCCTCCTCTATTCTCTCCTTTCTGGCAGAGGCTAGAAGCCTGAGGACTACCTTGGCAGGAGAGCTCCAGATACACTTCAAGTCCTTCCAGTGAGATGCACATATGTGATATTTGAAAGGCAGAAGAGAGGCAGAAACCTATTTATTCTGCCTCCAGCAGGGCGGGCAGACATGGCCTTTGGCAGATGCGAGGTTCTGTCCTAAGAGCCCCGTATCAGGCTACAGCAGCTGTGAGCCTCTCTGGCAGCTCCCCGTGGTGTCTAGTTCAGGTGGCCGTGGGAGATTCTCGGTTCTCTGGAAGCTAGTGGTGACCTGGGGCTAGTGTGGACCTTCTCTGTGCTCCTTGCCCACTGCCTCGTCTTCTGGAGACTACACAACCTGCTCCAGGACCCACAGATACGAAGTCTTCGGCTCTGCTTTGGAGGCCTCTCTTGACCCTGGCTTAAGGAGGTGGGGAGCCCTGAAAAGGTACAGCCTAGGGACAAGCTGGCTGGTCTGTCCTGTCCCAGGGCTAAGAATCAAGGCCCTTCCCTCCTGTCAGGGGACAGAGACCTTGTCTCCAAGCAGAGAAGCCCCTCTGTCAGGCCCCATGCTCCCTCCCTGAGTCCTCTGGCTGTGGTGTGGCTATGAGAGTCAGCATTTCAGTTACTGATAACCTCACCCCTTATATCCTGTTAATTTAAAGAGAAAATTAAAGACTGGTTTCTGAGCAAAGCTCTGTGGAGGAGGAACCTACTCTGCATCCTGGGGACACCAGTCCAGCTGCTGCACAGGGCACAGCCACGCCAGGACTGCTCAGTGCTAACCCCAGGCCTGTAAAACTGTCCTTCTTGTCTTCCAGGACCCAGGCAGGCTCAGAAGGAGCCTGGGTGACATGTGGTTGGGGCAGCAAAATGTGCAAGCATGTTCGCCTTTCCGTCTGGACATTCAGCTGTGGGTCATCTCCGAGTCCTGCTGAATGGGGCACATTCATGTTTCTGGCCTTTCCCTTTTATTAACAATTTATGTCAACCTGTTGGTGCCAGTGTTTTGTGTGCAGAAAACCTTATGTAAGAGGGCAGTCTGGCAGCCCAGGACTCAGGGTCTTCAGACACTAGCTCTGTCTGCCTCCAAGATGATGTTGGTAACTACAGCCATCTATCCTGGTTAACCAAGCCTAGGGCCAGGAGGCAAAATGACGTGGCCCAACCTGTGCTGTGTGTCTGCCCCTGCTATTCTACCGAGATGATGGTGAACACTCTGCAACAGTCCCTGTGGGATGGAGGTCGGTTGGCTGTGTATTTGTTCCTTGTTCCAGGATGTGTTCACTTCCAAAGGCTGACCGTGTCCCTGAGTGTGAATGTTTGCACAGTGGCGCACCCCTGTCCATGCCATCTGCCTTCTGATGGTGTCTGCTCAGAAAGGTCACACTCAGGAAGGTCACCACCCTCCTGTCCTCTTGACACATATCTGCATCTCAACCAGGAAGATATTTCCAAGAATGAGTCCTCAAATCTCAAATTCTCCAGGGTGGGGTCTGGCTTGGTCATTCTCTGGAATGTCTGCTATACCCCAATGGGCCACAATCTCTTGGAGATCCACTTTATGGATAAGGAAGGAGAGAGGTACATGCCTTGCTGGCTGTATTTCTCTTCCCCAAATGTATTTTTCATCCAGAACTAAGATCCTTCTTGCCACAGAGTCCAAGATCTTTATGGGAACCATGATTTATTTTGTCATTTGGCTGTGAAACTATCAGAATCAAACACTGGAGGGCATGATTATTCTGCAAACACCCAGTGGACTGCTCCTGTGTTACCCACAGCACCCTGTGGGTGCGCAGACTGGCTCATTCTGGCTTTTACCAAGAAATGGACTGGACTGGTGGGAGGGGACCAAGATGCAGCTACTCCCCTTCTTTCCCACAGGGGAACAACTTCTGTTCCATTTTCCAAAGCATTTTGGGCTGGTGTCCCGACGTCCTCAGGTGGCCTGCTCTGTAACTGGGCCTACAGGAGCCTGACCCAGCTGAGGCCCCAGGCCAGGCTCCTCCAAGGTGGCTCTGACTGCATTTCAGGCAGGGCAGGTTTGAATGGATCACAACCACGGGGCAGCACAGCCCCCGGAATGGGAGCCACACTCCTGAGTGGTCAGCGGGAGTTGTCCTAGAGAAAGACGCAGACGCTCAGACACAGAAGGCCCAGGGAGAGGAAAGCTTTTCTTTCCTTTGAGTGACCACAGAGACCTGACCGCATTCGCACAGACGTAGATCCCAGCCGTCCCCCAGACAGCAGAGGGAGGAGGCACGCCCATGGCTCCCTGCGGGTGGGACTGTCTCACTTCATTCCTCACACTCCCTCCTGCACACTACCTGCCTACTCTACCCTGAGTCCCAGCCACAGCCCACTTAGCCCTTGAGTGCCTGCGGCAGAGTGGAGGGGAAGTTGGGAGACATTCCTCTGACCTCCTGGGCAGACGGGAAGGGCCGAGACCAGGGACAGCTGCAACAGCCCTGTCCTCTGACTCAGTGGGGCCCCTGTCTGCTGACTCCTTCTGAAGAGTGGCGTTTCTCAAGAGCTCATCTCTTGGACTAAAGTGACATCTTGCGTAGACACTTTTTTCTACAGTTGTAATCAGTCAACTTTCCTGCCCACATGGTAAAGCAGCAGCCTTGCCAGCTCTTCTCTGTCTCCATCTTCTTCTCGAGTTTTAACTCTTTTCTCTCAGACCATGTGCTACTCTGCTTACTTTTCATAAAAATCCAGCCCAATGCACATAATTTAAAAATTCAACATGCACAAAGGGAAAATAGTCCCCTGTCCCATTCCTATCCTAAAGTCCTCTCTCCCCCAAATCTTCTGATGCTCACCTCCACATTTCTAAATAAAATGCTTGCAGGGTCTCCCCTTGACCTGTCATTGTGAAATGCCTATTGACGTCTTAGGATGGAAGATGGGGCTGGGGGACACCTAAGCAACTTTCACACTGGTACTTCTCTCCCTCCATTCTCCGACATATTTATGTCCCATATTTTGTTAAATCAATATTCAATTTTTATTTTATTACGACTATGTATTTACTGTTCTAAGTGAAGAGATATTTCAGGACCACAGTTCCTTTCTTCTATAATTCTTTGTTCACCCAGGAGTTAATAATTACCTCATTTAAAAAATCTGCTTCGTCTATGTCATTATCCTAATAATTCTCCCTAAACTCTCCAGCAGAATTTCAAAATCCTATGGACATGATTTCCCCATGATTGGGTGATCAGATACACTGTTGGTTCCATTATTCCCAAAGGTTGCTCGTCTTGCTCTCTCGACCCGTGGCACAGCTCTCTCGGTCCTTGGACTGCCTGCGTGAGTATAGGATCTGGTGGTGGACCTCCTGTTTCCTGGATTCCGATTCCTTCTCCTTCGTGGTTAAGTCCTTGGAATGTGCACGTCATTTTCCTAATTGGGTACATTTCTCTTTAAAAGCCAGCCCTGGAAGGCTAGGCACCCTCTGTTCTAAAGGTGCCTGGTGATCACCAGGTGTATGTTTGCCAAAGTGGGTAGGCAGTTTTCGCATCGCCAGATGCAAATCCAGACTCCCAACTCTTAAAAAGGATTTCTTTGGTCTGCAGGATGGGAGAGATGGATTTATTAGGATAAAAGTTGACTTGCTCTGGAGAAAGCTGTTGTCAGTAAATCAGCAGGATTGGGGCCACTGCTGCCCATATTTCGACTTCATGCAGAGTAGAAGAAGGGGGCCCATTCCTCAAGACACTGTATTTCTATGTAGAGGGAAGTTGTTATAAACACTAGCTTTGTTAGCGTTGTAAGGCACTTTACTATAATATTTACAGTCGATCCCCATGAATGGAGGTGATATTAACTAGACAAACTCTCCGCAGGGTCTGAAACCTCTGGACCCTGAAATCAGTTAAGATCAACATGGCCTCAAATGTCCAAGGAACATATACCAGGGCACTAATGTTAGCATTTTTAGGAGTATGAACTTGATATTTTAAACAATTTTAACATAATATTGCCTGCATTGTGGCAATGGAGGCACATGCTTTGTTCAAAAGAAATAGATATGATGAGAGGACAGGGAGAGGAGTGGCTGGTTACGCATATCTGTATCTTAATTTACTAAGTCAGAGGAGAGGAGATGGGTTGGAGATGAGAGAGAGAGAAGCAGAAGTGTCCCTGATGTGAGTACACCCCAGCTGGCCTGGTGAGTCTGAGGGCAGATAGAAGCTTCTTGCACAATTTACAGGAGTGGCCTGGAAGCCAGGTGGACAGGTGAGGGGCCCTCAGCCCCTCCAGTCTCTGAGGAGAAGCTCACTGAGCTCCTGCCTTCAGCTTGTTCCAGCTACTGGCTTAATGCAGAGGCCGGATGAGCAAGGAGGGGATTCCCTTCTAGACTGAATGCTGGTCGAAAGGGAAAGTCTCCTTTCTGGGAGTGACAGAAACACTGGCAGAAAGGAAGCTTGAGTTTATAGTAGCAACGTAAGGGAATATTGGGCAGATTTTTATATTGATATTAATTTTTATATTCATTTTGAAATGTGCCCTGGTCTCAGGAAAGCAGATTTCAGAAGGGTGAGAGAAATAGTAGGTCGGATCATAGGCTTTATAAAAGAATACAAGTCATGGTGTATTGAAGATTATAACAAGGTAATGTTAACCCTGTGCTCCCCAGTAATCCCAGTAGGGAAGAAATTACGGAAATAGCTGAAATAGCAGGAGACTTGGGTTTAAGGCAATATTTACTGAAGTTGGGATGAGAACAAAGGAAGACGTGTCCAACCCATCTCTTCTCCTCTGACTAAGTAAATTAAGGTACAGATATGCGTAACCAGCCACTCCTCTCCCTCTCCTTTCATCATATCTGTTTCTTTTGAACAAAGAATGTGCCTCCATTGCCACAATGCAGGCAATACTATGTTAAAATTGTTTAAACATGGTAAGATGTTTTATTTACAAATGAAACATATGTAGCCTTAGAGTCTAGCAGGGAATACAGACCTTAAGCACATAATTAAAAGTGTGTTGACTTAGCTAATTACCAGTAGAGGGGAATTTCCTTAACGTGACAAATGGTATCTATACAAACTATACAAACCCTACAGTTCACATCATACTTATTGGTGAAAGACTGAGTGTTTTCCCAAGATCAGGGATACAAGTTGCTGTCTCTACCTCTATTCAGGATTGTACTAGAAGCTCTAGCCAGGATAATTAGATAAGACAAATAAGCAAATGGAATAGAAGAAATAAAACTATCTCCATTTGTAGATTACATGATTTTGCATAAATAAATTCAAAGGAATCCCCCCTAAACAATTAGAAACAATAAATGAGCAAGGTGGCAGAGTTTAAGATCAGTATACAAAAATCAATTCCATTTCTATACCTTATCAATGAGCAATCTGAAAATGAAATTATTTATAACAGCATCGAAAAGAATACAATACTTAGGAATAAATTGGACAAAGAAAGTAGGACTTCTGAATGGAAAACAAAACATTGTTGAAAGAAGTTAGAGAATATGTAAAAAAGTGGAGCAACATCTCAGGCTCATGGATCAGAAAGCTTTATACCATGAAGATGGCAATACTCCTCAACTTGATCTATGGAGTTATGGGATTGTTATCAAAGCCCAGCTGCCTTTTGTTTCTCCGCAGAATTTGTCAAGGTGATCCTAAAATTCATACGTAAAAGCAAGGAATCCAGAATCACCAGGACAATCTTGAAAAGGAAAACCAGATTGGAGGATTCACATGTCCTGACTTCAAAACTTACTATAAAGCTATAGTCATCCACACAGTGTGGGACAGACATACAGATCAATGGAATAGAATTGAAAGTTTAGAAAGAAATCCTTACGTTATGATCAATTGGTTTTTGGAGAGGGTGCCAAGAAAATAAAATAGGGCAAAGAATGATCTGGTGGGACAACTAGATATACACAGGCGAAAGAATGAAGTGGGACACCTCCCTCGGAGTAGATACAAAACTTACCTCAAAATGGATCAAGGACCTAAATTTAGGAACAAAACTATAAAAATTTTAGGAGAAAAACATAGGAATAAATATTCATGACTTGGGGTTAGGCAATGATTTCTTAGACACAACAGCAAAAGTGTAAGTGCCAAAAGAAAAATAGACAAGTTGGACTTCATCAAAATTAAAAACTCATGTTCTATAAATGATATAAGCAAGAAGCTTAAGATAATCTGCAGGATGAAAGAAAAGTTTTACAAATCACATATATGATAAGGGACTTGTAAAGGAACATATACATGAAGAACTCTTACAACCCAGTAACAAAAAGATAACCCAATTTAAAAATGGACAAAGGATTTGAATAAAAATTTCTCCAAAGAAGATAGACAAATGGCCAATAAACACTAAAAAGATATTTAATATCATGAGCCATCACAGAACTGCACATCGGAACCACAATGAGCTATCACTTCACATCCTCTACAATGGCTATAATAAAAAAATACAGGTAATAACAAGTGTTAACAAGGATATAGAAAAACTGGAACCCTCATTCACTATTGGTGGGAATGTGAAATGGTGCAGCTGCTTTGGAAAACAGTTTGTTGGTTCCTAAAAATGTTCCACATAGAGTTACCACGTGATCTGGCAATTGTAATCCTAGGCATACATGCAAATGAAATGAAATTATACATCCATGCAAAACCTTGTACACAAACCTTCAGAGCAGGATTACCACAATAGCCAGAAAGCAAAAACAACCTAAGTGTCCACCAACTGATGAATGGATGAATAAAATATATGTACAAAATGAAATATTATTTGGCACTAAAAAGGAATGAGGTCTTGATACATGCTACCACATGGATGAACCTTAAAAATGCCATGCTAAGTGAAAGAAGTCAGTCACAAAAGACCAGACATCGCATGAGTCCAATGATAGAAAATGTCCACAATAGGCCAATACATGTTTTCAGAAAATAGATTTATGGTTGCCTGGGACTAGAAGGGTGGGGCAAAAATAGGTGACTGCTAATGGGCATGGAATTTCTTTTGGTGGTGATGAAAAATGTTCTAAAATTGTGTGGGAATGGTTGCACAGCTCTGTGACTATACTAAGACCCACTGCACTTTATACCTTAAATGGGTAAACTGTGGTTTGTGGATTATATTTCCATAAAGCTCTAAAAAAAAAGGACAGAGTGGGCAACAACAAGGTGTTTTGAATTTTATGACTAGGGAAGTGTGATGTGTGAATAAATAGGGGAGCCCAGTTGGGGCTCAGACCCGAAGGAACAGGAGTTAGGCACCTAACAGGGCAAGCAGGGAGTAAAGGCAAAGGACCTGAAGTTGGGAAAGAATGAAGCATGGAAGGAAGTAAAGGTAATAATGCCAGTATGATGGCAGTAGGGAGCAGAAAGGAGGAGACACACAAGGTATGTTAGATGGTTGGGCAGGGGCCAGGTGATGCAGGTCATGATCGTGACTTTAGACCTTGCCTGAGTATCTATAGGAAGCCACTGAAGGGTTTTAACCTGGGGAGTACAATGATTGGATGTGAATTTTGAAAAGTATAGTTTGACTGCAGGAAATTGACTTCAGGGATTAGGTGGATATAGGAACACCAGATAGGGAGCCAATGTAAGAGTCAGGACAACAGATGCTGCCTGAGAAATCCAAATTGAAGTAGATCGAGGACAAAGTGGAAGGTGAAGGTGCAGAGCCGATTAGCTCTCATGAAGTCTGGCTGTAAAGAGAAGACAGCAATGGAATTAAAGCTGGAAGGGAATATGAGATGGAAGAAATGTAAAAGATAGGCATGTTTAAATGGGAATGGGAAGACTCCAGAAGAGAGAGAGAGGCTTAGTATTCAGAATACAGAGGAGAGAATTCATTCAACCAGGCCCTTGCGTGGGGGGAAGATAATGAGATCCAGAACATCCTCAGAGGGATATGCCCTCTGGCATAACAGGAGGAAGGTGGGAGATGGTTACAGATAGAATTGGTCTGTAGATTTGGAGACACAACTTCATCCTCCTGCCTCCAATTCTGCAAAGCAATCCAGGAGCCAAGAGTGATGGATATGCTTCAGTGATGTGCTGTCAGGGGCGGCGATTAACAAGGAGGCAGGGGAGCACTCTTAGGGATGATGATAGGCATTCGTGAGAGAGATTTAAACACATAACCACGTGTCTTATACTTCCTTCTTACATAATCTTCAGAACAGGAAGTTTGGAAAAATCAGTTCAGAGGGAATTCGGACCCTCTATCAGAGAAAGGATAATGAAAGAAAATCTAGTTATTTCAAAAGTTTCAGCTTTAAGTCCTGCATGCTGAATTAGCTTAAAATACAACTGAAGACTCATTCCCAATATTAGAAATCATGCAGAGTGGAATATAAAGCAGGCAAATTGGAAACTGAAAATGATCAAATGCCCTATTTTAAACATGAGTGAGAGGAGAATTCAAGGAAATACAGTTGAATCAAATTAAGTGTGATCTCTGCAATGTTTGTTAACTTGTGTTCATTAGAAAGCACCAAGTGTTCATCAGGAAATACTTATGTGAAAATATTATTTCCCTATGGAGAAAGTGTCTCTTGATTTCAAGATACATGATTGGGAGATTACATAAATGTTGTTCACAAAAAGAATAGGGTCTCAGAATATGTTAATCACAGGGCTGCTGCATAGGAGAACTGTATACTTCAAAGGGACACTGGAGTATGGTCACCAGTTAGTCCCACATGGATAACTAAAGAAGAGAGGCTTTGCATGGGGCAGCAAAGCATCCTCAAGTAGTCCAAGATCTGGTCCATCCAATCTTTTTTTCTACAGTATTCCAGACAGCAGAGCTAGAAGCATGGATAGAAATTTCCAAGGAAGTAGATTGTTGCCTCTAGATAAAGAATACTTAACAAGTGGAGATGTCCAACAATGGAGAACACAATATATGGAGATTCCTAGTCCTGGAAGATTCTAGCAGACTCTACTGGAGTTTCTGCTACAGTAGGATAGAGTGCAGACTATGTAAGTCTAGGGTTTGTTCCTTGAAAGTAAACATGTAGAAAAATGTGAAATGGGAATTAATTCTTTACACACTCATGCTGGAGGTATAGACACTGATGCCTACAGATGTCTGAATAGCTGCATAGTGAGGCAATGGTAGATCTGGAGCTAGACCCAACTATCAGACCCTCAAAGTCTGGTCATTTCTATTGCTCCACATATTAGCATTTCCTGTGATGAGTAATTGCTTTTCCTCTTTGGAACATCAATTAAGAATTCTAGAGTGAAACTGGACCACTATTTTACACCACAACAAAAATCAACTCAAAATGGATTAAAGATATGAATATAAGACCTGAAACCATAAAACTCCTAGAAGAAAACACAGGAGTAAGCTCCTTGACATTAATCTTTGCAATGATTCTTTTGAATTTGACACCAAAAGTAAAAAATCAACACAAGAAAAAATAAACAAGTGGGACTATATCAAGTTAAAAAGCTTCCACACAGGTGAAGGAAACTGACCGAATGGGAGAAAATATTTGCAAATAACTTATCTGGTAAGGAGTTAATATCCAAAATATATAAACAATTCACACAACTCAATAGAAAAAAAAACGAATAAACTGATTTAAAAATAGGCAGAGGATATAAATAGACATTTTTTCCAAAGCAGACATATAAACGGAAAAAAATACTTTCAAAGGTGTTCAATATCATTAATCATCAGGCAAATGCAAATCAAAACAACGAGATATTACCTCACACCAATCAGAGTAGCTAATATCAAAAAGACAAGAAATAAGTATAGGAGAGCATGTGGAGGAAAAGGAACCCTTGTGCACTGTTGGTGGGGATGTAAATTGATGCAGCCACTACAGAAAACAGTATGAGGTTCTTCAAAAAATTAAAAATAGAACTGCCGTATGATCCAGCAATTCTACTTCTCAGTACTTATCCAAAGGAAACAAAAACACTAACTCAAGAAGATACACACACCCCCATGTTCACTGCAACATATTTACAATAGCCAATACATGGAAACAACCCAAGTGTCCATGAACAGATGACTAGATAAAGAAAATGTGGTGTGTAGCCCCCCCCCCACAACACGGAATGTTATTCTGCTATAAAAAGAAGGAAATTGTGCCATTTGCAACAACATGGATGGACTTTGAGGGCATTATGCTAAGTGAAATGAGTCAGAGAGAGACAAATACTGTGTGATCTCACTTATATGTGAAATCTAAAAAAACAAACTCATAGATTCAGAGAACAGATCTGTGGTTGCCAGAGGCATTGGTGGGGGCAGGGGGTGGGCCAAGAGGGTGACAGTGGTTAAAAGATATAAACTTCCAGTTATAAGACAAATAAGTCCTGGGGATATAATGTCCAGCATGGTGACTATAGTTTACAATACTGTATTATATATTTGAAAGTTGCTGAGATAGCAAATTGTGAAAGTTACCACAAGAAAAAAATCTGCATGTGTGGTGATGGATATGAACTTACAGTCATTTCACAATATATACACATGTCAAATTATGTTGTACACCTAATGCTAATACAATGTTAAATGTTGATTGTATCTCAATAAGAAATTTATTAAAAGAAAGAACTCTAAATCCCTCACTCATGACTTGTAGGCTACACTCTCATGAGAGCCCACTAGTCTACAAGGCTTGGATGAAATCTGCAGCATTTATTGACCCTGAAACTCAGGGGCCTTGAGCAGCTCAGCCTTGGCTTACACAGATAAGGGATCTGTAATCTCTGGGGAGACTGCTCCCAGGGAGAGAACCTTGTGTGCAGTTTCTAGAGAAGAAAGGAAATTGTACTCCTAGGAGGCAAGGATTCTAAAGCTGTCATGTCTTACCTGGCCTCTGGGGTCTGCTCTACTCCCTGCTTCAGTTGTACATGACCAGGTTCATCCACTGAAAGGAAGCATCATCATTATAGTCAATCTTTAAACTTGTTAGCTTAATCGAAGAACAGGGCAAATGGTACCCTGCTTCCTTGAAAGATTTCAGTTGTCTTATCAACCCTTTCCAGCTCATTCCAACCCAGGCAGGAGGTCTCAGCTCCCTGTCAGAGCCTGTCTTCTGCTACTCCCTGAATAGCCAGTGCAGGGGTAGCTGAGGTCGACCAGCTGGCTGGGCCAGGAGGCTCGCTCTAAAACTCAATGGGAGTAAATTTAATGTACAGTGGGCTCAGCAGGTGTTCTTCAGTTCCCTCTTGGATTTATGACTCCCACATAATCCTCTGCTTTATTAAGCTATTGGAAAAAAGTAAAATCTGTCTGCCAAGATCCTAAAGCAGCCTTGGTAGTCAGCAATATATAAAAGCCGTAATTGGAGGCAGGGGGGCCGGCAGCTCGGCTGGCCTTTGACAGATGGTTCAATGTTCTCAGGGAGAAAAAGGCCCCCTGGAATCAGTGAGGAGAGGTGGCCTGGGGCTGGGCGCTGTCTCTGGGAGGGAAGGCCCCTCACCTCCATTTTTGACAGGTAGAGTCCTTTTCCGTCCTTAGAGAGGTTCTGGAAAGTCTCTAGGGTAAAATGGAGGAGAAAGATCAGGATGGGTGAACGGAGGGAGGGCTGGGCCCTGTGAAGACAGAAACAAATGTGGTGACTTGGGGTGAGGGGCTCTCTCTCCACAGAGGGGGCATCCCCTGTCCCTCAGCCACTCTCCACCCGTGGGGCAGCCCAGGGCCCGTCGCTTCAGAACGGCTCCCAACGGCCGCTCTGGCCAACACGGCCCTCCGTGTCCTCCCGCCTCCTCACGCTCCACACCCCTCTACACCGGCCGTGGGGATGTGGGGGTCCGTCTTATGAAGTATCTCACTGCACAGCTTGGGAGCCTCCCTTGTCCAGCTGAGAACTCTCTGGAGCAAGGTTTAGGCCTCCGCCTCCCCTGTCAGCTCCAGGGCTCCGTCCTCTCAGTCTGGGCTGCCCAGCTCCGAGCTGTAGTGCTTACAGAACTGCCGCGTGCCAGTCCCATCTCAACCATTCTACCTCAGCCTCACAGCTTCTGAGCTCTATCATGGCCTGGGGTTTAGCATAAGGTTTCATTCACAACAAAGGTTTCATTTACAACAACATGGAAAGTGTCAAAACTTCTGACCCAATGTAGTTGAATTTCTGAAGCTTTGGGAACGACCGGCTGTCCCCACCTATTCTCTTGTGTGTGTAATTCCTTCAGCAGAGCCCCAGATCACTCATTGCATGACAGAAGGGGAGGTTTAAACTGTAAAGAATCCAGAGAGGGGACACCAGCAGGTAAATTAACCCTGCTCCTGAAAGAGGCACTGACAGGGTGATGAGGCGATGGGAGCCCTGGGGGCATCCTGGGGAGAACAAGGTGCAGACGGGCTGCAGGGGACACAGACTGACTACACACAGGCTGAGGCTGGTGCTCGCTCCTGCAGCCAGGGCTCCACACGCAGGACCCCAGCCGCCCCATGGTGGAGGCCCTGCCCACACCTGGGCAGGAGTTTGTTCCTGGGCCTCCCCCATGTTTTCTGCCCACTGTGACGGTCTCCAGGATGCCCCCAGGTGACACTTACTTGCCATGGCTTCAAGTCGCAACAGGAAGCAGACCAGGCTGGAGAAGCTGACCCTTCCGGTGTGGTCGCTGTATCTGAGGGTCATGAGGTCCAGCAGCTCTTTGCTGATGGAGATCCCTGAAAGGAAGTCTGGGCCACGGGGTGGCTAGTGAGCAGGGAGGAGCCGAGGGAAGGGCAGCCCTTTGCTGTGTGCGGTGCCCAGGGGGCCTAGTGGCCTTTTATCCCGGCTTCCTCCTCGGCCTGGCTCAGTGGCTAGTCTGCTGCACTTCAGTGCCTTTATGATTCTGAAGTGGCCTATTTTTCGCTGGCTGCTGGGCCCCCATGACAGTGCTCTGGAGTTTGGCCAGAGACCAACCCAAGGTACTCAAGATACAGGCTGTTTGGGGGATGCCTCAGCCTTCCCAATCATCTGATAATTCCCATGTGGAATGGGAGCTTCCAGGACACCTGGTCTTTGCTCCCAGCCCTGCCTCTGTCAGGCCTCTCTGCTGCTGACCTTGTCAACAGCCTCCCCGTGGACCCCATGACTGCAGATGGGGCTTGTGTGTGGACCCTGCTAGTGCTGGCAAGTGCGCCTCCCGGAAGAGGGAGGCCCAGGCCTACGTCAGCACCCAGCAAGGAGGTGGCCTCAGATGCAAGATGCCTTTCTCTCTTTGGGCCTTGCCATCTTGTTACCTAGTACAGCAGACAATGGCAGACTGGAAAACAGGCCTGTGAGCTTTGGGAGGCAAGCAGACCTGTGCAAACCAAGCCATCCATCCAGCGGACGAGGCTGGTGGCCTGCAAGCCCCATGCAGCCAAGACACAGTTTCTCCAGCAGAGTTAACAGGTGAATCTGAAGGCCCCAGATGGGGTGGCACCCTCCAGCTCACCGCAGTTTCAAGTTACGCTCTTTCCTTATGGTTAGCTCCGTGCCCCTCTCCCTTAGCTGGTCCTGGACTGCTTTTCCATTGAATTCCAACTATTCTCTATCTTTCTTCCTTTTGCTATTCTGGAATCACTGGTGAGGTCTCCTTCAAAGATTTCATCTTTCTGTGGTTATTCAGTGGTTCTCCTGTTGTGGTGCCTAGACCAGGGGCACCAGCCTCACCTGGGTAATGGCAAGAAATGTTCATTCTTGAGCCTCATCACAGGCCTCCTGCATCAGAAACTTTGAGTAATGAACGAGGCTCAATCTGTGCTTTACCAAGATTCTGGAGGGTTCTGGTGCACACTCAAGTTTGACAGGCACAGCTCTCTGCTACGACAGAGTTAGGGGAGCAGCAGCCCATGGTTCTACTCAGTGCCCAGGCCAGGAGCCACGGGAGGGAGAATTGGGAACCTCCCCTTCCCACGCTAACCTGGGGGAGTCTGAGTTTTACATTTTATTAAGGAAAGAGGCAGTTCCCTGACTTAACCTTCTTGTTATCTATTTCCCCCATTGGTACAGTTGAGATAATGACTCAGATGGCAGAGGAGTCGAGGTGATCAAATGAGATGATGGTGTGAGTGCATGTTCCTGCTGAACTATGAAGCACTTATGTGCCCTGCGGTTTTAGGATCATTATCCCAGGGCTGAAAGCTCTGGCCTACTTGGCCCAGTCAGATGCCACTTGATTTCATTTAGCTCCAAACTCTGTGAAGAGATTGCAGCAGACTGCCCGTGGATATTTAACCCTGGTGGCCCTGAGCTGAGCCAGAAGCGTCTCCAAGGTGAGCTCCGGTCTGGTAGGGCATCAATTGTGTGGGGTCATTTTCTCACAATTAGGACGGTACTGGGGACAAAAGGCATGTGAGAACTCTGTGCGGGAGGATGGAGTCTGAGTCCCAAGCCTGGGGCCCCCCAGAGGCCCATGTAAACCAGGGGGGACACAGAAGCTGCAGCTCTGCTCTCTCCTGACTGCCCGCCTCTGTGCCAGCCTTGCCTACAGCCGTTACACACACACACACACACACACACACACACACACCATCCCCATCACAGCCCAAAGGGCCTCCTGCCTCACCTGCATCTTTTATGGCCTTCCACAAATCTGAGCTCAGGAAAACTCCAGAGTGCTTCTGGATGTTCTGGAAAACACTCTGATATGGGAAAAGAGGCAGGAAGCCCAAGTGAGTGCCAGCACCCACCTTGAAGAGGATGTGCTGGGGAAAGGGAAGCCCTTTACCATCCCGAGGCTGCTTCACTAAACCTTGAATGGATCCAACACACTGAAGATTGTGAAGGGAGGAACTGGCTCTGCCTTATAAAGCCAACCACCCTGGCCCCCAGCTGCAGGGCTGTGGGTTCCTCCCGCACCTGCTCTTTTGTCTTCCTTGGCCCCCTGCCCCCTAGACATGGCTCCTAGCACACAGGGCAGCCTGCTGCTTTTGAGGGAGGGCAGGGCTCTCTGAAGACTTGGCAGAGGGAGGTAGTTAAGAGCTCCAGCTTTACAACCAACCTGCCGAGTCTTAATCCCTGCCTGCCTCTTTGCCAGCTGCATAACCCTGGGCAAGTTACTTAATCTTTCTGGGCCTCAGTTTCCTCATCTGTAGCACAGGAATAATTACAGTATGTACCTCACAGGTTAACTGCAAGGAGTAAATGCTCAAATATTCATCAAGTGTCTCGGAGCGTGTCCTGCGCAATAGAGAGGGCGGTGCATGAGCCTCGAAGTCGGGGAGAGCTGCCCCTGCTTCCACGTGCAGCTGCAGGACGTAGCGACTCTAACACCTGGATTTTGCACAGGGAACCCTCCATTTATGCTGGACTTTTCTACCTGCCCCAAACTGTCACTATAACTGGATCATCATCTTACTTCTCAGGTGGGGAAACTGACGCTCAGGCCGGTAACCTGCCTTGGGCTGAGCATGTAAGTGCCCCGGCTGACTGGGGACTAATGTGGCCTGTGCACAGCTACCCCACACGAGCTGTTCTAAGGCAAAATACCCCCAAGCAGGTGTGTGATGGCAGCCAATGGCAGGAGACAATTTCTAAGATAGCAGCCTGAGAACTTTCTTTGGTTTTATTTGGCTTTTGGTGAGTATCAAGAAAGACCTGGAGCGTTCTACATTAGGTGTTCACATAGTCATTCAGTGATTCATTAGTTTAGCACTTGTCCAGCATTTTTGAGTGCCTGGTTTGTGCAAGACACCAAGGAAGGTGTTGGGGAAGGGTGAGTGTGAGGGAGCCCCTGCCCTGGAGGACCCCACGATTTAATGGAGGGCCATGTTAGCCGCTGCTGAGTCCTGTGAGAAGCCAAATGACCCCAAGTCAGGGAGTAGGCAATACATCCTGGTGCAGCCCCGCAGACAGACGTCTTTATATGGATTAAGCTTGAAGAGCTGAAGGGTGCTAACAGGGCCTTAGGGCTGGCGTGGCCCCTGGCAGGGCAGGGGCTCCCGCAGGGGAGGTGCTTTTGAGGCTGGATTCTCAGGGCAGGTGGGCACTCGTCAGGCTCATGGTTGGGTCTGAAACAGGAGGAGTGAAAGGGCTTCTCCTGGACCCCAAAGCGGGGTCCCAGCTTGGAGGATCTTGTGCAAAACTCTGAGGAGTTTAGACTTTGTCCTGAGAATAATGGTGAGGCCACAGGCCGCATCTGTGGTTTCGATGTCTCTTCTGACAGATGGATTGGAAAGGAATGAGATGGCCTAGTGGGCTGCGGGATGTTGTAGGGGCCAGTGTGGAAACGAGGAGGGAAATGCTCGAGGTGGTCTTAGCTACCGCCCACAGGGGCCCCGTTCTCCTCCAGCCTCCTAGAGTGTTCCTCACCTGGCCACTGGCCGGGCACCGCCTTATGCTCTAGCAGCGTGTGGACATCAGCCCAAACAGTACACATGCTCTTCTGGAGAAGGGGAGGTTCCTCCTTTTGTGTACCCCTCAGCCCTGGTGTGGAGTTGGGCACCTAGTAACTATTTAACTGGACAGAATAAGAGTGCTGGTCACACATGCTGGTACCTGGCAGCAGATGAGGCGGCTCCACAGCCTTGAAAACTCCTCCTGGTCAAGGCGCCCATTCACTTTCAGCTGGTGGGGAGTTAAGAGTTAACCAGTCCAGTGTGGAGTAAGCAGAAGGGCGGTAGGTCCCGCCAACCCAGCCGGGAGCAGCTCCATCCATCAACTGGTACCTGTCAGCCCAGTGTCATCTGGATGGGGCCCCAGGCCAGCTGGCTCCTGCTGGGTCTGCAAGCAACCTGGCTTAGACTTACTTTACAAGGGAAAAGGGCAATTGGAGAAGGAAGCATTAAGAAGGGGGTGCCAACATCGCTTGAATCCAGGGAAAGAAGGTGAGGCCTGAATATAGGCTCTACTGGCTGGAGTGGGGGCCCCTGGCAGGGGAGTGTGGGGAGGAGCATGAGGGGTGTCACTGCGACTCCTGAAGCAAGACAGGTGAGTGTGCTGTGTGCACGTGAGGGGATAGGCGCCCTCCGTGTATTAAAGCCCTGGTCACTCTAGGGCCTCATTGTAACTAGCGAGAGGAAAAGGAGCAGGGTTGCTGGTGGGGAAGGAGGAAGAAGGGTAGCAAAGACCTGTCTTCTCTGCAGGGGTCCAGCAGATGTGACCTACCCTGGGGTTACTATCCCAGGCTGTGGGGCTGCCACAAACCATTTTGATTCCTCTGCAGTGGACAGGCAGTGTCTCTGAGTGATTCCAAACCATAGCCAGCAGAGACAGGGCCTGATTTATGATTTCATCAAGAAGCCTTCTTGTTCAACAATGGCCGGCTCCGTGTTCGCATCGAGCCTTGTTAACAGAGGACCAGGAATCTGTCTCACTCCAGGGAGACAGCACACACTCGAGAACAGAGCTACAAGGCAGCAACTGGGGGTCACGCACCCATGAAGCCGATCTCTCTGGCCTGGCCTGTCAGGAGATGGAGCAGCAAGGGGAGAAATGGCTCTTGGCAGAGTGGAAGCCAGGGCAGGAGTCAGGAGACCTGGGGTTGATTCTCAGCCCTGCCACACCGGCTGCCCCCAATCCCCATCACCTCGGCTGCAAATGCAGCGAGTGTGAGAACAATACCAGGGTGCACTTGAATGTTGACAGAGGAATTTTCCACAAGTTTTAGGGGCCGTTATGTTTACTGACTTGGGGGCTTATGGAGTCAGGTATTTACACAGGAAGGCTCCTCCAGTGGTAAGGGGAGGGGTGGACGGGAGATAGTTCCCAGTGCCGCTACAAGGAGGCAGGGGAGATGTTGGAGACTGGACTCCAATTTCAACTCTAGGCACAAATTCTGACTAGTTGTGTAATTCTTAACCAGTTACTTAACCTCTCTGAATGCCTGTTTTTTCCTTTGCATGATGGGATAATACTTCTTATATCACAGGTGTTATTGCAAGAATTGCAAGGAAAATGCAATATACATACACACACACACATCTATCTATCATCTATCATCTATCTATCATCTATCTATCTATCATCTATCTATCATCTATCATCTATCTATCATCTATCATCTATCTATCATCTATCATCTATCTATCATCTATCTATCTATCTATCTATCTATCATCTATCTATCTATCTATCATCTATCTATCATCTATCTATCTATCTATCATCTATCTATCTATCTATGTTTATCTATCTATTTATCTTTCTATCTATCCATCCATCCATCAGTGCAATTCTCAGCATAAAGCAGATGCTTGGTACATGGTAACCACTGGCATTGTTGCCATGGCTGCTCTGCTCTGGAGAGCTGGTGAGCTGGTATAGAATCCACAGAACCCAGGACCTTGGGTGCCCTTAGAACCAAAGAGGAGGAAATACCGAGAGTGAGCAAGGGCTCCCTGGGATCCTAATTAGACTGCTGGGGAAGCCCACAGAGCAGGTGGGCTCATAGAGCTGGGCGGGGTGGGGTGCAGAGTCACAGCAAAGGATACTTCCATCAGAGCCACGATGCTGCGGCACTCATCCAAAGAGAACGTGTCCCCTGGAGACCCTAGGGTGAGAGAACAGGAAGGACGGCAGCGTCAGGGTGGGCTGATGCTGGCCTGGCTCAGCAGTGGGGATGAGGTTAGCGTCGGCAGGCCCATGGGTCTGACCTTACCTGTTAGCAGTTCCTGGTTGAGAAGGCTCTGAAGCTGGCTGGCATCGATGTTCAGCCCCTGGGCCAAACAAAGGAAGAATGCAGGAACCCTATGGGCAGGAGCCGAGGACACACCTGCCAGACTCTGTAAGAGCGCTCAGGTTTCTAAGCGCTCAGCTCCCCGGAATGCCCAGCTGGCCTTTGTCAGGAAGCCTCTCTTGACTGCTCCAGGCCATGCTGATGAGTGCTCACCATACATGACCCTGGAGCCGTGTGCTCCCCGTCTGCTTCCAGAAAGAGACTAGGAGAAAATGAGACTTCTGAGTGAGTGTGGGTGGGTGTGCGTGTGTAGTGAGAGAAGAGAAAAGCTCCAGGCATCTAGGCTGAGAGAACTGAGCACATTACCTAGCATTTATCTTCCCAGCCACCAGAACAAAAGGGGAGACAGCATGCTTTTCCTTGGATTAAAAATGGGAAGCAATTGAGGTTGAGGGGAGAGAAACTTCTCCTGGCCTGAACTTCTGGGCATGTTAACTGCTTTTAATTTGCTACTGGGGAAACTGAATAGCATTATGTGGTGGTACCTTCCATGACAATTAAACAGAGATGCAGACATCCATACTGAGCTGCTCCTTGCAAACCCCTCATGCCAGCTGCATTCTTCATTCCTCCTTGCTTTTTCCTCTGGGCCCAGGCTGAGTGAACAATCTGCCTTTGGGCTGCATCCTTGTTACCCTACGAGCCCTCTGAATGCCGGCCCTCCTTCTTGTCCTTGGCTTCTGCCTGGCCCCAGGCTGGCATGCTTCACACAACCAGCCGCATCACTTTCCTCTTCCCACACCACCGAAACTAGTAATGGAAAAGGGCCCATCGCGCACAGCCCTTGGCAGCTGCTTTTCTCCTGACAAGTCAAGGAGTTCTTTATAACAGTTTATTAAACCATTAAGAAATCCCCTGTGCATATCGGTTGCTTGGCCGGAAGAATGCTGTGATTTCTGAAACTGGCCAGCTCCCGGGAGGAATGATGCCAAGGCTGTTAGGAGGTGGCCGAGCAGAAGGAAAGGTTTCAAGGGGCTACTGCCAATTGCTGGTTCAAAGATTGAAGAAGTACACCCCCCTCTGTAACGGCCCCTCCCTTTCCAAGTTCTACATTCCATCCCAGGGGTCACCCAGGGGTGCCACTTCTCTGCAGGGACTGGTAGCCAGATCAGTTCTGGAAACACATGGCAAGAGAGGCTGATAAAATGACCCATCGAGTTACTTTTCCCCTCTGTGTCCTGAAAATGGCCTGGGAGAGGTTTTCTTCCTTTCATCACCTGTCCCTGTGCCAAGTACCATATCTGCTGAGAATACATGTAGAAAATGCATTTGGGGGAGCTATTTTCTGGAAGACTTACCTGGATCAAAGGGAAAACAGCCAACATCAAATTTCTGGGGAAAGAGGCTACCTATCTGGTACAGTGAAGCACAAGGACCCCTCACTCTCGATCTGAGACAGAGGCTTCATCCGACAATTGGATAAAACCTTTAGGGGAATGGGTATGCTGAAGTCTGCAGAAGGAAGATGATAGGCCCAGCCTGACCTTGGAGGCCTGGTCTCCCCTCTGCCCTGCCCCTTCAAGCCATCAGCAGCCCATTATGATGTTTCTGTTCTCACTGGTCAGTCGTAAGGCAAGAAGGAAAGAGACAGAAGTTCCTGCAGATGGGACGTGACCACTGACGCTCTCCAGCCCAACCTTGTTGCCCACCTACCTTCAGTGCTCTGAGGTTGAAATTGCTGCCCAGGTTCCTAGAAAATCAGGGGAACAATGTGACAAGCATGACCAGCACACTCCTCAAAGGGGGCTTGCATATGGAGGGCACAGTGGGTACACTGGACATTAATGCTAAAGACCTCGTGGCGAACGCCATAGGCACAGCAGGGTGGGAAGTGGGCAGTCAGCAGACAGACAAGCATCACAACCACATGCCCAGTTTTGGGGATGGACATCATCTGGTCTTCCAACCACTTAGTAAATGGTTCCTTTCAACACCAGGCGCCCACACATAGTAATCCCTGTTGCCAAGATGACAGAGCAGCCGTGTTCTGTGTTCCGGCTCTGGTGGCACAGTGGCTGGCTGGTGTGCTGACCTGAGGCCTCACCCACACTCAGCTGTAGAGATGGCCATGACGATGGTGGCAAATGCCCTGAGTCTACACAGCAGGGTGTGCACCTGTTGATCCCAGCCTTAACCACTGACTTGGCATCAAAGACCCTCTATGATCAGACTCTTTCATTGTCTCCCTGGTGTACCCCACATTCTGGTTATATTTCATACAACTGCCATGCATGCATGTGCATGCAGCTTCCTGAGCATATGACTCACATCAGTTATTCCTCAACAAGCCCTGTGCTCACCCACTTTCCTGGTGTTGCTCATGCTCTTTCCTTCTACCTGCATTGCCTTCCCCTTTAAAATACTAAATTAGGGTTTCCACCAAGGACTAGCTCAAATGCCATTACCCACAAGAAGCCTTCCTCAGTCCCTCTTGCCAGAGCTGGATCCTTCCACTCTGTCCTCCCATGTGACTTTGCAAGGCCACTGGAGCACTGGCCCCATCTTGTTTGGCTACTTATTGGTTCACAGATTTTCTCACCCCACTGTACGGGGAGCTTCTCAGAAGTGGGGCCCATGCTCTGTCTGCCACTGACACAGTATGTACTGAACAGGACAATGTAACGTGTTTTTATAAAATGAAGTAGAACAAGATATTTAGATTCCCAAGGGTTCTGTACCTGTCACTCTCTGGCGTCTTCAGGAAGATTCGGAGCAAGAACTCCACTGCTTTGTGCGCAAAAACGACTACCACATAGGTCCCCTGTGTCAGACTGAAGTACTTTGTGAGGTTGTAATTGCTTTGAGAAGTTATGCCCTTGTCGGGATTTCTGAACTGGTGAAAAAAGGTAGATGGTAGCCTCTCCCGGAAGTGCTGGAACTGGCAGAAACATGACCATGGTGAGAAAGCGCCTGGGTGCCTGGGCCCCAGCACCAAGCAAGGACCTGCCTCCTTCCACACCCCTCTGCATTCACCAAAATGACAGGCCTGGGAGAGGGAGACAGTGCTTACCTGGGCTCTCAAAATGCAATAGAGTTTAGACTGTTATCTAATACAGATGCTAACACTGCAATTAATGCAAAGAAACAAGATGTGGTTTTTAGCTCATTAAATCAAACAGCATCCTCGGTTTCTGCTTATATATAAAGAAGACTTCCAAGAAAACGAGTGAGATTGTTCCAACACTGAATTGCTTTTGGAGCCCCCAAAGCCCCTTCTGTCCTGGACCTTTTGCAAAGCACGCCTTGGACTATGAGAGCACCAGAGTTAGACTCCTTCCATTTCCTCCCTTTCATCTTGCCAGCAGAGTCCTGAATGCCTTCTCATTGGAGAATAATGAGCCCTGATCATTTTCCTTTTATTTCAATATTTTCTGAGAGATAAAACAATAAATATGATGCAGTTCCTATTACTGGATGTCACATACATATTACATAATAAAAACCCCTTACTAAATAAATTTTCCCCAATACAGTCAAGCATGGGGATTCCATTTAGAATGGCTGTGCAGTGTGAAATGATTATTTGTGAGCTCTGCCTTGGGGAAAAACGGAGGAGAGAGTTTCTTTTCAGGGGGTATGGATAGGACTACAAGATGAGAAAGGAGATAGGCCACTGCCCCAGGCATGCAGGGGGCAATCCCCAAAGTGATTTTGCTGATGTTAACAGCAGCCCCTGCAGGCTTGGAGCCTGACTTGCCTGGGCCCTTCTCCAAAAGCAATGATGAGATCAGTTTTTCTCCAGATAGTCAGCACTGTCCTGTGGATCTGTGTGTGTGTGCATATGTGCGTTTATGCACGCGTGAGTGTGCACATGGGGAGGCACTGTGTACAGAGGTGTATGGGCATCATACGTCCTATAATGTAGAAGACAGGGATTTCCCTGCTTATCTGCTCTCCTGCCCTCCTCCCACCACTGCACTCTCGCAGCCCTGTCCAGGCTCCCAATCTTTCAGAACAGACTTGCTCAGTGGCGACAGAAAGTGTGAGCATGGTGGAGTGATGGGAGGTCCTTGGTCCAGCACTCAGGGGAGCCAACATCGAGTCAACACAGGCTAGTCATTACTCATACACAGACCTGACCCTGTTGCCCTAGGGATGGGGCTTGTGCCTTTTTCCAGATCAAGTCCTCAGTCCCGTTCTCCAGCTCTGGGAACTAGATCAACAATCTGTTCCTTGAAATTGATTGCTTTCTTGGAAGCCCCTCTGGCTTCTGGGGACCCAAATCAGACCCAGCTCTGTGGCTGGGCCACTACTGCAGTGGCCTCCTTGAGGCCTGCTTTCTGCCTGGGCTTCTGAGTATCCTCTGCTTGGAGACACCCCCTCCTGCCCCCCACACACCCCCGTCCTGGCCCCCGCCTGTCAGTTGGGGCATCTCTGGGAGGCGTAGAGTTGCTTCCCTGTGGGGAACATGCTGAAGCTACTACCCACAGGCTGTGGCTACATGCTGCTCCCTGCCTTCCACCCTCGGTCCCCAGGGGCAGGTACCTCCCCCCACTGCAGTAGCTCTGCAGAGCCCTTCGCCCATCAAGGGGTCTGAGTGCCCATGAGGTCAGGTTTCCCAAATCCCGTTTGCCCTCCTCATCCTTACTCATGTTTCAAGTCACCCTTTCTCCAATGCCGACCCAGAATACCTAATTAGAAAAAGGGTGGCAATTTGGTCATAAGAAGAACTAGAGGACATGTCTTGAATTTGCCTTTGAAAGCAAGGTATCCTGTTTGTGGTGGATTGGGGGCTGACAAAGAATATGAGAGGCTAAAGACCTGGCCCCGCCAAGGTATGTCCATTAGCCCTGCCTCTCATCTTAAATAAAAAGGAACCCGCTGCATCAGTCTTATTTACTAGAGGCCAGATGCTTGAGAATGGACTCAGAGTTGCAGCCCCTCCTAAATGTCAAACCAAAGAACAGCTCACAAGGTCCAACCTCCAGACCAAGACAGCTAAAATACATCCTGCACTGTTGACCTGTTTGGATCTGTTACAGGACATAGCAAGACTGAATCTGCAGCCTCCAAACAGTGAGAGACATGTCAAGGCCACGGTTTGGAGGAGGCTTAGCTCCTCACCCACAGAAGGAACAGAAGCTCCACAGGCCCAGGAGGCAGCGGTGAGCCATACCTGAGGGTCGACCTGTTGGGAAGAAGAAGAAAGGTAGGTTCAGGAGCCCAAACCAAAACACAAAGGCAAGCAGATCCCTGCAGTCTGGTTCAGGGCCCCCTGCATTCCTTCCTGCACGGTCAGCCTGTTCCCTGGCTCACCCGGGAGTGACGGGGGAGCATAACTCATTCTCTGCATGAAATCCTGAAAAAGGAAACCTAACCAATCAATCGTAGGGAGAATAAGGGGAGGGAAACTGAGAAGGAGACTTTCCCTTTGTCAACGCAGCCAAGTGTGGTCCATCTTCACAGCAATGATGGTAGAATCAGGAAGGAAAGTGAGACATAGACAGGGCCTGGAGGTAAGACAGAACCTGGATCAGATGTAAATTTCACAACATCAGGAGCGCCAATGAGAAATAATCTCCTCTTATTCCACCACACCATTGTAAAGTACGATGGGAATTTGTTCTAGCCTCTGGTGTTGTAGGGAATGTATGTGTGCATCCGAATGGGGAAAGACCTACATTCCAGTCTTTCCATGTGGCAGAAGGAAGCATTGAGGATTCAGCCCCATTTTCAAGCCACACCACAATTAATAAAACACTTCTGTGTAATGTACTGGATTGTCACAGGAATCCTGCAAGCAGACGCTAGGCTCCCCGTTTTATGGACGTGGAAACTGAGGCTCAGCGGTCTAAGTAGCAGAGGCAAGAATAGAGCAAGCTATGCTGCTTCCCCTGTAATTAAGACCCACGACCAGGCACTGTCTTCCATAGCTGGTGTGGTTCAGATCTTTTCCCCGCTGGTCCTGGGCCCACCCATGCACACCTGATTTACCCAGCAGACTTCTCTGGAGATCACTAGTGAGCTGGAAGGAAGTGGAGAATCCAAGCCTGGGGGATGGTGTTTGGCGTGAAGATGAAATGGCTTGTCTACCTTTGTCCTTTTCCTCTGTCCTGCCTCCTCCCTGCCTATTGGTAGACCACCTGTGTTTAGCTTGATGCAAGGCAGAGCAGTGCTCACCTAGCAGCTGGGCACTCACAGGCCCACACCCAGGCCCGAGCACTGGATGCAGTTGTCACCTACAGCACTGTACCTACAAACACCATTAGAGCCTTGGATACTTCAGAGAGCCTGGTTGCCGGCATGCACATGGCCTGTTTCTCAGCTGATCTGTGAAAGGAGCCCACGTGTCTCTTGAATAGCCAAGATCTGGACAGTTCTTTGGTGTTTAGCTCAGTCAGGATCCTGCAAGATCCACTGGGATCTCCAGGGAGCCTGAGGATATCTCAATCTGAGTGCTCCTTTGGGAAACGTGGGCAGCTGAGAAAGAATGTATCTCTGGCTGCAAAGTAGAGAAACAGGTTTGACAGCATTTAAAAAACATACAATTAGGATCTTGCCAAGACTCCTGAAATGTAAAGACTTTGGGCAGACGAGTTAACACAAGGCTACTGTGTTGCCCAGATCTGGGATACTAGACTGCAGTGTCGATGGGAACAGCATCCCCCAGGGCCATGCACAGGGGCAGCCCTCATGGGCTTCTCTCTCATCAGAAGAGGGAAGAGTTGGCTAAGACATTTTAGTAGTCCTGTCTGGTGCCAGCACTGTTCAGTCCTGGCTGGGTAGACCAGATCCCTCGATTACTTCCCAGCCCGTCCCACCTCCTTTCCTTTTGTTCTTCCTAGAGGTAAGAGCTGGGGGACTCTGAGGGTTCAGGGGCCTGCTAACCCTCAGGAGCGCAAAAGCAGGCTGGGATGCCATGAGGTGGGAGAGGAGGCTTAGTGGGTGGGGAAACCTGGCCTGGGCTAGGTGGCCAAGCAGATGCCTGCAAGCCAACCTCTGAGCTAGGACTGGGCTGTAGTCTAAAGGAAAACCTACCTCCTAGCTTTATATCCAGGATTGGTTTTTCCCCTTAAACTCCTCCCTAAGTTAAGCCAATAATTCCCAAAGTTTCATGTGCATAAGCAGCACCCAGGGATCTTACTACAATGTGGATTTTCAGACTCTGTCTATAGACATTCAGAAGGTTTGGGTGGTCCCAGGAATCTGAATTGTTTCAACAGCCTGTTTTGGACCAGACTACTTTTTTAGTAACAGGCATTGGAACCTGCCACATCCCTGAAGATGCTGACGAGTGACATGGGCAAGAGGTATGTTCCATTGTAAACTTAGTCAAACCTCATCTCATCTCTGTCTGAAATTTTCCTGCAAATTTACAGAGTTGAACCAGTTGAACTCTATAGCCCTTTCGGGTTTTTTCTCTGAGGCTGTAGTTCAGTGAAGTTTCCCAACCTGGTCTGCTGCTCTCTCCACCTAACATACATACAAATGTCCCAGAGGGCAAGCCCTGAAGCCAGCGGCCTTACCTTGAACACACTGAAGGTGAGTGGAAATTCCTTGTCTTTTGTCCTTAAATTTTGTGGCATGATGTTGAAGGACACGATGACATTGTTGCTTTCCATGTTCTCTGGCACACAGAAGAAGTACTGCATGTCCCTCTGATGTCCTTTGGCATGAGAAAGAGCTGTGCTGTTACTGGAGCTCAGCTCAGCTCCTAGGACTCCTGGATGGGGCCAGGCCTAGACCAGAGAGCTCTGGGGAGTTGTGTTAGAAACCCTGGTTTTGTGGACCTGAGGCCTGGGTCCCAGTCCCCACGGTTGCTAATTATGGCACAAGCTTTTTCATTTTGTGAGCCACAAAATGCAGTCTCCTCCTGTTAAAAACCACTGGGGGAATATGTTTCTTAAACTTTAAAGTTGAGGGTTATTTTTATAATAATAAGTGGAATTCCAGAGTCCTGAGGCACGCATGAGCTTATGGGTTGGTGATAACCGTCAGTGCCTTGAAATGATGTCAATCCCCCAAGTACCAATGGAGCCGGAGGAAAATAGGCAGAGAGGGCAATTCATTGTCCTCTGCAACCCACATGTGCTCATCAAAGCCAGAGCAGGAGAGAACTAATGTGAGAACCATTATCTTCAACTGCATGAAAGAATGAAGATAAGATAGAGATTGATTAAAACACATCAGAGGTTTGGGTCCCAGTTGGGAAGCTCCCAAAGGGAAATGGGGAGACACAGAGGACCATCAGCGTCATAGGCTTTCTGCGAGGATCGAACAAGATGATTCACTGAGGTGCACCGAGCTGCACATGGCAGGTGTTGGGGCCCTTCCCTCTCTCCCTCCTAAGGAATTACTCAGAATGGCCCCAGTGTGTAATTTTGGTTAGTTCACAGACATGCACTACGACAGGGAAGACGGCTTTCCCCCTGGTGCAGCTCAGGAAGGTGAATCAGGAGATCTGCTGCCCAAGAGTGACTCAGCATTTTCTTAGAGTCTGCCTGTGGTCATGGCTTTCTGCTGGTCCTGGGGAGAAGGTTCCCTGACCAGCACAGCAAAGAGTCTGGAGGTTGAAAAGAGGGACACCCTGGGGTTTGGGGTCATTCAAGCTAACTATTTGTAACAGGTAGCTGCCAAGGAGAGGGGATGCACATGGCTGGGTGCGTACACACACACAAACACACACACACACACATGCACTCATACATGCAAATATGTTGTTTGCAGAGCCCCTCCTATCAAGGACACGGAAGCATACTCAGGTTCATATTCAGCGAGCTATTTCACTCATCCATGTCACAAATGGGTGTGGGAGGTGCATGAGAATATGTGACTCTGCCAAGGTCATCCTCAGCAAGGTTCACCTTAGAGGAGCCCAAAGAGAGGCTCTGAGGGATCTGCTGCTGCAGAGGACACCAGCCAGCACGTGGCAGGAACGTGCTCCCTCTGGCTGCGTGGCGCTTTGTGCCTTCAAGGGGGCAGACAGGGACTGCTGCCTCCTCTACACAGCGGGACAGAGAGACCAGCTGTGTTCCCAGAGTCACAGAGCCAGTATGTGACAGACAATTGGTTTAACCCAGGCCTTGACTTTTGTCCCGTTTTCTTTCCAAACTCCCCTACTGTCCTGGATAACTACTGAAGAGCAACGAGCCTGTTCTACTCCTGGGACGTGGGTGGAGGTAGGGGGAGGACAGTGGAGAGCACGAATGGGCAGGGGAGGCACAGCTGAGTTTCCCCTGCCCACCTCCACCAGCAAGCATTTCCCTTGGAGAAGAACAGCTGTCCCTTTAGGCAGACAAATTCTTCTCTTTTCAACTTCCACAGTCCAGGAGCCAAGACAGGGCTAGGCTTCCATGTGACAGGATAATTACCAAGGTCATAACTGTTACCTGGAATGGCATGGTCCTTAAACATCATTTGGGACCATCTTTCATGGGGCATGCTTCCACGGTCCATGCTGACTGGAAATCGGTTACATATAAACAGGGAGGAGAAATTCTCTTGGAAATCTCGACATGACATCCTGTTATAAACAGACACATGTCACCTAGCGTGCACTGGCCCCCGGGGGAGGGTTCCCATCCCTTCCCGGTACTTCTGCCTGTCAGCTGCAGCATCAAGTGACTTACCACTGTCCTACCCAAAGACTGCCTCGTTCTGGCTCATTCACTGTCAAGTGCACCTCTGCTTCCTCCAGTGTTTGGGAAGACAAGGACAGAGTCAGATTTTGGGTTCTGAATGCCCCTTGCATGGCTTGCAGGCTGGCTATCGTCTCTCTCTGCTGTGGGTCCTACACTGCTGGGAAGGCTGCCTTGGCCTGGGGCCCTCTGCCAACTTCATTGCCGAGGCCTTTATCAGAATGGAATGGATTCAACACCTAAAATCCCACCTTGTACTGTGATTAAGTGGAGATACTGGAAATATTTTTCCTTTCTAATTTACATTTGTCTCTCTCAATCTTAATTATTTAGATCTAGCCTCTTTTCACACATGCTGAATTTCATTTAAATATGTTGCTAAGTAAACCAGACAGCTCCTCGGAAAAATGTCCATCTTATGTTTTCAGATGGGAGCATATGGCCAAGAATGTGTTTCTAAAACATCCAGTCCTCCGTAGCTGGCGGGTGATGACCCCGATGGCTCACCCAGAACTCTGGAGTCAGGCCTGGGAGATTTACACTCTTTTGGAACTCATGCCAGGGGAGGCTATGGAGCTTCAGGGTCCCAACAAGATGGCACAGAGGATACAGGCATGGTAGCCATGCCTCCTGGTTTCCAGGAAACTATTGATTTCAAAGTTTTGGTGTCAATGTGTCCTATGACCACTAACACCTACATTCCTGGAAGCTCCAATATTTCAGAGCAGAAATACGTTTCACACAAGGAGGGAGCACACAGATGACAATTTCCCATCTGAAGCTGGTGCCCTGGTAATGCAAATAGCCTATGTCTACACAGGTCTCTGCAAAGCTAATCTCTTTTCTCACCAAAATTTAGGGGAAGGGGTAGGATGGAGGGTTTGGGCAATAGTTAGAGATTGTAAATATGATTTTAAAAGAAGAGTAAATACCAAAACTCGCCATCATCCTTATTCTCATACAGCTGGCCTTTCCGCTGGCCGTGGGTTTCCTGCCACTCCGGAGACCTGAGCAATGAGACAGACCGTCACGTGAGTCTCCCAAAGCCTCATCACAACCCTGGGGGCCTGGCAGGGGCTCTGTGCCCAGGCCTCCATTTGTTTCTGGGGTGCAAGGGCAGAGGGTCATCCTCCCTGGTGATAGGATCCAATCATTCTCTGTATGTTCTTGGCTTCCAGACTGCCCCCAGCCTGACACCCTTTCCTGAGCTTTAGGTGGATACATGCTACAGTCCATCATGTCTCCCCCAAAGTCCCACAGTGACCTAAAAACCAGCCTATTCACAAACTCTACTTACCCTCTGCTTTCTCCCACTGCCCAAGCAAGAATACGAGGGGCCATTCTCTCTCTTGCACCCACACACCCAAGCAATCATCAATTATCGAAGATTTATTGATTTTACCTCCTAAACCCCTCTGAAAGCCCTCTACTTACTTTCATCTCTACCCCTCTCTCCCTGGTTTGGGGACCCCCATCTCCCTCTTGGGCTTCTCGCTGGTCTCCCCAATCTCAGGGCTGCCCATTTTCCTATCCTTTCTCCGACAGAAGTCTGATTAGGACCGTTCTCTGCGGAAAGCACACCAGTGGTTCCCTTTTACTCTCAGGATGAAATTCAAACCGCTCAGACTAACCCTCAGCCTCTGCCTGCCTCTCCAGCATCTCCAAACAGCTCTCTCTTTCGCCATCCCACCCGCTGCCTGACTTGCACACCCCAGCAATGATGAAGGTCTTCATTTCTGTAAGAATACCTGTCCTCCCCCTGCCCCCTGGGCTTCACCGTGATACCCCTGCTGTCTGGAATACTCTTCTCCTGTCAGTCCTGTAGCCTGATAACTTTTATTCATCTTTCCTCCTAAAAAGCCCTTCTGCTGGGACACCTTGCTCATTCCCCATGGCGCCCTCATCCCACCTAGCGTGGTGTCCCTCCTTTGAACCCCATGGCACCCTGCACCACTCCCACTTCAGCACTTTGTAACCTGTGCTACTAGTGCTTGTTTATTTCTTGCTGTTTCTCCCGAGGCCCCAAGTTCCATGAGATCAATGGGCCTTGCTCACCTGACCAACACAGGGGTTTAACACAATTAATTCCTTGGCATTTGTAGACATACAATGATTTTTTTGCCCCCTTAGTTAATTAATAATTAAAGCTGCCCACTTCATTGGAATGTGGTCCAGAAGCTACTCAGATGTGCGGTGAAGGAGACCTCACAGGCAGAAGGGAGCAGTTGCCGTTTCCTTCAGCTGTTCCTCGAAGAGGAGGCTGGCTCACAGGCAATGGGCTCTGGAGGCGCAAAAGTGTCATGAGCTCTTTCTCTGGGAGTGGCTTACATGGAGGGCTTGGGTCACCTCTGTGCTGGAAGAACGAGGCGGGGACCACCACTCAAGATTCTGGCTGCAGGCTGAGCCAGTCAGATGTGTTATTGTAAAATGGCAATTGTATAATTAAGTGATAATTACATTTTCTGCAGTGTGTAAGGGAAAATAAATGTAGTGTAAATCAATATGCTATCGATTCATGCAAGTTTGCCTTTAAGTGTGTGCGACTGAAATTTCAATTATGGCTGAGATTAGACAGTTCTGCTCTCTCTATCCATCTCTGCTCCTTGAAAAGTAGGAGAAAACTGACCACCTGCAATGGAGACAGTGATTTTGTGACCCTGTCGCTTCCTTCCAGCCTGATTCCTGGTGGGAAATGGTGAGTCAAGCCCTCAGCCAAGGGACATGATCCTTCAGGGTCGGGGCTGCCAGGTCTGGTTCCCAAGTCCCTGCTCTGCACACACCTCCCCCTGTTCAAAGGCCTCCATAAATACCACACCTGTGGGGTACAAGTCCACGTTCTAAGCTGGTCTTGGGTTCTTTGGCCTGAGCTGCAAGCACTTCCTGGCTTCCTCTGCCTCAGGCCAGTTTATTGGCCACGAACACACTATAAATGCTCCTGACTCTGCACAGTGGCTACACCTCCCCTCTTACCTAGTGATCTCTTCCGAAGTGAGGCATACTTTATTTTTTTGGTTGAACTCAAGTTTAGCTCTGACCATGAAGCTTTCCCTGTACATGCCCGCCCATAGCAAGCATCCCTTCGCGGCCTTCCATTGTTCCTTGTTACCTTCACCAGTTATTTGATACTCAGCACGGGAGACATGGGCAAAACAATAACGCATGTGAATTTACTGTCTTTTCTCCTACCCAAGGGAATGTGTCACTGACAACTGGCCTGCCTCCCCTCCCACCCCCATCAACCAACCAGAGACTCTGAGACTAACCGCTGGGCCATATTGGACAGCTTGAGGTAATGACCAAGAAGGAAAACTAGGAAAGGCCAGAAGTAGTTAAACTTTACATTGCAAAGGACAGAGGATACCCCTGGGGGAGAAGAGAGAATAGAGGCAAGATAAAAGGGGAAAGGGGACAGTGAGTGAAAACACTGTCCAGTGGTTCATGGTTTTGCGAGTTCATTCCCCTTCCGTGGAGGAGATTCAGCTGCCCTGTCCTCCAGGGGGCATTTGAGGTCACACCAGCTTTATCCAAGGGACTCGAGGCACTTGTTTCCTGCCTCCGTCTCCCCCTTGCTGTCCCACCCCTCCACGCCAGCATACCTTCGTCTCACATTTGCTGAGTACCCACGAGTGCAAGCACACAGCAGCTGCTGGGGCTCACGGTCCCTGCCACAGCCTAGCCTGGGCAGCAGGCCAGGTTCTGGGTGGCCTGGAAGCTGGGCAGGGTCACTGGCCAACTCTGTATTTGCCTTCCAGAACTCACTTCTCGCTCTATTGATTTTCACTCTTGTCTGAACACTTTGCATGTCCTCTCAGCTCATGCCCTCCTTCCCACCTCCCCCAACAGGGATGGCCGCTGTGGCTGGCCGCCGTGTCTCAACACTTTTCATGGATCTACACAGGCCCTCAGAGGATGTGACATGTCTGGGCCTCGCTGGCATTCAGAGGAGCAAGTGACCTGCCGCTGGCCCTCCACCCCTCTCGGGACTGCCATCTCCTCAGTCAGCAAGTGGCTGGGGACCAGGGATCAGTCCTTCTGACAGCTGGGAAATGCAGCCCAGTGCCCCAACCTCTGACCACACAGCCGGGCCCCCATGGGACCGCCAGGCCAGAGACCAGCTTCCTGGTACATGACCAACAGGGAACGCAAACCCCACTTAGTCCCATTCACTCCTACCAGGAGAGCATGCTAATCCAGGCACCAGGACCCCCAGGAGTCCAGATCACTGGGGCAGGACTGACTGCCCAGGTGGACTCAGAAAATGATCAGCCAGATCTTTGCTGAGGTGCCCCGAGTTTGCACAAAATGAAGTCTCCATCCTGGTGCCATGGCATTGTCAGGATCGGAATCCCATGAGACCCCTTTATGGGCCAGGGCTTCTTTCTCCATCTCTCTCTGCCAAGTGGAACTTGGCTTCTGCCTTATTCCCCCCACCCCACTGCTGCCTTTTTACAGTTAATGCTGGGTATGTGGGTTCACAGCTTTAGACTGTAACCTTCTGGAGGACAGACACTGGGTCTTGTCATCTGTATATATCCCCCAGCACCCACCTAACACCATGTACTTAGTACACAGTAGGTATCTAACAGATGCTTGGCAAATGGTATCACGGGAGTGTTGAGACAGACCGACAGCCTCACCTAGGTGTGAAAGGCAGAGGCCTACAGTGAGACGCATGGCCGGTGAGAGAGGTGCTGCCCTTCTGGGGCAGATGCTCTGCACACTGGGTCTCTGTGAAGGATAGAGGGAGGCTGTCAGCAGCCTTACCCGTCTCTCCAGCGTCCTCGCCATTCAGTTTTGCCCCAGGGGTTCCACAGGCGAATAAGATCTTCCCAGTGCCTCCTGTACTGAATCTGTGAAGATGAACAGAAAAGGAAACTGTCAATGCTCCCCAGCCAAAGGCAGCAGAAGAGGGGCTATGGATGTAGCTCTTTTTACCTCCAAGGACTAATTCAACTTCTGACCTCATTTGGCTGCAGCCAGAAAAAAAATTGAAAGGAAAAAAAATCAATGTCTCTTGGCTGCCTGTGTGGAGTTGGAATGAGATAGAGGAGAGAATGGCCCCTCTTTCTGCTCAGCACCTCGAAGGGCAGGTGCAACTTAATCATTCCGCGGTGGCATCCCAGAACTCAGGCAAGCTGAGATTTAATAGCAGATAAACAGCATGAGATGTTGCTGTGGGCTGCAGAGGGGAGATCTTTATGAGACCCAGCCTCCTCCAAGCCCCGTCGCAGCCTGCATCTCTATTCCGCAGACATAGCTGCTTCCCAGCAGCCTGCTGGGAGATGTGCTGGGGTCTCCACAGTGCTGAGCAAGGACAGTAGAGGTGGCTGATTTCACAAGACCAGGATGGCCTGGGAGCTGTGCTATCCAAGGCCAGCCCTCCTCAGCCAGCACCCTGGCGCTGCGCCAGGCCCCCATCACCCTGCCTCCATGGGTGACAAGTACCTTATGGTCTGACCATTCCTTCCTCCCTGGGGACCTTATCACCACTCGCTCCCAGATATGGAGCACATTTACTCCTTCAGACCCCTGAGGCCAGAGGGCAGGGCTGTTGAAAAGTCTCAACGAACAGAAACAGCCAGCATCTGGGAACGTACATTCCGGGGTCCGAGAACCCTCAGCCTCGTGGGAGGAATTAGCAGATGGCTGAGTTGTAGCTGTGCTATTGCTCTGTGCCAATGTTGTCTGAGGAGACAGAGGCCTGGAGGGGGGAGGGAGGGGCGAACCCAGTGATTCAGGTCAGAGGAGGCTGAGAAAGCCCCCGAGGAATGTCACCACAGGGAAAAGGAACCGTGCTGGAGGCAGGGCGCAGAGCCACGAGCCGGCTGAATGCTCCACATGCATCATGTCTTTCAATCCTCCAAGGCAGATAGATGTTCATGCAATCCCTGTTTTGCAGATGAGGAAACTGAGTGTCAGAGAGATGAGGCAACTTTCCCAAGGCTACAGAGCGAGAGGCAGAGGAAGAACTCTGATGCCAACCACTGGCAGTCTCCACAGTCCAGGTCTTCATTTTGGAATGTGGAATGGATACAGGATGCGGCTGCTCCAGGGCCTAGCCCATTCTCAGATGTGCCGCCACCCTGATCCTGATATGACCCCTGGGCCGCCTGGCCAAGGCCCATGTCATCACCGGGAGGGCAACGCCGTGAGGGGCAGCACAGTCAGACCAGGACCAAAGAACCTGGCTTGGACTGGGTTCTTCTCTGTCGCCTTCTATCTGGCTGGCTCTGCGGTGGGAGGTACTCTGGTTTCTCATGTCACATGGGATGGGGGTGGCTCTTGGCACAAACCTGGGCTTTCCTGCCCCTCTCTGCCCCACTCCAGGCACTCTCAGCCTTGCATGCAGTGTATTTATTAAACCCTCTTTCTGCTCAGAGCCCATGGAGCAGGGATGTGAGAAATGGTCGCCTGGTGGCCCAAGGAGCTTAGTGAGCCAGCCTCGGCGCCTAACAGACCGTCAGGGCTCAGGGAGAAGAGTGGCCAGTGACTAGGAGGGGCTGCAAGCAGGACTAAATGAGGCGTGCAGACAAACACTCAGCCCCTTGCCCAGGGGAATCACGACTGAGCTGGGTGCATAATAAAAAATGCCAATTTCACTTATCTTCCTGTCTGTGTCCCGCCCAAGGGAGGATGAGCAGACTAAAAAGCAACCTGCATTTATGAGCTAGTTTAATCTTAGCACTTGTGGTCAGAGTTATAACCTCCTTTTTCTGGAGGAGGAGCTTTTAACCAAGCCAAGATCTTGGGCCCTTATCTGACTGTATCCCTCTTTCTGGACAGTCCTTATTGGTGACCACAGGGCCTTGGCCAGGTGGCTCAGGGGTCACATTTGAGACCCAGGTCACAGCTACGTCCAAGAATGAGCCGGCTCACTTGCTTCACTCTCCTGGCTGCTGACTGTACCCCTGGCCCTGGTTGGCTCTCTCAGAAAGGGTACCACTGGGCAACAGTGATTTAGGTTCTCTGTCCTAGAATAGGTTTTCCTCAAGTGTGTTCTCTTTCATACTAGTTCCACAGGCTAATAGCTATTCCTAGGAAAAACGGTTTCATGGCTAATGGCAAATTAAGACCAAACTGTACTTGTATTGTTAATACAGGCCTTCTCAGAGCCTTTAAAATGCCAATGTCCATTGTGAATCTCCAAGAAGGGGACATGGTGAAGAGCAGTTTCCGAATGTACTTGGAAAACTGCTTTCACAGAGCATCTCACTAAGCTGGCACATCTTAGAACACATGTTGGGAAGTGCTGGCAGCCACAGAGCAGCAGGGATGGGTCACCGGCTGTAGCAGAGGAGGTGTCCTGTTCAGACTGCTCAGTGCACTTAAAAGACCAACTCAGAGTGTGTGCTGTCAGGGAGCAAATGTTTGGGCTGTGAGCAGAATCATTAGGAGCCCAAACTCCAGCTGAGTTTACACTCCAACTCCCAAGTTCACATCCAAGACTTTGGCCCCAGGTGTTCATATGGTTGCTCTGTAACTCGGCAGTCACCACCGTCCCCATGCCCAGCGTTCCATGGGATACACAAGTCCCTTCTCCCTGTGTTCAGGGGAGAAACAAAGGCTGTCTAAATGTATAAAAGTGCCGTGCCCAGGAATGGCAGATACATCACATAGATACCACGGCTCTCCATTCCATGCCCAGCACAGACATCATCCACTAATCACAGCTCTCTTTCCCCAAATCTGGAGGCAGTGCTAAAGTCTTGTCAACCTAGAAATCCAGGCGATATTACCAACTGATCAAGGTTGGCACACAAAAAAAGCAATTTGCTATCTCTGGCTTAGACTTGTCCACATCTGGGATGTAGGTACTAAGGGGGGCAGTCCTTGGCAAGGCCATTCACACGTGGCTGGGTGTGACGGTGGTACTGGCCATCCCCGTTGAGAACTCGGAGGACTTGGGAGAATTCAAAGCGAGAGAGTCAGAAGGCCCTGTGACTGGGATCTCTTCTGGCCTGGGCATATCAGGGCATTCTCTTCCTTGCTTGGGAGAAATATATTTTGAGCTCTTCAGAAATGTCCTATGATGGAGCATCAGCGATGTCATCTTCATGGCCAAAGAGAGAGGCATTCGTTCACTCAGGCAAGCGCCCTCATCCATTGATCCAACAAGCATTTACTAGGTGCCTGCTGTCTCCCAGGTGCTGTGCAGAAGAAATATTTCGTTACTGATTTCCTGAGGGAGATAGGCCGGAGAAAGGAGATATTATCTCTGTTTTGTGGGCTGGAACACTCACCGAAACCTGAAACAATGGGGCAACTGGCTTTAGGTCAATGGACAGAAGTGATAGATTGATACAGAGAGAGAAGGCACAGCCCATGAGAGCCTTACCTGCTCCGCATCAGTCACCGTGTAGGCATGCTTATTCACCAGGCCGTTCTCCAGGACTGTGGCCTCTTCTGTTGGCTTCAAAGGAGAGAAGCACACTGAGCTGTCAATATTCATAGATTCTTTAAAGAAATAGAAATCCAGCTTTGCCATGGCTGGAGGAAAACATCCCACTGGCTCACCTTGGAAGGGCATGTTCTTGGTGCTGTTTTCTAGAGAGGTAGGGTTTGAAGGCTGCTTCCATTTCATGCCCCAAGAGCCCACCCAGTTACAGATAGAACCCAGCAAATCCTGAGGACGTGGCCCGCCTGCCTCTCCATTAGTGAGGACCGATCGCTCCTCACTAGTGAGACATAGCACAGCACGTGTCTGCTGGGCATTGCGTGGGAGTAGGGAATACACAGCACCCTGTGCTGTAACCAGGGTTTTCAGTGCATCTTAGGTTTCGGGCGGCATTTCAGATTAGGGATGTGTGATTCAGTGTCCACATGTTTAAAGAGGGAAGGCAGCTCCTCATGGAGAGGGAGCAGGCTGTCTCAGAACAGACTCAAATACTTTGGAAGGTCGTCCAGGCTTTTCAAAATGGGACCTACTGACCTTGGGATGCTGCCTTTTGAGTCACTGAGAGGCAATGGGTCCCCTAGTCATCCCGGACCCCCCTGCTCCTACTCATGGCAAGCACCAGGCCAAGGCTTTGCAGTGTGGTGGCAGCTTGTGAACCCCTGCTCAGCCACACATTGGCTGTGTGAGGACAAGCATTTCACTCAGCCTCTCTGAGACTATTTCCTCCTCTGTAACTGAATTCTGCAACCTCTATCTTGGAGGGAGGGCTGCTGTGAGGGTTAAATGGGGTGACCTCCCTAAAGCACAGCCGTGCTCCGTGATGGCTGCTCGGCCACTCCCCTTACGGGACGAATGGGCCAGGGGTGAACACTCCCAGGTGAGGAAAGGCTTGAAGCAAGGCAGAGATTCCTGTGTACTCACCCCCGGTGGGGTGGCGCAGGTCATGAGGGAGCCTGCCTTGGCCGCTGTCTTCACCACCATCACCAGGTCAGAAGGGGAGGAGTGCAGGTCAACGCTGGTGACCACCCCTCCCGTGAGGTCCACCAGGGCGTCAGCGAGGTAGCCGTAGTGCAGGTTGAGATAGGACCCGTGGAACCTGGGTGGGCGGGAGTCAGACCGACTGCTGTGCGGCCTTTGAGGAGTCACTAGAGGGCAGGTCGACCTGATCCACCCCGAGACTTACCAGCTTCCATTCGCCCAGATGGCGGTTCCAGCAATGGGCCACCCTCCCCACCTTCCTTCCCCGGGTGGTCCCCTGGACCTGGGCAGCCCCACTAGTGGCAGTATTGTGTAGAGGCTAGCAGTGCAGGTGCTGGAGCCACAGGCCGGGGCTGAATCCCAACCTCTCCACACATTTAGCTGCTTGGCCTCTGACAAATTACTTAACCTCATGGGAATGGGCTTAACATAGTGCCTGGCACATGGCAAGAACATAATATTGGATATTATTATGATGAATATCTACTGTTTCCTGTTCAGTTAACAATAATGGTAAGTACTTACTGTGTACAGGGTACCATGCTAGCCACTGAGCATTCAAAGACGGGTGAGACCATGGTCCTACTTGCAAAGGGCTCAGTCAACAATTCTGATGCCTGCGGCGGCTACACAGCAGCCTCTGTCCTCACTTTGTGCAAGCTTCATCCAGAATTCCCATTCCCGTTCTCAGGACTAACCCACTCTCCCAGAATCATCAGGGAAATGAGTTGACTTTACTGAGAGTAACAAGTCTTATATAACTCATCCCTCAAAGCAACCCACCTAAAACCCTACCTGTTCCCCAAAGCGCCCCTTCCGCCCAACATGGGGTCTCTGCTCCTGGACCCACACCCTGAGCAATGCCTGGCCTTATTGCCCTTATCTTGCCTTCCTCCCAATTCTGCCCCAAACCTTAGGAGACCCTGTCACTTACTAGGGAGGCAGATGGACTCCAGATTCAAGAGCCAAACTGCACAGGTCCCACTTGTGGCTTCCCCTCTCACATGCTCTCCACCTCGGTGGGACGCTGAGCTTTCCTGAGGCTCCCTGTGCCCATCTGGGGAATGGGCACGGCACAGTAGCTGCCCCCATGGGCCATGGTGAGGGTGCTGCCAGCTGATCCAGTACAGCACGCACAGAAGTGTGCGCCTCGCAGAGGGAGGGCGTGCTGCTGTTGTGAGCAGGCACAGCAAGTCCACCTCCAAACCTGTCTCTCCCTTCACCGCAGCAGGACACACTCTCCTTACAATGACCCCTCACGTTTCTTTGCCTTCCTTGGGTGTGTGTTTGCTGACATGCATGGGTCACTGGCACAGACAGGAAGTGCCTGGAGGCCCAGGGAAGACTTCCAGGGTGGGAGGCGGGGGAGCACATTTCTGAGTTGAATTTTATGCAGGCAAGGACAGTGGGATAGGCATTCCAGGGAGGAAGAATCAAATCGGGGAGGCTCCTGGAGCCAGAATAGAATGGAGGAGTGGGGTCCATGATGGGCTGACTGGTGCTCCCCGGGAAGAAGGTAGATTGATCAGTGACCAGGAGAACCACGAAGTAGGTGCCAGATAAGGTCAGATCTATGTTAAAAACTCAAGTTGTTGTCAATGGGGTAAAATGGGAAGGTTCCATGGGATACTCACTCTAGGCAGGCCAATCCTCAAAGGACATGCAGCGGAGACCAGGCTGGGCAGGAAACCCTGCCTCACAGTGTCAAAGCTGCCCAGTGGATGTTTTCCTCATCACTGTCCCTGTCACTCAGGCTTCTCACCAGGGCCCTGAACACCTGTCCCTGAAGGACAAGCAGGGGCCAAGCCCCTCGCAGGCTGGTGGCAGTGTACAGTGGCTTTCTTTCCCGTGACACACAGCCATGCTGGGGTCGGGGGCCTGGCTCCATCCCTGCTGGTCTAACAGGGCTGGTGACCTTGGACAAGACCCTTCTCCGTCCTGTCCTCAGCCTTTCACCTGGTAACAGTGAGGTGGACTGGATCAGCCTTTGGGGCTCCTCAGACACTCCTTTCTCACCATATTGCCACGTCTGCCATTCTCTCCTCCTGGGGATCACCCAGAATTCACAGAAATTCACTTCAGAAAATACATTATCAGACAGTCACTCTAAGCAGGACACTGTCCCAGTCACAAACCCCATGGATGTCTTAGAAAATCTTTTATTAAAGAAAGCTAAGTATACACAGAACAAAAGGGCCATTCTACAGAAACTGCCATAAGACAGACTGATCTCGACTTGATATAAAACTGGTTCTGAATCTTATCTTCCTGTCTCTCCCCCTTCTGACCCAGGGTCACGTCCAGCACTACACTCTCCTCGCTGGGGTGTTTGCTTAGTTAACTGTAAAGCCTGCCTTTGATAATGTTCACTCCCAGTTGGGTCTGAATGCCTGATTCTCTTGATTTCCCACAGGTATTCTGGCTCTGGGTCCTAGATAAAGAGGCTTTTGCTGAGGGCACTAGAAATTCTCAAAGACCAGAGTTCTGGAACCCATCGCCCAGTTCATCAGTGTGACCTCCTGCACTGCAGCCGCCCCTTCCTGGTGGTCCACTCAGAGGTCCTCCCTGGCTTCAGATCGGGCTGCACCAGAGCCACTCCAGAAAAGCAGCTGGTGAGCCCTATCCTAACACTTCAGGCCCGCAGCCTATGGGTCTTGTCTGATGTCCTGCGCCCATGCCAGACAAGGGTGGTCACCGCAGAGACACCCAGGGCACGGCGAAGGGCGCTCGCCAGCCGTCCCCTCTCTCAGGGCCCTCTCCGCCGTGCCCACAAAGCCTGTCCCAACAGCAGCTGGGTGTTTTGACAAGGAGCTATCTCTCTGCTTCACAAACATGAGCTCACAAATCCTGCGGATGCTTCAGGAACATAGCTACTATTCTTAGTGCCCTTTGCTGACAGGAAACAGAAGGGAAAGGAAAGATAGAGAGCCCTGATTCGTCACACCTGTCACTATGCCATGTCACCCGAACCCAGGAATTCTGAGAGAGCCTTGCTCGCGTCCCTCTGCTTCAGCCTCATTTTGGGGAAATGTCTATCTGCCCAGCAATGATATGAGAGAGGGAAGAATTCAGATGTCTAAATCAGAGCAAAAAAGGATGCTGAAATGCTGCAATTCTTAACTGCAGAGATTCCATAAAGTATGATGTGCAGCCTACCAGAACTTGTCACCCAATCTCCTATTTTATGACCTTTGGGGGGAAAAAAAAATCTGTGTGGATTTTTTTCTTCCAAATCTGACTGACTTGACCAATTCATTTCCAATCTCTCCAGCTACAAGGATAGTTCCATGTTTGGGGTCCACATGTTCACCTGGCCTGGTCTATACCCTTGGAGGAAAAGTGGGTCATCTCCATCTGGACAGATGGCTTCTCCAGGTGTGCCATGGGCTCTGTGTGCCAGGCACTGAGTTCCAAAGAAGCAAAAAGATAAGTCCTTTCCTTGAAGGGCTGATGGCATCAAGGCGTGACAGAGCAGCACGTGACTGCGGAGAATGGTTCTCGCACTGGCTTGGCCTCCAACACCATGTGACCTTGCGTAAGACATTTTTTTCTGAGCCTCAATTTCCTCATCTTTCAAAGGGGGAGATAGGATTCTACATTGACAGAGGTCCTTCCAGCTCTGATATGCTATAATTCTAGTTGATTCACTCCTGAGTTCTGTAACTTTCTTCTTTAGATGGAGGGAAAAGCTCTTAAATAGCTCACTAGTTTGAAACATTTTATACTCCGCTAGATTTCTTTCAGTGGTGGTATGTGGATTCTAGGTCTAGTTTCCCATTTTCTTTTCAAGCTGAATGATTGCTTTAGGTTGTCTCTTAATAAAATGGGGTCAAAGTCATCATTTCGTTCTGCAAGCTTTCTAATTCTTCAAGTGAATGGCCATGCTCCCCCTTTTACATAAGGAACAAATAAGGCCCTGGAGTTGTGAGGGCTGAATCTATACTGGAAAGATAGTGGCCGTGTTTGGGTAAGTAGCTTAGAAGTGAATTAACCTCCCCAAACATATGGATTGGTTCAACAACCTTGGCTGTTATCTGGGCTTTGTTCTCAGTGCTAATGAACGGCTCTTTCTGACACTGGAAATGAGCAATGGCTTTAGTTTTTCACAACTTGGCTCAAAAGAAAGAATGCCAAAAAAAAAAAAAAAGACTTCTTGAGATGCATGGCTTTTCAGATTGTGACCTCCAGGAAGACAGGGACTGGGGGAGTCTGCAGGTTTGTTACGCCTCCTCAGGGGCTAGGATGGGCTTGGCATGATCTTCAGTCTTGCTAAATGATGTCCCCAGTCAATAGCTAAAGACCTCAGCAAATTCAGGCCAGCTACTTAACACCTGCCATTCCATCACTATCTGGAGTCTTGGTTGTCCGATCCATAAAATGAGGGGGTGGTTAAGACGATTTTGGGGGAACCTGACTTGGTGATTCCCTCTACTACTCATTTCTCCTGAAAGGTGGGGTCCTTTAATCTCCTAGAATTGACTTCTAGCCCTGGTATGTCCTTCATCTGTGTGGGTCTTTGTCTTACACATAAACGTCCTTGCACACACCTACTTAAGCCAGTCTGAGAGTCTCTGTCCCAGTGCCAAGCACAGTCGCTGGCCTATGATCAAATGCCCAATAAACATCTGTTGAAGAAAAGAAACCCAAAGAGTCCATGTGAAACATGTGAATTGGAGTGTTTATAAGACTTTGGGTTTGCTAACATCAGAAGGTAGTCCCTGATTCAAGGTGTTTGGGCCATATAACCACGAGCATCTCCTGCCCTGGCCACATATAAATGCAATCTCAGCAGCCACACCAGGTCCCCAGCTGCCCTGACCTCACTTTGAACTGCCTTGCCCCTAGGTCTTTGCATGAATCATTCCCAATTTTGGGGATGCCTCCCCAACATATCTTCTCTCTCCTTGCTGAAATTCTACCCATCCTTCAAGGCCTCACTTCATGCCACTGCCTCTATACAATTTCAGCCTGACTTCCTGTGAATCAGAAAGTCAAGACTGTTTCCTCTCTCCTCTCATCAGATTTAACCATGACATTATATTTTATTTGGGCCCTTAGTCCAGCCCTTGCAATAATATCATTGTTAGTGCATCTCTGTCCAGCCCTGCCCCGACCACCCCTCGCTATGTGCCCGTGGGTTCCTCCCAATGCCCCCCACAGCTTCTATACAGTGGCTGTTTATGGAGGACACTCAGCTGGGTGGCCAAGGCTCTGATGCTCTCAGGGGCATTGCCTGCATTTGGCAGAGCTGTGGAAAGTCCTGAGGCCAGCTTCTGGGGAGCGGCTGTCAGGGCAAACAACTGGGCAGGCAGGGCCAGCACTGAGGCCCTGGGCTGAGGGCTGGGCCCATCCTCACTTGGCGTAGGCTTTCTCCAGCAAGCAGGGCCAGAACTCTTGGTTGCTGCGAGGATACACAAACAGGTACTCCTTGTTCAGGACAGGGAGGCGATCATCAACTACCACTTCCACCCACTGGCCACACCGCCAGAACTGGAAGAGAGATGAATACATGCCTCAGTAGAGTTGGGGCAGGAGGCAGCTCTTGGACCTGCAACCCACACCAAAGGATAACCACCGTCACCACATGACCTCCCCAGGGCAACAGTGAACACTATGCAGAACAAAATCCCAGCCCAGGCTGGCAGACAGGGGACAGATGAGTCACACATCAAGTTAGTCAAGGAAAATACAGGGAGGGAGGAGACCTGTGTTCTCATTTGACATTGCCACTAACTCTGGCCTCACTTTGGCATGTCTTTTGTGAGCTTCAGACACACATGACATTCCAGCACATCTTATGTGCAAAATGGCAGTAGGGGGACCAGATGCCAAACAACAAAGGAGGACAGTGGCTACAGAGTGCTGTAATGGGGAACGAGTGCCTGCTGGGGGCTGGGGGCTGGAGCAGGTGATTAGGAGACAGGAAAGGCATCCCAGATGGCAGGGAGAGTGTGAACAAAGGCCTGGAGGCTGAAGGATGAGGATCGCTCACGAGGACCAAATGGTTACAGCCTCACTCTGGCCCTCCTCTCTTCACATCAAGCTGCTGCCATCAGAGCAGCAGAAATGGGACCAGTTGGCACTGTTTCTGCTAAGAGCACAAATGAACCAGATGTTTCTCTCCAAAACAGACTGTTTCAATCTTCAACATTCAACTCTTAAAGGTTCACCTGGGGACATCGCCAAATGAGGAAAACTCGTATCAAAGCCAGCCTTTTGAAGGTTCTTTGCTGGTCTGCCCTGTGCTGGATAAGCAGCAGGGCCTCCAGCTTCAGGCCTGGGCCTCAACAAAGGAAAGTCTGTGACAGGTGGGCTCGCCTTTTTGTTCGGCACCTAGGACAGTGCCTGGTGCACAGTAGGCCGTTAAGAATGAGTGAGTCCTGGGTGGATGTGATCTATCATCTGCTCAGCAGTGATGGAAAATCATCCATGTGGCCTTTCCCACAGCTGATATCCCAGGTGTTGGGCTGTTGCATCCATCTGAGGACGTACTTTCAAAGTAGACAGGGAGACCAAGGCAGAGATGTCAGAGGAGACAAAGCAAAGATGTTTTCCGTCATTAATGAGCCAGTGCAATGCAGCTGGCTCTGGCACAGCTGAGGATCTGAATCCCTGGTGCAGTATGATGGATGCATAGGCGGGTGAGGTCGTGAATCAACAGGGGTATTCTTAGGAGGGAGGTCATGAAACGCATTGGGAGCACCAGGGAAGGCTAGATGTGGGGTATTGGGAGGACAGCCCCATCTGCAGTGCAGTTTCAGTGGGACAGCAAAGTGCAGTTAACAGTGCCCAGTCTGTGGAACTATGCTTGAGCCCTGGTTTTGCCTTTCGTTCCCTAAGCAGCACACACTGGGTCAGACACTTAATTCCCCGTGACTCAGTTTCCTTACCTGTCAAATGGTGGTAAGAGTAAAAACTACCCCATAGGTCTATGACCAGGGTCAGGTGAGACTGTGAAGGTGAGATCCTAGTTTTGAAAGTGGGAACTTCTTAATAGCCTTTTTGTTCAGCACCTAGGATAGCGCCTGCTGCACAGGAGGCAGTTAAGAATGAGTGAGTCCTGGCTTGAATGAACTCCTCTGGCTGGTTCTCCCTCAGAAGTCACCCTCACCCCAATCTTCTCACACCAGTAATGCTGACCAAATTTGCTCTCCTTACACAAAGGGAACACTAGACAAGGCCCTCATTCCTAGAAAGGATGCAAATGGCCTGACTGGTGGTCAAGGAAACCACCAGTCTGCATTTCCTCTCTGGGTGAGGAGGGCTGGCATCTGGATGACGTCTGTGCCCTCCAGGAAGCATGTTGGTGCCATTTGCCAATACCCAAGTGCCCGAGGGAAAGTGTTAGGGGCAAAGCATCCAAGATGTCCACGCATCAGGCCCTTTCTAGAGAGCAATGTCCATGCTCAGAATGATGAGAAGAGATGTATGGAGGTCAGCACTCCAGCTACTGGAGAACTGTGGAAATTTCTTTACCACCCAGAAGGGCTAAGCCTTGTCCTAACCACCTGTCACTCCACCAACATATGCCACCCTGCGGTGAGCTCAGACACAGGAGCCCTGCATCCTCTACCTCACTGCTCAGTGTGATCCTTGGACCAGAAGCAGCATTACCTGGGCACTTGTTAGAAGACCTACCATGCGAATAGTTGGACTTCAGGAGGAGAGAACAGGATAAAGGAGACACCAGAACTAATGAAGAGAAACTTAGCTGACTAGAACAAGGAGGTGGGTCTTCAGAAGGAAAAGGCTCATTGAATTTCAGGCAAGATTAATTTTAAGAAGGCATACAACTGAACACCTTCCAGAGAAATTTCTGAACACTAAGGAGAGAGGCAGATTCTTACCAGCTGGCAGTTTGAAAGAACATGTTGCATACAAAGTCAAGAACACAGATTAGCATTGGATTTTTCTTCTGCAACATCAGAAGCTACAAGACAAAGGAATAACATTTACAGACTCTCCAGGAAAGGGAATGTGGTACAAGTGAAACATCATTCTTAAGTAAGAGCGAATGGAAAACACTCATGTAATTTGAGGAATTTATTTGAGGAACTACTCCTACCCTAAAGAGGACGAAATTAAAACAAAAATCTTAAGAGAACATGACAGATGAAAGAAACAATGATGAGCAGTAAGTTTTAAATATGCTTTGAATAACAGACAGTGAAAATGAAACTGATAATGAAGGGATGAGAAGAGCTATAACAGGGAACTGAACTGTAAATATCAGGAAGCTGCAGTGGCAGTTTAATACCAGATAAAGAGGAGTCCAAGGTGCAAAGTGTTAAATATAACAAAGAGGGATATTATGTAAGCTTTATCCCAACAACCAGAGAGCAAGAACACAAAACCTCTGGGCACCAAGGAATATAGCAGGAAAAGTATAAAGCCAGAACATTTGAAATCTTAGAAGAACCTGGCAACTATAACTTTGGAGAAGAATTTCAATACAGTTCTTTTAGAATTTGACAAATCAAGCTGACAAAAAATAAGCCAAGATAAAAGAGACAGTTGCAGATAATATAATCTGAAAATCAGAAAGCTTGATTCTATATATAAAACTTGTGACCACTGGATAAAAGATATACTTCTCATATGTCCATGAAGCATTTTTACAAAAATTGCTGTGGACTTGCTCATAAATAAACCTTTAAATATTTTCCCCAAATGTAGAGATTTTATGAATTATTTTCAAATCATAATACAATAAATCAAAAACGTTACCACCAAAAGAGACTCCCTGCAAAACTTAATACTAAAAATATATTATCTTAAAATTAATCAAAGTAAGACATTTTATATCAAAACTTATAAATATAGATCTGAGAGGAAAATTTATAGTCTTAAAAGCTTCTATTATTAAATAAAGAATATTAAGTGTACACAGGAAGTATAATACTATAATACAGGAATTAATAAACATAAATTGAAGTTAATTATATAGGAAACAAAACCCCAAAAGAAAAATCAAAAGTTGATTTGTTAAAAAACTAATACAACAGATTGATTTAAGGAAAAAAGGAAAAATAAAAATACAGCACAGGGATTGACAAAGTAGATTTAACCAGAGATTAGAAGAAATTAAATGAATTTTCAGAGACTCACATAAGCAACTTTTGGTCAACAAATATGAAACTATGTAAGAAGGAGTTGGTTTTCTTGGTGAAATATACATTTCAAGAATTAACTCCAGAAGGAATAACAGATCCAAACAGATCAACAGCTATTGAATACATTGGGAAATTAGAGAAATCACATTTAAAAAGGAAGCAGGTCCAGATGATTTAAATATTGTCTATTTTACTTTCAAAGAACAGGTAATATATGATTAACAATCATTACCCGAATTATTTCACATCAAAGTATATAAAGCTCAATAGGTTCATTTTTAAAAGCTAGCATAACTCAAACATGATAAAAATAACATAAATACCTAAAACAAATTCTACCTGTGATATAGATGCAAAAATTCTAATAAAATTTTTAGCAAATAGAACCAACAGTATTAAAAGAATGGCACAGCAAGCCCAGACTTCCGGGAAGATGGTGGCATGAGCAGGGCGATGGAAATCTCCTCCCAAAACCATATATATTCATGAAAATACAACAAATACAACTATTCCTAAAAGAGAGACCAGAAGACACAGTACAGCACAGCACCCAGCCAGCAGCTACTCCTGAGAGGACTTGGCATCCTGTGAGGCAGGTAAGATACGGAGCTGCGACCCGGCGGGACCCAAGCACTCCCCCACCCCAGTGCACGGGTGGGAGGAGAGGATTCAGAGCCAGGAGGGAGTGGAAGCACGGGCCTGTGAAATAACCAGCCCTGGTGATCTGCACCGGGAGCACTGACACACATCGCGTGGTGTATCGGAGATTGGAGAGACAGAGGGTGCAGGGCCTGAGCCGGGAAACACACCCGGGTCCTCGCAGCGGGCTCCCTGGGACAAAAGAAAAGCGCACGCTTTTTTAGCAATTTTAAAGAGACAGGGGCCCAACGGAGGAGCAGGATTGTCCCAGCACACTCAGCCAAGCAGGCTGGGAGTCCTGGGGAATTTCAGACCCCTTGGCTGGCGACGGGGAAAAAGTAGCCACACTGAGACTTCCCATAAAGATCAGCAGCCTCCCATTCGTTCCCACCCCAGCCAGAGCTACAAAGGGCCGTGCGGAGTGGCGTGGCGGCGGCTGTGGAATAGTGGAGAAACAGCGCCACCTACAACATCCTCACAGAATCTACTCCCAGAGGGTGTTTTTTGTTTGTTCATTTTTGTTTTCTCTTTTCTTTCTTTCCTCTTTTCTTTTTCTTTTTAAAAGTCTTAAAGAGCCCAGCTGACATATGTGGCACCTACGAGCGACCACTTCTATAGCCATGAAAAGACAGAGGAATATGGCACAAACAAAGCCTATCCAGACCCAGAAAACACCACAGAGGGAGTCTGAAGGGATGGAAATGCACAATCTTCCAGAAAAAGAATTCAGAATAAAAGTCATAACCATACTGATGGATCTACAGAGAAATATGCAACAGCTGAGGGAGGAACTGAGGGAAGTGAGGGAAGACAATGCAGAGATGAGACAAGCGGTTGACGGGCTTAGCAGCAGACTGGATGAGATGCAAGAGACTGTTAATGGAATGGAAATGAGAGAACAGGAATACAGACAAGCTGAGGCAGAGAGAGATAAAAGGATCTCTAGGAATGAAAGAATATTAAGAGAACTGTGTGAACAATCCAAACGGAACAATATTCACATTATAGGAGTACCAGAGGAAGAAGAGAGAGAAAAAGGGATAGAAAGTGTCTTTGAAGAAATAATTGCTGAAAACTTCCCCATGCTGGGGAAGGAAATAGTCTTGCAGACCACGGAAGTCCACAGATCTCCCAACACAAGGGACCCAAGGAAGACAACACCAAGACACATAATAATTAAAATGGCAAAGATCAAAGATAAAGACAGGGTATTAAAGGCAGCTAGAGAGAGAAAAAAGATCACCTACAAAGGAAAACCCATCAGATTATCATCAGACTTCTCAACAGAAACCTTACAGGCCACAAGAGAATGGCATGACATATTTAATGTAACGAAACAGAAGGGCCTCGAACCAAGAATATTGTATCCAGCATGATTATCATTTAAATATGATGGAGGGATCAAACAATTTCCAGACAAGCAAAAGCTGAGAGACTTTGCCTCTCATAAACCACATCTACAGGATATCTTAAAGGGACTGCTCTAGAGGAAAGCACCCCTAAGACTAAAAAGATGTCACCAGAGAAAATAAAATCATAGCAAAGAAAGCAGACCACCCAAATACTAATTAAAGGCAAAGAATAAAATACCAAGTATATAAAGAATGGAGGAGGAAGAATAAGAAGGGAGAGAAATAAAGAAACATCAGACAGTGTTTACAATAACTTAACAAGAGAGTTAAGTCAGATTGTTAGCTAGTAAAGAAGCAACCCTTGAACCTTTGGTAACCAAGAATCTAAAGCCAGCAATGGCAATAAGTACATATCTATCGATAATCACCTTAAATGTAAATGGACTGAATACACCAATCAAAAGACACAGAGTTATAGGACGGATAAAAAAGCAAGACCCATCTATATGCTGCTTACAAGAGACTCACCTCAAACCCAGACATATACACAGACTAAAAGTGAAGGGATGGAAAAAGATATTACATGTAAACAACAAAGAGAAAAAAGCAGGTGTTGCAGTACTTGTATCGGACAAAATAGACTTCAAAACGAAGAAAGTAACAAGAGATAAAGAAGGACATTACATAATGATAAAGGGGTCAGTCCAACAAGAAGATATAACCATTATAAATATATATGCACCCAACACAGGAGCGCCGGCATATGTGAAACAAATACTAACAGAATTAAAGGAGGAAATAGAAAGCAATACATTCATTTTAGGAGACTTCAACACACCACTCACTCCAGAGGACAGATCAACCAGACAGAAAATAAGTAAAGACACAGAGGCACTGAACAACACACTAGAACAGATGGACCTAACAGACATTTACAGAACTCTATACCCAAAAGCAGCAGGACAGACATTATTCTCAAGTGCACATGGAACATTTTCCAGAATAGACTACATACTAGGCCACGAAAAGAACCTCACTAAATTCAAAAATATTGAAATTCTACCAACCAACTTCTCAGATCACAAAGGTATAAAACTAGAAATGAATTGTAGAAAGAAATCAAAAAAGCTCACAAATACATGGAGACTTAAAAACATTCTCCTAATTAATCAATGGGTTAACAACCAAATCAAAACAGAAATCAAAGAATTTATGGAGACTTATGACAACAACAACACAAAGCCACAACTTCTGTGGGACACAGCAAAGGCAGTTCTAAGAGGAAAGTATATTGCAATCCAGGCCTATTTAAAGAAGGAAGAACATTCCCAAATGAATAGTCTAAAGACACAATTACTGAAATTGGAAAAAGAAGAACAAATGGGGCCCAAAGTCACCAGAAGGAGGGACATAATAAAGATCAGAGAAGAAATAAATAAAGTTGAGAAGAATAAAACAACAGAAAAAAATCAATGATACCAAGAGCTGGTTCTTTGAAAAAATAAACAAAATAGATAAACCCCTAGCCAGACTCATTAAGAGAAAAAAGAGAATCTACACACATAAACAGAATCAGCAATAAGAAAGGAAAAATCACGACAGACCCCACAGAAATACAAAGAATTATAAGAGAATACTATGAGAATCTATATGCTAACAAGCTGGAAAACCTAGAAGAAATGGACAACTTCTTAGAAAAATACAACCTTCCAAGAGTGACCAAACAAGAAACAGAAAAACTACACAGACCAATCACCAGCAACGAAATTGAATCGGTATTCAAAAAACTACCCAAGAACAAAACCCCCAGACCAGAAGGATTCACCTCTGAATACTACCAGACATATAGAGAAGAAATAACACCCATTCTCCTTTAAGTTTTCCAAAAAATAGAAGAGGAAGGAATACTTCCAAACTCATTCTATGAAGCCAGCATGATTCTAATACCAAAACCGGGCAAAGATCTCACCAAAAAAGAATATTACAGACCAATATCCCTGATGAACGTAGATGCAAAAATACTCAACAAAATATTAGAAAACCAAATTCAAAAATACATCAAGAGGATCATACACCATGATCAAGTGGGATTTATCCCAGGGATACAAGGATGGTACAACATTCGAAAATCCATCTACATCATCCATCACATCAACAAAAAGAAGAACAAAAACCACGTGATCATCTCCATAGATGCTGAAAAGTATTTGACAAAATTCAGCATACATTCATGATTAAAACTCTCAACAAAATGGGTATAGAGGGCAAGTACCTCAACATCATAAAGGCCATATATGACAAACCCACAGCTCACGTCATATTTAACGGCGAGAAGCTGAAAGCTTTTCATCTAAGATCGGGAACAAGACAGGGATGCCCACTCTCTACACTGTTATTCAACATAGTACTGGAGGTCCTAGCCACGGCAATCAGACAAAACAAAGACATACAAGGCATCCAGATTGGTAAAGAAGAAGTCAAATAGTCATTATTTGCAGATGACATGATACTGTACATAAAAAACCCTAAAGACTCCACTCCAAAACTACTAGAACTAATATGTGAATTCAGCAAAGTTGCAGGATACAAAATTAACACACAGAAATCTGTTGCTTTACTATACACTAACGATGAACTAACAGAAAGAGAAATCAGAAAAACAATTCCATTCACAATTGCATCAAAAAGAATAAAATACCTAGGAATGAACCTAACGAAGGAAGTGAAAGACCTGTACTCTGAAAACTACAAGACACTCCTAAGAGAAATTAAAGAGGACACTAACAAATGGAAATGCATCCCATGCTCTTGGCTAGGAAGAATAAATATTGTCAAAATGGCTATACTATCTAAAGCAATCTACAGATTCAATGCAATCCCTATCAAACTACCAACAGCTTTCTTCAATGAACTGGAACAAATAATTCTAAAATTCATGTGGAACCACAAAAGACCCCGAATAGCCAAAGCAATCCTGAGAAGAAGGAATAAAACAGGGGGAATTATGTTCCCTGACTTCAAGCTCTACTACAAAGCCACAGTAATCAAGAAAATTTGGTATTGGCACAAAAACAGACCCACAGACCAGTGGAACAGAATAGAAAAACCAAACATTAACCCAAACATATACAGTCAATTAATATATGATAAAGGAGCCTTAGATATACAATGGGGAGATGACAGCCTCTTCAGCAGCTGGTGTTGGAAAAACTGGACAGCTACATGTAAGAGAATGAAACTGGATTACTGTCTAGCCCCATACACAAAGGTAATCTCAAGGTGGATCAAAGACCTGAATGTAAGTCATGAAACCATAAAACTCTTAGAAAAAAACATAGGCAAAAATCTCTTAGACATAAACATGAGTGACTTCTTCATGAACATATCTCCGCAGGCAAGGGAAACAAAAGCAAAAATGAACAAGTGGGACTATATCAAGCTGAAAAGCTTCTGTTCAGCAAAGGACACCATCAGTAGAACAAAAGACATCCTGCAGTATGGGAGAATATATTCATAAATGACATATCCGATAAGGGGTTGACATCCAAAATATATAAAGAACTCATCCACCTCAACAAACAAAAAGTAAATAATCCAATTAAGAAATGGGCAGAGGACATGAATAGACACTTCTCCAAAGAAATTCAGGTGGCCAACAGGCACATGAAAAGATGCTCCACATAGCTAAGCATCAGAGAAATGCAGTTTAAAACCACAATGAGATATCATCTCACACCAGTTAAGATGGCCAACATCCAAAACACAAACAACAACAAATGTTGGTAAGGATTTGGAGAAAAGGGAACCCTCCTACACTGCTGGTGGGAATGCAAATTAGTTCAACCGTTGTGGAAAGCAGTATGGAGGTTCCTCAAGAAATTCAAAATAGAAATACCATTTGTCCAGGAAGCCCACTCCTAGGAATTTACCCTAAGAATGCAGCAGCCCAGTTTGAAAAAGACACATGCACCCCTATGTTTATCACAGCACTATTTGCAATAGCCAAGAAATGGAAGCAACCTAAGTGTCCATCAGCAGATGAATGGATAAAGAAGAGGTGGTACATATACACAATGGAATATTATTCAGCCATAAGAAGAAAACAAATCCTACCATTTGCAACAACATGGATGGAGTTAGAGGGTATTATGCTTAGTGAAATAAGCCAAGCGGAAAAAGACAAATATCATATGATCTCACTCATATGTGGAGTATAAGAACAAAGAAAAAAACTGAAGGAACAAAACAGCCACAGACTCACAGAACCCAAGAACAGACTAATGGTTACCAAAGGGAAAGGGACTGGGGAGGATCGGTGGGAAGGGAGGGACAAGGGGAAAACGGGGCAGTACGATTAGCAGACATAATGTTGGGAGGGCATGGGAGGGCTGTACAACGCAGAGAAGATAAGTAATGATTCTATAGCATCTCACTATGCTGATGGACAGTGACTGTAATGGGGTTGGTGGGGGGGACCTGATGAAGGGGGTTGTTTAATAACCATAATATTGCACATGTAATTGTATATTAATGATACCAAAATAAATTATATATAAAAAAAAGAATGGCACAGCAGACAAGTTACTAAAATCAAGGGAAGGCAGAACTTTGCTCCTGACACTCTTATTCAAAATTATGATGTTTTAACTAATGCAACAAGACAAAAGAGCAAAATAAGTTCTATACATATTAAAAGAGATAAAATTATCCTTATTTTCAGAGTATATTAGGCAACTAAGAAATCCAGACTTCACTAGAGAAAAAGACTAAAACTAATAACAGCATTTTGTAAGATAGTTAGATACAATAAATAACAAAGAGTACTTTTCCTCTTTTCAGCAAGATCTAGTTTGAAATGAGGGGAAAATCTCATTCACATTAGCTACAAACTTACAAAATAGTTGAGAATACATTGATCATGATGTCTATGGTACTAATATGAAAACATAACTACAACATTTTATTGAAGGGCATAAAACCAGTCCTGAATAAATAGAAAGATGTATTATGTTTCTGGAAAGGAATAATTAAAATAATAAAAATGTAATTTTTCCAAATTGATACATAAACTTAATGCTGCTTCACTCTGTATCACAGGGCCTTTTCTTTTTAATTGACCCAATGATTTAAAAATTCTCTTCAAAGAATGTGCAAGAATTACAGAGATATTTTTGAGGAAAGAATGACGAATAATGGAGAACTTATTCTACCAGACATTGTTCCTTACTCTAGGAGCGACTGTAATCAAAATAGCAGGATTTACCATAGGAATAGACAGAGACAAAAGCTCCATGATGTGCAGGGTTCTTGATCACAGACTTTTTTTTTTGTTTTTTTGGCTGATTGTTTCTTTCATTCCTTTTTATTTACAAGAAAATATTTTAACTTTCATCTCTCCTATGTGTTGTCAGATCATGAGCTCAAAGCCTTTTCTGGAGGTAGGCAGAGTAACTAACTCATAAGTGACTCTCCGATCTCAGGCTACCAGCCCCTGATAATATGTAAGAATATTCTCCCTGTCTCACAGAGAACCCCATGTAAGGAGTCACCCAGCAGGGCACGTACCCGGAAACGGAAAATCCCTGCATACTGGTGTGAAAAGCTTTGGTCTATCAGGATCTTCTGCAGATGCTGTGGGCTGTGTGTCAAGGAGCCCAGTGCTGCCAGGAACCAGCAATCCGCTGTGAGGGGACATAAGCCAAGAGAGGTCTATTGGACACCCCTGGAAGTCCCACCCCATGCATCTCACAGGTCTTTTTCACCAGGGTCTGTACTTCTTCTGGATAACGAACTGTTTTTTTCTATTTGAGAGACAAGTGGCGGAAGGACTCACTGGAGCCAGCTCTTTCCTTCCCGTCTTCCAGCAACTGATGCTTCTACTCAGTACTCAGAATAAACTGTGCCCTTTTTCTCCCTTGTTTTGATAATTCCTTACCCTAAATGGCTCTACACATCCATTGCTGAGCTGGCTTGCAGGTTGTGGGACAGGGGGTGGACAGTCTGTCCACAGCCACACTGAGGGTGCCTCCTTGCCCTGTCAGAAGCTGGGGAGAACTCTGTGGGTCTGGGTGGGCACTACCCTCCACCCTCTACCCAGAGGCTGACTTCAGGCAGGCTGCCCCTATCCAGGGCTGGAAGGGAAGACGTTGAGTTCTTACCTGCTTTTCCTTGTCGGATGTCAAATCTGCTCACACCTTCCAGGATGAAATGAGGCTCAGATTTACCCTCTAAAATATCCTTAGGAAAAAGGAAGAAAAGCCATGAACACCTTTCATCCCTCTGTGTCCCAGTGTGGTGTCCAAGACATCACTCATTTTGTCTTTGAGGGGTAGAGGTTAATTCCTCAATAGGTGCTTAAAATCTGAGTTAGGAAAGTTCCCTCATCCTTTAGGTTTTATTGCTGTCAAGAGGGCTGATGTCAAAGGGATATATGTAACTGAAAAGACAGGCAATAAATGCGTAAGCAAATGGCATGAGGACATAACATAAATAAGGACCCAGGATCCTTACATCAGACAACCTACTATCCAGGTCCCAGCAGAAAGTGTTTTCTTAAGAGGTTATAAACAACCAAAAAAAGAATATGATACCTTTATTAGAGGAAACTTTTAGAAACATAATAAAGCTTTTTTTTGTGAAATGGCATTTCTCAGAGTAGGTATCCTAGGCTCCAGGGTCAAGTCCAGCTATGTGCTGTACAGGACGCCCATTACTCAGATCTTTGCTGACTCCCAGACCGACTCTAGAAGACCGCAGTACCTCATCTCAGGTGCTGTTACTCAGCACCGGTCCTTTCCCAACCTCTAAGGCACATAGCTCCTGCCTGTCCCAGAAAGGGGTTCACTAGGAGATTCTGCATGCTGCAGTTGTTGCCAGGCAGCTGTGTCCAGGGAGGTCTCTCCCTATGCACTAGGTGAAGCACTAGGAAAAACCTCAACCTGGACAGGGAAGAGGTTTTAACTCTGAATGAGAAAGAATTCTCAAGCAAGTTGAATGAGTGTAGGTAAGGAAGGAATTCATTACAGCAAGAGCAGCAGGGAATGGCAGCAGCCTTGCAGGCAGCAGAGAGCAAGGAAGAGCAGAGGGAAGAAAGGGAAGTCTATTGAACTCCTGTTCGGCATAGGGCACATCTTTTTCCAACTCCTAAAGCTAAGGTCACTTAGTGTCTAGTGTCTGCTTGGATCTGCATGGTGTGGGAACTAAGTCCCTACCACCCTGGGGTTTGGGGGAGACACAGAGCACTGGATGGAGTGAGACTATGTTCTGAAAACTTCCCAAAGGCAAAGAAAGGAGATTTTTAGGCAGGCTAGTAAAGTGCATGATTGTACAGCCAGTCTTTTCCGGGTCACTCAGGTGTCAGGATCTTGCATGTCTGAATCAGAGCTCTCAGTAGCCCCTCCCTACTTATCTGGAGTAGAACAGGGACAGAGTGAAGACTTGTGCTTAAATCTGGAAAGTAGAATGAAATAGTAAAGTGACAGACACTTACCACTGGAAGAGCACAGAGACAAAATGCAGTAAGTAGAGCAGTGGGAATGCTTGATTTAAAAAGGACACACTCAAAGAAAGGGAGTGTGGGCAGCCTCAGAGGGGAAGTGCACTTAAGGATTTGGGGTTTGGGACTTTATAGGGCCTTTTGGGTAGGGGTCAGCATAAGGCATGATGTATACTGGTAATTCATAATTCCTTTGAAGTTTTGTCTGAATAATAGGGTTATTAGGTGATTATATGCGTCTGAATCTTGGCATTCTTTATCCACATAGGTTCATTTAGACTTTGGAGGTCTATCTCCCGTCCTGGTTACAAAGTTACTTAATTGATTAAGGGGAGGGAAGAAAAGGAAGAACAGACTATAGATTAAGTTAAAGAATAAACCCAGGCCTTTTTCGCAGGGTAAAAAGATTTAACAATGGCATGACTCTTGTTCCATTTCCCTGCCCTACCTCATCATATTTGGGGAGAATTCTCAGCAGATATGAGGACTGTGAGAGCTCCTGAAGGGGGTCCCCAAGCACTCTGGGGGAACACTGGACCAGTGTGGTCTGGCTCCTGCCCTAGCCTCGCAGCCTCTGGGTCCCGCTGCTCAGAGTCCACAGGGCGAAGCTCAGCACGCTCTCCATGCCCGTCTTCCTGGATTCCCAATGAATAAATTCGCATAACTGGGTAATTGTTCCTATATCATTTCTTTTCACAGTGACAATTAAATCCCCAGAGAGCAGGGCAGTAAAGTGGAAATGAATCTATTTACTCAAGAGCCACGAATATGCAGGTCCCTGTGCCTTGTGAGACCTGCCAGCCCTTCGTAAACTGCCAGTTTCCTGGTGGAGACGCCTAGGGGCAAACAAAGGTGTGTATGTCTGCCAACACAGCAGCCCAGCTCCTGTGTGAGGGGTAACCACTTCACTTAACCGCTTCCCACTGCTTTGTCTACAAATGACTGGCATTCTCAAACAGCCAAGAGAGGTGTGCGTAGGCCCAGGCTCTCCAGAGGTGGAGGCACCAAGCCTGACTCTCAGCCATGCCATGGCTGGGCAGAACTTGAGGGTCTCCCCCAGCACAGGAAAGCAGGGCAGAACTTTACACAGGGCCATGGAGGGAGTGATTCTCGCAGCTTCAGAACAGCTTGGGGGCACTTTAGGGGCTCTAACTGTCCCCCTGCTCTCTACTGGAAAAGGAAGTAAAGGGCTCAGTGGAGATCTGCTGTCAGTGAGCAGATGCCCCAGATCTTCCACTAACGAGAATTAAAAAAGAGGGCGCAGGCCATTGGGGGTTGGTTTTGGACCAGGAACAAAGACAACTTTGCTCAGCTTTTCTGACCTCTCCACAGCTGCTGCTCTTCTCAGTGTTTGCTCCTGGCTTCCATCCAGGGATGGGCAGAGGAGGGCTGGGTGTGCTCTAGAGTCAGTTCACGTAGAATCCTGCCCTGCACCCTCGCCCTGGGTGACCTTGAGCCACTTCCTTTACTTTGCTGAGCCTCGGCGTTCTCATATGTAAAATGGGAGACTCAAATGATAAAGCCATCAGAGCACTAGCTGCCATCATAAAACCCTTGCGGAGGGCTGGGTGCTTTGCTCGCACATTATCTCCCAACAGCCTCGCAAAGCAGCAGTCTTTCCATTTCACAAAAGAGGAAGGATGTGAAATACTTAGCACAGCATCAGACAAATTTCAGTGTTCAATAAATATTGATTCCCTTCTTCTATAATATTTTCAAAATATTTCCATACTCATAGCCAAACCCAGAGCCTCAAATGCATTCATGATTAAACAAGATAGAATAAAAACATGAATCAAACACTCACCTCATAGATGTTAGAAAAGACAGAAAGTGCCTCACAAATATAGGTGGAAGGAAGTGATAAAGATAACAATTAGGGAATTATAAAATAGAAAAACAGGAAGATCAATAAGGCAAATAAATTGTTCTGTTTGAGTGGAAAAGGGTTTCATAGACCTTACATTTAGCAATCACGGTTGAGAAACCCAAATCAAATTAGAAATAAAAATGAGGTTCTAGCGCTGTAAAAACATGATGTAAAATTCTATACTTGTTGATTTAAAAATAGTGATGATTTTCTGACAAAAATTAATGTGGCCATAAATGATTAGTTAGTAAATAACCTGAAAAGATCAATAACCTTGGAATAGTATTTTAAAATAATCAATGCATACCTCCCTAATATCTTTATAAAGGCTTCTAAGTATATGTGATTTTCCTGTTGAGTTCTCTCAAGCTTTAGAGAGACTTTAGACAATTTCTGTGTCACTTAGAGTTGCAGTGTTTAAAACAAAGAAAGAAGAATCCTGCCACCATTTATTTTAAGAAGACAGCATAGCCTGATTGACAAACATGAGAAAGAAAAAACACGGAAACATATAGACATTACTGTCTGCGTTCATTTTATGGAAATATACTGAGATAAACTGCCCAGCAGATGAATCAACAATAAGTTATAAAACTAACCCACAAGCATCAAGAGGGTTTGCCATGGACATGCAGGATGCCAGAATGGGTTCATATCAGGATATCTAATAATATAAAATAGCATTTACATGAGCCAAAAATAAAACAATTTCTACCCTAATAAATGCCACGAAGGCACGTGATAAATGCCCAACTTTCTCTGACTTACCAAAATCATAAAAACTGAAATGAACAAAACCCAGAATTTCAGCTGGTGAGGAACAGAAAGATATTTTAATGTTGTGAAAATTAAATAGCAATTATTTCAAATAAAAAATCAAGAGTCAAATAAAGTTCATGGGCAAACACTGGAATCGTTTAAGTCAAAGTTGGGTACAAAACCAGCATCTATGTCTCATGTCCTCTGAGCAGCCTGTCTTCCCCATCTGGGGCTTTAGACGGGGGCTGGGTGATCCAGAAAGAGCAAAGGCAGGAAGAGATGGAAATTATACCCAGAAGAGTTTTAGTCTGCTGGGCTGACTTCCTGGAACGAAGCACACAGAGAAAATAGGTAAAGATGGCTGTAGCTGGGAAAATGGAAATGCTCAGGCTCTGGGCAGGTCCCGTCACCAGGTGGGCCGGGCACACCAGGGCAGTGAAGTGAGTGTGGTAAGTGAGTGGGAAGTGAGTGTGCTGGCAGCAGGCAGCGTGTGAGCCCCAGAATGTGACTCAGAATCATTTGGAGCTTTGCAGACCTAGAGACTGCTGGATGCCGCCCCCCACAGTTTAGATTTAGAAAGTGAGCCAGGGCCAGAGTTCAGTAATTACACAGGAACTCAGGCAGCTCTGAGGCCCCCCCGCCAGTTCAAGGGAGCAGGTTCAGAGAAGCTGAGCAATTTATTGCAGATGGCACAGGAAGCAGGCTGTGAACAGGCAATCTGGCTCTGTAGTGCCCAGCCCCTCCCCACTGGCCAGACCAGCAGGTAGGGGCCTCTTGGGGTCAGTGTTTTCTGATTCTGTGACATGGACTGGCCCTCTGAGGGCTCCTAAACATCATTTGCGCAGAAGGAAGCCGCGAATGTTAACTGTGTCAGCTTGGCTGGATCATGGGATGCCCGGATATTTGGCTAAACATTATTTCTAAGGGTCTGTAAGGGCGTTTCCAGATGAGATGAGCCCTTCAACTGGTGGACTCAGTAAAGCAAGTTGCCCTCCCCAGTGGGGGTGATCATCATCTAATCCACTGAAGGCCTGAATAGAAGAAAAGGTAGAGGAAGGGAGAACTGGCCCCTTCTTTGCCTGACCTCTGAGCTGGGACACTGGTCTTCCGCTCTCGGACTGGGAATTACACCATCGTGTGCCCCGGCCCCACCCCGTTCTCAGGCCTTTCTGCTCAGGCTAAACTGCACCACTGGCTTTCCTGGGTCTCTGGCTCACAGATGGCAGATCGTGAGGCTTCTCAGCCTCCATAATCAAGTGAGCCAATTCCTCATAATAAATACATCAACAGGACACATCTACATATTTGCTATCGGTGATGTTCCATTATATCTACATCTGTATCTATCTATATCTATATATCTATATCTATATCTGTATCTATATCTATATCTATATCTATCTATATCTATATCTATATCTATATCTATATCTATATCTATATCTCTTATTGATTCTGTTTCTCTGTAGAACCCTAAGACAAAAGCCATCAGCAATCGTCAGTCTAAGTAATCTCAGTGACTTAGTTCTGGACTATGGAGCCCTTTCTCAAGGTAAAGTTTGGGGCAAGCTCTGGTTATGCCAGAAGTAATACGACAGCCCCTGGCATCTTAGAAAATACTCTCTCGGGAGTAGTAGTACCAAACCAGGCACTCTCCTGAAGTTGTCTCTGGAGGTGTCTCTTCCAGGGTGACATCAGTCTGTGTGTTTTGGACAGCGATTCCTGCATTCTTTCCAAAGGCTGCTCCCGTCCTTCCCCAGACAGCATGCTGCTCCTGGATGAGGGACCATCAGGTTCAGCGACTTGGCATTCGGACAGAGGCTAAATGTGTCGAGAGGGAGGCCAGAGTTCAGGCCGGGCCAGGTGCAGTGCCGCTCCCCTTTCTGTTTTTACTAGACAGCTTTGTTTTATTGGCACCAAAGTCCTTCGGCTCAATGGCAATGGGCTGTTGGCATGTTTGCTTTCTGTCCCCTTTACAACGTGTTGCCTTCACAACCTGCACCCATATCCCCACTTTGTTAACACCTTCCTTTTCTGAAGAACTTATTTTGGTCCCAGATGACTCTTTCCCAGTGACTGATCTTTTCAGGAACTCTGCCCTGTACCTTGTTGCCCAGGTAGATAATGTCTCATTCTGCGGTGGCCACAGACCAGTATCCCCAGGGAGCTGGGTGCTGAACTCTGAACACCCATCAGACAGCAGGTTTGGGGCCCACACTTATTCTTCAGTTGATAAGGGAAATGTTTTTTGCTAAAGAATGGGGACAAAGATGAAATTTCAGTGTCTCAGTCTGATACACAGTGGTGACTCTGCTGTGAAAATCTGTATCAGCAATTCTGTGCTGTCCAGTGTGGTAGTCACAACTCATAGGTGGCCACTTTAAATTAATTGAATTAAAACTTCAATCCCCCAGTTGCACTAGCCAGAGTTCTAAGCACCCAAGAGCCACATGTGACTAGTGGCTACTGTATTGAATGGTGCAGTGAGAACATTTCCATCATCACAGAGAGTTCTCTAGCACAGCCCTGATTTATTGAATGAAAAAATTAATATTATCTACCCCACAGGCCTGTTATGATAATTAAATGAAATGTTGTCTGTAGCGTGTTTAGATCAATACTTAACACATGTTCATGCTCGATAAACGGGATTTCTTAATATCCATGACATAAGAATTCTAAAAGTCACTCTAACACCAAAATTAGTTCAGAGAAATATCACTAGATACTCCACATATAGGTGTAATTCTCAGCACTGTTTTTGTCTGAGATGGGGGTTACAGGAAGCTTCGAGGCTGGTGAGGAGTTGGGTCCCACCAGTTGGGTGCTGTCTGCTCAGCGCACAGTCACTGGCCAATGCATGACCTGCTGGTAGAGGGAATGTGTGGGGTAGGCTGAAAGTTTCTTTAATAGAGAGAAGCTGAGGGAACCAGGAAATAAAGGGGTTTCTACTTCCAAGTTTCAGCAGCAAAATGGATTAGGCTAATTGTTAGAGGGAGGGAAGACAAGAAGAGAGAGAGAAAGAGAGCATTATGGGACATGAAACAACTTTTCTGCTCCAGGCATAGCAAGCTGAGCCTAGGATCACAGCACGGACTCTTGGCCTATTCTTGTACCTACCAAGCTGGATGAGTACAAGGGAGTGTCCGTACTTCCTCCCAGCTCCCCCTACCTCCCCAGATGGTTTCCCCTGACCTACATTTCTCCCTGAAAGCTTTTGCTGAAACTAGCTGAGGGCTGATGCTGTGATGACTAGACTGTGAAAGTCCAAGGGATCCAAAAGGTCCCTGAGGCCGCTACCTTATGTCATCCCTCCCAAATTAATCACAGCAACGATAGCTATTTACTAAGTGCTCAGAATGGACTGCACACTGTTCTAGCTACATCCTCATTTAGTCCTTAAAATCATCATGTGAGGTCCAAGTACAACATTTCATTTTTTACCCCCATGATTTTTCACGTAAAAAGTGGAAAGAAGGGCAGAACGTAGAGTGAGTGATTCCTGGTTACCCAAACGGGGTAGGAGATTCCATTGGTGCACAAAATACTAGCGGCAACCAAGAGCCCAGAATACAACAGGAGCTTATGATGGGGCCTTATGGGAGGCAATATAGTCTGGTGTTAGGAGCAGATCTTAGATCCAGGCGCCCAGCTCTACCACTTGAAGCAGGTCACTCAACTCTGTTCTGTTTCTCATCTGTAAAATGGGCCTAATGATAGTATTTCCTCACACCGTTACTGTGAGGATTCAGTGAGTCAGATCACCTAAAGCCACACCTGCCACATGGTCAGCACCGCATGTACGTCGGCCTTTACAACTAGGACTGGGCCATGCTGGCTGTGGTTCCCCTCCCAAGGCTGTCTGCAGCCACAGCTGTAAGGATGTCACTGTGTTGAAGTGAGTACACTGGCTTTCTCTCCTACCATCCTACTTGGAAAACAGGTCAAACCAAGGCTCCTCTACTGTACTTATGGAGCTTGGAACCCACGCCAAGCCCTGTAGATAGAGTCATTCATTCATCCATTCACTCACTCATCCGCCCAAATCCTAACAGAGTCCCACTGGGCACACAATCCCCCGTGAGGAAAAGTGTAGCATGTGGAGTGAGGAATCTCCGTTTGAACTCCCGATCTTTCCCTTATTAACTGTCACCTTGTGCAGGTTACACCACTTCTCCTAAACCTGTTTTCTTTCTTGTATGATTGGGAAAAACAAGGGAGAGAAAGCAAGAGAAGACATCTGGAAAACTCTGGAAAATACTACACAAATGTAAGGTCTGCCAGTTGTGATAAAGAATGCAAAGAAATACGGCATGGCCACATACACATTTTAAAGGAAGTGCTGAATGAAATGTGACCCCCTAGAAGAGTTTGGGGAAGCTTTTGGCTGAGAAGAGAAACAGGAGTAAAACGTGTTTGGCCCTGGCTGCCTCTATTTCAGATTCCTGGCAGGATTCTGCATAAGTCATTTTATTTCTGTTTGCCTCAGTTTCTCCTTGCCCCCAAAAGACATAAACTGGGATGCTGCTGGAATTAGATAATAAGAAACTTTCAACCCTTTCTAAATAGAGATGTTATAAATTCTTCAACACTATAAATATGGTCTCATCTGTAACTTAGCACCTTGTGAAAAAACAAAACCAAACACTTTCTGAAAGAACCTCAGCTTCTAAAAATAAAGGGAAAAAATATAACCCTTCCAACTTTAAATAGAGTTCTCTGTTCAGCTCTCCTTAGGAGGTGAAGGCCACATGAACAGAGTCACTATTGGGGGACGTACTGCCTCTGGCTGGTAAGATGGACCCTGGAAGGCTGAAGCACCCCCCTTTTTTTTGATGTTTCTACTTTTATTTTATTTATTTATTTTTTAAGTTTATTTTGATATCATTAATCTACAATTAAATGAGTAATATTATGGTGATTACACTACCCCCTTCATCAGGTCCCCCCACCAACCCCATTACAGTCACTGTCTATCAGCGTAGTGAGATGCCATAGAGTCACTACTTGTCCTCTCTGGGTTGTAGAGCCCTCCCCGTGCCCCCCCAACATTACATCTGCTAATCGTAATGTCCCTTCTTCCCCCTTGCCCCTCCTTTGCCACCCATCCTCCCCAGTCCCTTTCCCTTTGGTAACTATTAGTCCGTTCTTGGGTTCTGTGAGTCTCCTGCTGTTTTGTTCCTTCAGTTTTTTTTTCTCAGTTCTTATACTCCACATATGAGTGAAATCATTTGGTACTTGTCTTTTTCAGCTTGGCTTATTTCACTGAGCATAATACCCTCTAGCTCCATCCATGTTGTTGCAAATGGTAGGATTTGTTTTCTTCTTATGGCTGAATAATATTCCATTGGTATATGTACCACTTCTTCTTTATCCATTCATCTACTGATGGACACTTAGGTTGCTTCCATTTCTTGGCTATTGTAAATAGTGCTGCGATAAAAATAGGGGTGCATCTGTCTTTTTCCAACTGGGCTGCTGCATTCTTAGGGTAAATTCCTAGGAGTGGGATTCCTGGGTCAAATGGTATTTCTATTTTGAGTTTTTTGAGGAACCTCCATACTGCTTTCCACAATGGTTGAACTAATTTGCATTCCCACCAGCAGTGTAGGAGGGTTCCCTTTTTTCCACATCCTCCGCAACATTTGTTGTTGTTTGTGTTTTGGATGTTGGCCATCCTCACTGGTGTGAGGTGATATCTCATTGTGGTTTTAATTTGCATTTCTCTAATGATTAGGGATGTGGAGCATCTTTTCATGTGCCTGTTGGCCATCTGAATTTCTTCTTTAGAGAAGTGTCTATTCATGTCCTCTGCCCATTTCTTAATTGGATTATTTGCTCTTTGTTTGTTGAGGTTGAAGCACCCCATTTTTAAGCAACATTCTGAGCCCCATCTGATCCCCACTAACCTTTCCCTTCCCCAAAACTACAAATCTGTCCAAAGTTAGGACAAGAGCTGGCACCTCCAGAGTTCTATGTCACTAGAAAATACCTTTTCTGCATAACCTAACCTGGATTTATTGAAAGTGCTCAGTAGAGTGCTTGGCACTTAATCCGTGCTCCGTTAACCCTTTCTGGTATTACAGTAATGAGCTCACTAGTTGCTACATTATTTTCTCCTGTTCTACATCTGCTGGATGCTTTTGGAAGTATGAACAGGAGGTTTGGGTATCAGGGCCCTCAATGTGATCCTTACCTGGGTCCTTGGCATCAACAGTAACCCTGATGAGACTATATGGATATTGAATGAGCTAATTTCTCTTGGAGCTTCATGCGCTGAAACAGACAGTTCTAGAAAACCCACCAGGGCTCCTTGATGCAAAGTGGAAATAATGGCCATCTGTTGGGAGGGAGGGATCCAGGGGGGTTTGAAAGTTGCCATGAAATATCTCCCTAATTTTACAGCTGATGTCTGAAATTCCTTTATAGGTGATCAATCCTTTACAAGATTGAAAATACAAATGATGGGGGGCTGAGTTACGGAGACGGAAGAGCCCCTGGATATCAACTACTACCGTCTTCATACCCAAGGCTTCCAGTGTTTCAGATGAGAATACTGAGGCATGTAAGCTAGAGATGTGCCTGGTGTTCGAACTGGGTTAGACCCAGGGGTCTTTCCATCTCACAGAGGGTACAGTGCTGTCGCCAAGGGACCCGGTGGATTTCCTCCTCCTCCTTTTGATTTGGGCTCTCCCTGACAGCCAAGCCTCAGGCCCCTACTTCTTTCAGTGGGCGGTACCATGGTGGGCATCTCAGAAGGCCCAGGGGCGGGGTGTGCTCCTGGGGGGCTCACTCACCTGTGGCCGCTTCCACTTCAGGCAGGAGAGGTTGTGGCCCTTGAGCAGCCCCGGACCTATGGAGGAAGTCTCAGCAGGGAATGCCTCATCCTCAAACAGCAGGCCTCTGTTTAGGCAGTAATCCCTCAAGAAGCTGAAGTCTTGGCCCTTGAACTTGATGATGGGGGTCTCAGCCGGAGGATCCTGGTTGTATGCCATGATTCTCCTCAGGGGCTGAAGGTCTTTTCCTCCTGTTGAGAAAAAAAAAAGAGACATTTGTAAGGATGAGCTCGCTGGATGTGACCTCTCAGATGTCCTCCCCTCCGTAAGGGAGGGACGGAGGCCCAGATCAGTGCTGTCCCTGGTGACACAGCCTGCTGGGGGCAAGCCCGGACTAGAGCTCATGCATCCTTCCTCCCACTTCAGTTTTCAGTTGGCTATACTGAACAGCTTCTCGGTAACTGATGTGCACGGGGGGGCCATGGGGGTATTTTACATTAATGAGCATTTATTGAGTACTGACCTTGTGCCAGGCACTTTTCTGAATGCTGGCAATCCAAAATAAATACAACATGACCCTTATCCCTTAGGGGCTCATTATCAAGTGGGAAAGATAGATTAGACATTTCAACAACCAGCTATCCTTAATAGAAACTGTCATTAAAAATGTGTATGTACAAAGTCCTGTGGATATAAAGAGGAGTGGTGAACTGCCAAGGAGAGTCTGGGATGACTCTCCCAGGCAGTGACATTTCAACTGGGCTTTGAAGGAAGGAAAATTTGCTGCATGATGATCTGATGGGAGAATAAAAAAAAAAAATCCCTCCAGGTGCCCTGAGAGGCAAGTACCTGGAGGCCAAGGAGTTGGACTGGAAAGGGAGTGGGTTGGGGTTGGGGATAGGGAGTGTTGACACAGATGGCCCAGAAGGTAGGTTGGAAAGCTGGATTGTGACGTGCTCTCCACCCTGCAAGCATGGCAGGGCCAGAAGAGGTGGGTCATGATAGCTCTGTGTATAGGATTGTGGAACAAGTTGGAAGTCACATGGAGGGGATGGGTAGGGACTGAGACAGAGGGGAGGTTAGGGGGGTGCTGCATTTGCCCATGGGAGAGATAGTGTTAAAGCCTTAGTACTGAAAATGGTGGAGACATTCCAGAGTCATTTTATAGGTGGAACCAATAGGATCTGATGAGGAATTGAATATGGAGGTGAGGCCTGAGGATGAGGGGGAGGAAAAAGAAAAGGTTGTACAGTGAACAATCAAATGGGTTTTGAAATTTGCTTTCTGCTCTCACCACCTACCTACCAGTTCTACAGCACTAAGTTCGTATTCAAGCCTGTGAACCTGTTTCTCCTCCTGAACACATTAATTATACCACACTCATAGTGTTTGTTGCGGTATTAAATGAAGTTAGACCTAATTTACCAAGCCGAGTGCCATATGGTAGACACTCAGTAAATTTTGGCACCCTAATTTCCCTAAAGAAACACTATGGAATTCCGGGCTTTCTTATCGGAGGCCATAGGGTTATAACTAATACCATTTACCAAAATAGCCATCACGTCCTCTCTCTGCAAGGCAAACAGACTTGAAACTGAATCCTGAATCCACACTTACCAGTTGTAGGACTTGATGAACCTCCTTAGCCCTTAGAATAGTGCTTTACAAGCTTCTTTGACCAGGGTCTGTTTAGGTGGCGCAAAGACCCCAAAGGCCTTATGTTCTATCCACTTCCACCTCATAGGAAGAGGAATCAGGTGATGATAAAGAATTAGAGAGGGACACAAATGAAAAACTCAAAGAATATGAGGTTACAATCAAGAACTTGGATCATAGAAAAAAATTCAAACTAAAAATAACAGCAATTTTCTTACAGTTAATATATAATCATAGAATGTTATAAATTATTTAGACTACAAAAATTTATAGGTATACTATCACCAATGAAGTGTCACTGTACAGGCATATTTGGAGGGAATTAGTCAGACAATTGCCTAGCAAATGAGGTAAGAATCATTTACATTTGAGCTTTTACGTTGATCCATATAAAATTGTCATTTTTGTAGGTTAAAAGTGATTGAAAATAGTTTCATATGGTTTCACCTAAGGCAGAAATGGCTGCATATAGGCAATTTCATTTGGTTTAGCCTAATGTGATATATACATTTCTTCAACTTAGTTCTTGGAAAATAACAGGTGAATATGTCAATATACTTCACCACTCACTGTAAGGTTGAGAGCTCACAACAAATTATATAAATAATGATAAAGCTGAAATAACAGTGAGGTATCATTCAAGAGCAAGAAGACAGTAATAGAAATTGATTGCCATCTCAAGACAAAGGCAAGGACACCTGATAACGGGGAGCTGGGTAAATGGTGGGTCTCCAGCTCTGTGCGGGCTTGGGGACCGTGGAACTAAAGCAGCACTGCTAAACTACCCACCCCTCAGTAAAACATTGAATTGTGTGATAAACGCCAGCCATCAGCTTATATATCAGTTCATGAAAACCAAATTGTAGTGACTCTCGATAATACAAGTATGGCCCTGCTCACAAGCAGCCCTTCATTGTATGTAAACATGAGTCTACAGATTTTGGCTTGACTTCTCCATCAGAATCTTACCAAGGCCTTACATTTGGGGATGAATTCCCAGGCCATCTGCAGGCCCTCCCTGCCCACTGTTGGGAAGTGGCCTGGCCAACTTAAGGAATCCTTGTTCTTTTCCTTGCTAACTTTCCTCATTTGTGAAATGGAGATGACAATAATATGGATGTCATGGACTTGTTGTGGGACCCAGATGAGACCATGTTTGTCAAATATTTAACCCTTAACACTATGGTAAATTAGACAGTAGTCAATAAATAGTGTTCATTAGAATGATTATTATTATAATTTTGATCATGAAAGGACTGTGCAGAAGCACACATCCTCTGAGATGAGCGCTTTCTCTTATAATGGCAGCCTAGGCTCAGAGGGGCCTGCGGGAGTGAAAGCCAGGGGTGGGACATAAGAGCCATTCTCTTAGTTCTGCTACTGTTCTATACCCACTAACTTAGAGCCTAGGAGGAAAGGGAAAGACTGGGGAACAGGTGGCAGGCCTGGGTGTCTGCTGCTAGCAGGGGTGGTCCCCTGCTCCAGAAAGGAGGAGAACCTTGATGGGGAAAAGAAAACCCAGGTGAGAAGGGTAGCCTCTCACTAATACACAGACCTCACACCTACCAAGTGGCACATTCACAAAATGTGGAAGGTTAGGTATGTGTATCATGATCCATAGACAACAACTAATAAAATGACAGTAAGGGTTTTGGCCCAAAAGCCAATAGATAAAATGGAATACTAAAGCATATTCAAATAATCAAAAGGAGTCAACAAAGGGGGAACACTGGATAAATAAAAGTAGACCCAAATCCAACCATACCAATGATTAAATGTTACTTTAATTCCATTTAAAAGGCAAAATTGAAAAAGTGGATAAAAAAGCAAGACTCAGGAAGAAATAAAATCATAAATGTGTAGGCACCTAAGAATAGAACCTAAAAATACATGAAAAAGAATTAACATTATTAAAGGGAGAAAGGAACAATTTCACAATTATAGTAGGAGATTTAGTGCACGTATTTTAGAAATTAACAGACCAATTAGACAAAAAAAACCCAGCAAAAACACAGAAGATCTGAATAACACTATCATTCACCTCAATATGACACATATACTGTACTACATTTTAAAACTGCAGAATATACATTCTTTTCAAATGTATGTGATACATTAACCAAAATAGACAATATGCTGTCATAAAACAATATATTTTCAAAGCTTAAACCACACAGAGTATTCTCTAACCATAACAGAACTAAAATTAGAAATCAATAAAAGTAAGATATTTAGGAATCCCTCTTTCCCAAATCTGGAATTAAACATACTCCTAAAAATACATGAATTAAAGATATCATAAGACAAATAAGAAAATCCAAAACAAGTAGAAAGGAGTAAAGAAAGAAAAGAGGAGAAATTAATAAAAGAGGAAAACAAAAAACTAAGCAAACACTGCTTCTTTGAAAAGATCAACAAAATTGGCAAAGCTAGACTCAAACTAGTCAAGGACAAGAGTGAGAACACACATCACTGAGATCAGCATTGATAAAGGTGTTATCAGTATAGATCCTATAAACATTAAAGGGCCCATAAGGGACCACTATACACAAGAAATTTGATAAATTATATGAAATGGATACATTTCTTGAAAAATGCAACTTGCTAAAAGAGACATAAGAAGAAACAGAAGATCAGAATAGTCCTATATCTAAAAAATAAAATTGAATTTGTTGTTAAAAGCTTTCCCAAAAAGAAACCACCAGACCCAGATGGTTTCACCAGTGCATTCTATTACACCTGCAAGTATAAATAGCTCTAATCCTACACAAACTCTTCAGAAATTAGAGCGGATGGGAAATACTGATGAACTTATTTTATCAGGTCAGCATAACACTAATAACAAAGCCTCATAAAGGAATCCACCACCCAGGGGAAAAGAAAAGTTATGGATCAATACCCTTCATGAGCAGAGATGGCAAAGATCCTTAACAAATTTTAGCAAAACAAATCCAACAATGTAAAAAAGAAAATAGAAGCAAAAGGGTAATATCAAGACTACACTTGATTATTTCTGGAGTGTAAGGGTAGTTTAACACTAAAAAAAAAAATCAGTGTAATTAGCCATATTAAAAGGGTGAAAGAAAAACCAATAATTGAAGTTATTTTACAAAATTAAACATAGAGGAGAGTTACTTAAAGAAAGTAGGTAACATCCTCAAACTGATAAAGGGCAACTATGTAAAATCATACTTAATAGTGGAAGAGTGTATTCTTTCTCCTCACAGTCATAATTAAGGCAAAGTTACCTGCTGTCACCACTTTTATTAACATTGTACCAGATGTCCTAGCCAGTTGAATAAGAAAATAAAAGGTAAAAGATAAGAAAGAATTAAAATGGTCCTTATTTGATATTTCGATTGTAGAAAATGCTAAGAAATCAACAAGACAACTACTAGAATTAATAATTGAACTTACCAAGGTCATAAGGTATAAGGTTAATATAAAAAAAACAAGTGTATTATTTATTATATACTAGTGGCAAACAGGAAAATAGCATTCTACTAAAATCTTTAGGAAACAATATCTAAAGACATCCACGTTCTCTACATCAAAAACTACAAAACATTGCTGGGAGAAAATTTTAAAGGCCTAATTAAATGGAAATATATATCAGATTCATTGATTGGAAGGCTCGGTATTGCCAAAATGGCTATTCTTTCCAAATTTATCTATAGATTCGATACAATCCCAACCAAAATTCTAGCATGATCTCTTTTTTTAGAAATTGACAGATTTTAAAACTTACATCTAAATGTAAAGGACCTAGAATAACCAAATAACTTTTTGGTGACAGAAAAAGTTGGGGGATTTAGTCAACCTGACTTAAATACGTATTATAAACCTATAGTATTGTCAAAAAGAAAGACAAATAGATCAATGGAGCAGAGTAGAGAATCCAGATATAGACCAAAACATATATGGTCAATTAATTTTTGACAAAGGTTCCAAGGCAATTCAACAGGGATAGAAATATCTTTCAAAAAGTGCTCCTGGATCAACAGAATGTCCATATGGAGAAAATAAAACAAAAGTGGATCCTTACTTTATACCATACACAAAAATCAGGTCAAAATGATCACAAACCTAAAGATAAAACTTAAAATTATCACACTTTAGAAGAAAACATAGGAGAAAATATTTGCTATCTTGGGTTATATCTTGTTATATCATGGGTTATATCTTGTAAATGTATCTTTGCTAGAACACAAAAATATGAGCCTTACAAGTAAAAATGAATAAATTAAATTTCATCAAAAGTATGAAAGACACCATTAAGAAAATGAAAAGGTAAACCACAGACCAGAAAATGTTTATAACTCATACAGCAGGCAAAGGACTTGTATTCAGAATATAGAAAGAACACTTATAAATAAATAATAAAAAGAACCCATTAAAAATGGTTAAAAGATTTGAATACCAAAAAACATTAAAAAATAGGCAATAACCAACATGAAAAAATGTTTCACATCTTAAGTCAACCACTGAAATGTAAATTAATACCAAATGAGATACCACAATGAATATTTTAGAAAAGCTAAAGTAAAAATACTGACCATACTAAGTGTTGGTGAGGAGATGGAACAACCGGAACTTTCATATACTATTGGTACATATGTGAGATGGTATGACCACTGAGTGGAGTTTCTGGGTTAAGAGGATGCATAAACTCAACTTCACTAAATACACTAAGTTATTTTCCCAGTTGCACCAATTTACAATCTCACCAGCAATGGAAGAGAGTTCCCATGCTTACTTGATAGGGGCAGGCTTCTGATTTGTACCCATCTGGTGGGAGTAAAATAGCAATTCCTTGTAATCTTAATTCATGTTTCTCTGATTACTGGTAAGATTGAGCCTCTTTCAATATGTTTATTCTTCATTCAGGTTCCCTCTTGTGTGAAGTGAATGTTCCTATCTTATGCCCATTTGTCTCCTGGGTTGTCTTTTTCTTATTGACTTGTAGAAATTATTTATTTACTCTGGATATTCATCTTGTTTGGTCCTATGTGTAGCAAATATCTTCTCCCAGTTGGTTTATCTTTTTACTTCCTTTGCAGTTCTGATGACACAGATGATCTTCATTTCATACAAGTGTTACAAATATTTGCTTAGAAGTTTAATTTCATATATTGAGCCAAATGTTAATTCTTTAAGGGAACTTAAACTGTGACGGCTTCTCTTCTTATGAGAGGAAGTTTATTTGTAATTAACACATTTGTTCCCTTAAAGCATTGATTTTTTAAAATGTTTTATAGCTCTATAATAATATTTTAAAGAGGTATATTTATAATAAAATTCTCAAATGGACTTTGCATACTTAAGAAATCATGTTTATATTTTCAGAAGCAAATACAGCCTTACCAAAAACAATTACTTAACTTTCCCTTTCCCTTTTTTTTTTCTTCCAAAATAGAGTTACTGCTTTGGAGGAATAGGAGAATGCCATATATATACATAGTCATATATATATGTAGTCATAAGTGTTGAGACATATATTATATATAAAACATATCTCAATTTTTAAAAGTATTGATAAGTTCTCCCTTTATGTCACACACATAAGATGGTGAAAACAGATGACACTGTGCTGGACGGGCTAGGCTGTAGCCTACGGTGTTGCACAGAACATAAGTACAGTGTAGTGTAGCAGAGTATAGTAAATAGAATTCACAATTTTAACCAGAGATTATGGATAATGATTCTGGATTATCTTGGAATCATTGCACTGTAATAGAACTCTGTCCCTTCCTGTCCTTACATTTAACATTTTTATTTTGGTCCTGGATGAAGATGTTGAAATGAAAATGAAGATGCTTTTCAACTCTTTCATCATTTTTGATGATAGAAGGGAAGAATAATTAATCAAGCAGATGGTGGCATCAAAATTCTAAATGACATCAAAACCAAGATGGAATTTAACCAACGAAACTGCAAATCTGTCCACACACTTTCAAAGTGAACTGTGCAAGTAAGTGGTGGGTAGGACCTGCCTTGGCTAAATTTCATTTAGAAAATATTTTTTGTGGCTTATTTGTCTTCCTGTTTTCTGGTGTGGTGAGAGATCCGACGGGATCTAATGAATGGCTGTGAGGGACGTGGAGATGGTAGGCACTGCTCTGGACACAAGAGCTCCAGCCTCCTGTACAAAACTGCTTTGGATGCCATATGGACATCTAATCCACCGTAGCCAGTTCTGGGGGCCACAGTTCAAGAGGTACATCAACATTCAGTAGTAATCAAAAAAGGGTGTTAGAATAGCATAGGGTGCCTGGCCAAGGAGGAAGCAGTCTGCTTGCAAGCAGGGTTTCCTGGAATGTGGTTGTATCTGCCAAGAAAAGGTGCTGCCTTTTTCTAATTGACACAGACATGCCATCAGCAAAACATGAGGAACCTAAAGGTCACTTCCTGGTAAGTTAGGAGTCTAGAAATGTTTACTGGGAGCAAGACAGACTGAGGGACTTGGAGTGACTCTCAGACACAGCCCTGTAGTCCTGTTTCCCAGCCCTGCAAAATAATCCTGGTCTGAGTGAGCAGGGACTTACCCATCTCTGGCCCTACAACTAGGCTCCCCCTTGTTGCTTCTCTGATCCCCAAGGTTATGCTCCTCTTTGGGAAACTGGACTTTGCCTTGTTTCCTTAAAATAAATAAATAATTAAAAGCATCGTGGAATGGTGGTCAAGAGCACGTGGAGTTTGAAACTTTGGTTTGAATCCAGATGTTACCTAGTGACTGAATAAGCAATTCCCTTAATATCACTCACCTTTCCTTTCCTTGAATACAAAATGGACTGAAGTCACGGTAATAAAGCCAGCCTTGTAGCACTTGGTAGGTATTAAATGAGAAGATTCTTGTAAAGGGCTTGGCACAGGACATAATAAAAACTACATGGTAGGTCTTGCGACTGTTGCCCTGTGAGGATCTTCCCAGATGCCCACTGCCCTGGCCCTGAACTTGACTCCAGTGGCCAGCGCCTTCTCTCAGGGGGTAGGCCTACCAGGCACTGGCCAGGTATCTCCTGGACTTCCCCAGCAGGTCTCTCCAGGTCCCCAGAGTTGTGTCCAATATAGTGGCCACTAGCTACATGTGGCTATTGAGCCCTTGAAATATGGAAAGTGCAACCAGGAGCAGAATTTTAAATTTTATTTAATTTACTTTTAAATTTAAATATCCACACATCCATAGTGGCTGCCTTAGTGGACAGAGACGAAGAAAGGGGCTGCGAATGGCATGGATAACCACCGAACAAAGGGGACATGTTCCCTTCTCAGTGGAGGGAGTCAAGCTGAGGTTGGAGGATTATAAAAGGGGGTACAGCCTTGACTTGGACACAACCTTTCACCTTTGACCCGCTGGGGTTCTCTCCACTCAATTGCTTTTCTCCAATATTGTTTTTTTCACCACTAAACCACCTGTCCACTTTCTGCCAATGATATATGACAGGACCAGGATGGCAGCTCCCCCAGCCCTTGGGTAACGGGTACATGGCTTGCCCTGGGAGTCCCAGCCTTCAGGAAGAGCTTAGCAAATCCCAGCAACAAAGGGTGATTTTGTTTGCAATTTGTTTTCAATCAGCTAAGAAACAGGAAGCGGCATTCGATTGTTCCCTGCCGGGGAGTGATGCACACAGTTCTCTCCTGGCTGGTGTTTTTCAGAACAATGGAAATAAATCTGATGTAATGTAGCAGAACACGACAAGGGATGGTTTTCCCCTTAACAAATACTCATTTGAAATGGTGCCCACACCCTGCACGAGGAGCGATCTATTTCCCACAACAGTGTTCCAGCAAAACCCATTACTAATTCCACAACTCAAATTAAAACCAGCAGAGCTTGAAGGCTGGGCTGACACTCTCTCTGCTGACAAGGAGCAAGGAAGGGTGGGGGAAGGGGCCTGCGCACTCGGGTGTGTATGTGTTTAATTACACTGTTTAACACATTGAGAATAATTTAGCCACCGGAGTGGAGAAAATAAGGCACTTAACTGCTCTCTAGTGGAAAAAAAACCCTTGCAAACCACTTTCAGCTATATGCCACCTAGGCACACCTTGGGGCTTTGAAGAGTGAGAGAGGAAAAAGGGGAGAGGTGGGGAAAAAGGAAGACAAGAGTAATGGAGATGGGGGTGTGGGAGAGACAGAAGGAGAGATGGAGGCAGTGAGAGGAGGAAGAAGGGAAAGAGAAACGGGAAGAGAGTGAGAGGTATGGAGGGAGAAAGAATAAGGGAATTTTGTGCATATACAAATTTGTGAGTTGGGAGGACACGTGATTATTTTGCAAGTGGAGTTAGCACGAGGCAGTGTGATGGTAAGGATTAACATAAATTTTAGGTTTTGAAAATGGAATTTAACACCTAGACCAGTGCTTCCCCTGGGTCACCCCCACTTCAGAATCATCTCGGGGAGTGTCCATGCCTTTGCGGCCTGACAGCCATGAGTGGGTTTGTGGCCCCCAGAAAAACAGTCCTCAGAGGACAACTGTGCAGGGTTCACTTTGCAGAGGGAGAAACTGAGGCTTAAGATCAAATGAGGAGTTTGGACAGCTCTTGGAATAGACTTCTGTCCAGCCTCCAGTTTCAAGGCTGGTGATCTAGACTGCAGGCAGAGCATGACACTGTCCCTGCCAAGGGGCATCTTACTATTTCAGTAGGGCTGGGGGCGTCTAAGATAACCTCCAATCCAGCAAGGGCCATGGGAGCGGGAGAAAGGAAAGAAGCCTCTCGCATGGCTGCAAATATGAAAGCTTCCCAGATCTGGAACAGGTGCCAGAGAAGCAAGTACTCAGAATGGAACTATCCGTTCCTGCCAATGACTCCAGCTTCAGGACGACTGCCAAGGAGATCAACAGCCTGGTGCAAGAGAGGCAGGAAGCAGAACTACTTTCTGTGGCTAGAGGCAGGGCAGCCCCGTACTTCGCTCTCCCTGGTGGCCTCGCCGTGGGGGCTTAGCCTCTACAGGGACTCACAGCCTGAGGAAGCTCAGAGACCTCAGCTGGTGGGTGGCTCCCAGGAGACTCTGTGGGGCAACAAAGAATGTTTGCTGGGAGTCAAGTAAGCGTACCAGGAACAACATAACTCTAGCTCTGTAACTGGTATCTGGTAGGAGCTTAGCAGCCAGTCACTCACCAGACACCTCACTTTTTCCATCTACAAATTGGGGATAATGACTTCCTGTTACATATAACTCTTGCTGATTATACAATTGGTAGGTTATTCTATTTTCATGACTCAAGGTGCTAATAACTGAGTCTCCTGCAACTATCAGCCCCAAAACAAAGTTTAGATCCAGCTGGGTATAGTTGGGACAATTCAAGAGGACATGCTCCATGAAGAAAGACCCTGTTAATCCCACCTGGGGGTCAGCAAAGTTCTGTTCCAGTCCCATGACAAAAGAGCAGTCAGAGAGTCATAACTCAACTTTAACTACAGAGGAAAAATATCTGCATTTATTCCAGTCTGGTTAGCTTAGGTTCAAGGAACACAGCTGGAGTTCTGTCTCCATGAGACCAGAACCCCACATCTCAGAGAAGACAAACCTCAGCAGCCACAGAGGCCCAGGCTGGGAAGCAGCTGCAGGGGATCAGAACCACCTGAATCTCTGAAGTGGTATTGATCTGTCTTTTGTGATTAACCCAGAATTTTTCCACTTCGTATAATTATTAAGCAGGATCATTAGAAGGCAAAAAGGCAAGGCATGTGCCCCATTCCTCCCTTCGGCAAATCTTTATTGAACACATACTGTGTGTCAGAAACTACACCTGGATGAACAAAGACATGGTTCCTGCCTGCCAGGGGACCCTCATGGTCAGTGCAGCCCTCCGAGTTGCGCCTTTGAGAATAAAGTAGAGGTGACACAATGACTAAGAGATCCTCTAACTGTACGAAATGTGCGAAATTTAGCTTCTCTTCTCTTAGGTGTCAACTCATCCTTTGCACTAGTTTTTCTAAAAGCTTATCCTTGGACTATTTGCTTTAGATTCCCAGGTTCAGAGCTACTGAATACGTACGTATCTCTGGGGGTAGAGACTCAGAATCTATGTAATTAAAATGCTCCCTAGGGAAACTAATATGCTCACTAAAGTTGGTGGCACTATCCTGGACCAAACCCAGGAGGTCACACGCACAGCCTACCTGTTTCCTAGACCGGGGTGTCTGATGGAGCGTTGTCAGCTGTGTTCCCCCAAGGAGCAGGGCTAGGGCTGGGCAGGTCCCACGGGCCCCGTCGCAGCCGCAGCTCTGGGATGCAGACTGCTGGAGGAGAGTGGAGGTCTCTGGGGAAAAATAGGCGGCCAGCAGTGCAGGAGAGCTGACCTCTGCTTGCTTCCTCCCCTCAGGCTCTTCCTTCTAGGAACACAGCAGGTATGGCCCCACCTTAGGCAAACAGAGACTCCAGCAGGAGCGCAGGCCGTGGCGCCACCTGGAGAGAGGACGCTGAATTTAACTGCGACATCTTCCCGATGCTCCCCCACAAGCCTATCTCCACCGGACCCCACCTCGTTTCCTACGATTGGCTACCTGGCTTGTGTTTCTTTCATTGTCCCACATATTTCAGTTTTCATTTTACTTCAGGGAATTGGAGTTTCTTACAACAGCCCTCTCGGAGCACAGAAGTAGTGCTAAGAAAGACTGGGAAGCAACTTCCCTCCATGCCTCGCGCGCGCGGGGAAGGGCAGTTGCCACGGGCTGCGCTTCAAGAGCAGCCACTCGAAGTAAGTCACATTACACGGTCTTTCTGCCGGGGAGCATCTCCTTCCTACAAATAAATTACAGAACCCATTAACCCTTGGGCCTGGTGAGGCCCAGGGAAGGTCTCTGCCTCATCCTTGCTTAATGGATCGGGAAAAAGAGATGAGGCATGTGAAGCAGATGCTTCCTGACTCTCGATCGCTGATACCATGGCTCGCCCTGTCGTATGGGCGAGAATGATAAAAGAGGTAAAGCAAGAGGAAATATGGAAATCAGCAGGAATTGATGTGACTGGATGTATCCCCAAATTGTGGTGGTTGGGAAGAGACGGGATTTGGAACATGGGAGGGCAAGTCCGCTTTGGGAAGCGTGGCTCAGACCGTGCCCCTGGCAGGCAGGGTGGTGGTGTCGGGGGGGGATGTCAGTATCTGGAAGTGGGCTTTAATCCCAGTTCTGCACCCCAGGGGACACACTCTGCTAGAACTTTTACTATTAGCCCAGTAAACAATAAAAACACTATTGTATAAATATAACTAATGAATAAACAGGCATATTTGTGCTGCACGCTCAAAATGGTTTTGCCAAACAGGTGCACAGTCACAAATATCTGAACGCCACAGTCTGAGAAAAACTGGTGTGAAAGGCTTTTAGAAAGCCCCCCACATAAGTATGACTTGAGAAGGTACCTACGGCAGCTCGCTGCTGATGACTTGTCTTCTCCCATCTCACCACGTCGCCCCCGTGGGGCAGGAGCTGTCGTCCCGGAGCTCTCTTCTGGAGCACTGAGTCGAAACGGGAAATATCTCCCAAGGGGGTGTCCTTGGTGCCAGGAGACAAGTCGCTCTGGGTGATGCTGTGCTGTAAGGATGGCTTAGGAGAGAGACCCTGGACAGGAGACCTGTTCCCAAATCCAAGGGGCTGTTTTCTTTGGGGGCATCACCGGCTCTTTGGTGTTCTCTCTCCTCACTCATAGCTGCTCTTTCAAAGCCAACTCTCAGTGGTTTGTTTTCCACAGAATTCCAGCTTGGGGCTGTAAACAAGGGTTACCTCTAGCTGGACTTCCTCCAGGCCTGAAGGGAGTGTTGGCATGCCCCTCACATTCTCCCCACCTGGGAGGCTCACATCTGCTCGGTGATGCAGCTTTTGGTCCCCACGTGAGACCCCCCTCCCCTTCCACCAAGGTGTGATTGCCTTGACTGCATACAATGGCCACTGGGTCACAAGGCCTACCCCGCGCCCCCGCTGTCACTCTCAAACATGCAGACCCTGCCGAGGCCACTGAAACCCTCAGCTGCCCACTGGATGTAGAAAATGCAGTCATGCCACAGTGCCTTCCTCTATTAGTGCCGTGGGTGTCCCTGGGGCTGCCACCTACACCAACATGCTGACACTCATGCTCTCAGTGTCCTACAGAAATAACAGAGAAATCACTCTTTCCTGCAACTTCCTCTGACCCAGGAGACAGTTTGAGACAGACTGGGCTCAGGGTGCCCACCCTCCCCCACGAACTTAGGCTGCTGTCCTTAGACCCATTTTGCCCACATGGGTCTGCCTTCCTTCTCCGGAGACTCTATTCCTTCACGTTAATACACTCCCAACTGCTCCCCCCTTGCTGATCTCTAGTCAGGCCTCAAAACAGCAGATCCTGGGAGACCCTGCCCTCCTTTGGTCCCTGTTGTCTTCTCGCTTTCCCCCTTCACCCTTCTATTCTGTCTGCCTGTTTCCCTCTCTTTCCCTCCATCATCCCTTAGCAAATTATTTCATAGTGGCCACCAGTGCCAGGCACTGCCCTCGGCCAAGGAGACACAGTGGCAGACCCAGTGGATGCAGCAAGTCCTGGCTGCTGAGAATCCAGTGAGAGAGACACATGAAACCAGTAAGCAGCAGAGCAGCTGGATCATGTCACTTGTGACAATGCTTGGAGGGCATTTACAGGTCTGTGAGGACCTAAAAGCGGGAACCGTCATGCCCACCAAGGGGTCATGGGAGGTCCCGCTAAGCAGTGGAGCACAGACAGGTGCCCACCAAGAGAAGAGGATGGTGGAAGCAGTCCAGGCAGGGGTGCGGGTGTTGAGAGAGTACAGATCCCACGTGGACCGCTTGAGGAATTCACGAGGTGAAACCCATGTTACCACCCGCAGAGGAAGAGACAGGGCATTACCAGCCCCCAAAGCCCCCTGCACCTTCCTGTCACTCTCCCCTAGCTACCCCCCAGCTAAACTGTCCCCACTCCATTCATTTTCATAAGCAGTGACCTCTTTTTCCTCTGTAAGAAAAATCCATTGTTGATTTAGGGATTTAAATGTCCCCACAAAAATATGGCAAAGGGGACTATTGTAGCAGGGCATATGGGTATTCAGAGAGTTTGCCACACAGGTAAAGGATGGTTTGACAGATTCAAGACATGCTTACATTCCTCTGTGGGTGGAAAAGCCAAGTCAGCAAAGCTTGAGTTTGCTGTGCTAGGGCTGTGTTCTGGACAGACTATGAACTACCCAAGTCATGTTCTTGGGCTCAGAGCAATATGTAACAAATGTACCATTATCTTCAAGAGAAGCTTTACAAACACTCAAGTTTTCCAACACTACCACCTACTCACTATGGAATTTTGAACAAGCTGCTTAACTCTAAGCCTGTTCCTCAACTCCAAAGTGGTGATGATAACAGAATCTAACTCACCAGCCCTGGTGAGAATGAAAAAAGCACAGGCTGAGACATGGTAAGTCTGGTACATAGTAACTATTCAATCAATGGGGGGCAGGCGCTATTATTTAGTAAAAGGACACAGCTCCTGGCTGGTAGAAGTTTAGGAAAACCAAGTTAGGGGAGAGGCTGGGTGGAAACTTCTAAGGTGGAAACCAGGTAAGTACTGCCTGAAGAAACCAGCAGAGACTGGCACACAATGATTGTTTCTGGTGTCGCCTCCCGGTGCTAAACTGAGAAAGGCAGAAGCATTGGCCTACGAGAAGTGAGCTCTGCTCTTGGCGAGGAAAGCTTACTGGTGGGTGGGCTGAAAGGAAATGACCCTCCTGCGTGCCTGGTGATGTGGTGGTCATGGCGGGAGCGGGGGTGGCAGGGGGTTGGGGCGGAGAAACCCACGTCCAGCTTGTGCTGAAGCAGCAGGAAGTCAGCCCCGGAGAACCGCCAACCTGCGCCCAGGCAGGCTTCCGAGGTGTTGCTCGGCCCCTTCAGTGTTCCGTGCCCCTCGGGGGGGCTCCTTTGGCGGATACCCAGGCCCATGAATGCACAGACCGCGGGTGGTCACTGTCACTGCAGCCTGAGGGCGAGCGTGGACCAGGACTGTCCTGGGACTACGGACGGTAAGGGGACAGGATGTAGGGCTGTTAGCGCCACTTCCTTCTCTCACTGCAACCCCGATAAACAAGTTCTCAGGAATTGAAGGCTTAGGTCAATCCGTGCGTGTGGGGAGGTTAGGGAGGTTGGAGTGAGTTGTACCCTCTGCTTTCATTTTAGCTAACTCAGGGGCCTTGTGGAAAATCCTTCCTTCTTCCCTGAATAACAAAGCAGGTGAGGTAGGGACAGGTATGGATAAGAAATGTTCAAAGTGGGTGCAGGATGGCTCGAAGATAGAGAAAGGGCATTTGGTAAACAGGTGGGGAATCCTGCATTGGCCCGGAAGAGTCAGTGACCAACCCTGGGGGTGAGCAGTCCTTGGGGAGGAAGAGCAGTGTCCTAGGACAAATGGTCAACAAGCAGGTTCTCCCAGGGACGGACAGTCCACCAGCCTGGTGGCGGCACCTACCCAAATTCACATGGGCCGACAGCTGGACCACTGAGTTTCGAGTCAGTTGCCCCCAAAGAGGCTCTCAGTCCCCATGGGAGACACCTCTTGGGACTGTCAAGGAAAATGGCCTGGAGAGCCTGGCTAAGACCAAGCAGCTTCTTCCTGTGGATTTCAGGGCTTCTCCATCTGTCCCCCAATGTAATGAACAAGAAAACGAATTAAAAAGGATGCCTGTGCTCATTTGTGAGGACAGAAAGAAAGGAAAGTCCTTAAGAGACTGTTCCATATAAGCCAGTCTTGGGTGAGAAATGGAACATCAATGGAGCAGATAAATGAATCCCCAGAAGAAAGAGGAAAGCAGGGCAGGCCATAGAGAAGGAAGAAAGGGGAGACCCGGGGCCTCAGCAAGCAGAACACCTGTGTGGGGCTCTTTGTGGGGCTGCTAGCTGCCCACCGACACCCTCTCTGTGTACGACAAAACCATGTCATTAATACGAGTGCTGGCCCCATCCCAAAGTAATTAGATGCAGAAGTTAAAGCTGCCAGTACCACTGTGTGAGCAGGATGCAGAGATGCCTTCATGATCAGACTCCGGCCCAGCACAGATAGGCCAGTTATGATTCCAAGAAGCCAGATGGGAGGCCCAATAGCTAGTTGTGCTTCCTGATAAGAGGGTGCTGCTTATTCCTGATAAGAATAAGCTACCCCTAAGAAGGGGTACAAGCTTATTAATATCTATCGTTACCCATCTTAGAGCCATACTTACATCTTGAGAGGACAATCGTTAGACAATGGACGGAGTGTGAAGATAAGAGGAGTGCTTAGCTGCAAATTCTGTGTCTGAACGATCAAGCTTTATTCATTTTTTGTTCGCTCACCGTGTTAATCTTTTATTATGCAAAACTGTTCATTCAATTGCACAATGCAAAAAAAATAAATAATCTGGGACAACAAGCGATGTTTACCATAGCTGCTAAAGGAAAAATCTAACTAGGAAGAATTTGCTGAAGAGGATTTTCATGCTGTCCTCAGATCCTCACTGGCAAGCTGATCTGCTCATCCAGGAACTTGAACCGCCTCCTACTCTAGTGTGAGTTAAGAAAACTAGGAGCAGGTGAGGGCCTCTTTGCTATACAGAAAGCAAAGCTTTCTTATCAGTGAACTGGTGAACAAGAGAAAGCTCTTTGGAAGCTCTCTGTAGTGGTTCTCAAACCTGGTGTATAAGATTCATTGTGGATTCCCAGGCTGTTAAAAAATGTGGAATCACCCCAGAGTTTCTAATTTAGTGGGTTTTGGATGGAGCCCAAGAATCCACCAGTTAACAAGCTTCCCAGGAGCTTGTGCTTAGAGAATGAGTCTCTTTGGTGCCCCTGGGTGCAGCTGGTCCACTGTCTAGAAAAGGCAACCATTGTGTCCCATGCACACTTGGGCCATGCCTGCCAGGACTCTGGTGCTGTCAGAGGGTTATCTGGCCTTCACAGGGTCAGAAGGCAGGGCCCTCTTTTAAGAGCCTGGCCCGGGTGCCCAGGAAGTCATCTGCAGTGATAAGTCAGGGCCTGTCCACCAGGCAGAGGAAACCTGTAGAGTAGATTTTAGGGGAAATCAAAGGCCCACCCGCTTCTGTTAGCCAAACAATTCTCAATCCTGGTTATTAGAATCACCTGGCAGGTTTTAAAAAATGTTTATGCCTGCACCCTACCCCAGATCAGTCAAGTCAGAACCTTGGCAATAATATATTTTAAAAGATCCCCAAGTGATTCTAATGTGCAGCCAGGATTGAGAGACACGAGCTTAGTTTATCTTACCTGTGGTCCCTTCTCCTGTCTCCCTCATGGGTGGGGGCCCTTCCGAGTACTCAGTGCTCCAACCGCACCCTCTAGCTGCCTAAAGGCCCCAGCCCTGCCACCCCCTCCAGGCCTGCCTTCTCAGGGCCTCCTGCGCCCCACCACATACACGCCTCTCTTCTGGAGGGATCACTGTTCCCTTGCTGGGGTACGAGGTGTGTGCTTTTCTATCCCTGTTATTCACAGTGTGTAAATGAGAAAAGGTCTCATGGTCTTAGGGCAAGTTCCATGAGATTTCTGTGCAGAAGCTTTGTGGGAGTGTTGGGATCACTGCCTGTGAGTCAATGAAGGTACTGGATGGAGGGAAGGACTGCGTAGAAGTAGCTGGATGGAGGCCATTGCAACAGAGGTCTCAGCTGACCCCCAGGCTGGGTTAGGCTCTGGATGGCCCTTCAGAATTTTTCTACTTTGAGGCAGGGGCCAAACCTTTACTATCCCCGCATGGACTGGTCGCTGGATGCAGGTTGCCTCTGGGGAGGCAGAGTGATGGTGTGGTGGCTCTTTTTGGTCAAGGACCATTCAGGGCCGTGCCTCGAGAGGGAAGCCACTGAGAGCTATCAGCTGTCAACATGTCCAGCAGGTGGGGGAATGGCATTTGGGCCTGAATATCTCAGTCTTGAACTGGGATCTATACCAACCACACCCAGGGTGTTCATATTTTGAGAGAAGCTTGCTTCAATAAATGTATATCTAGTTTCCTCGAGGAAGGGAGGGTTCTCAGGGACCTTGAGAGGCAACCTGGCTCTGGTGTAAAAACTTCAGATTTGGATGAGAACCCCAGGTTGTCCTACATATCTTAGTCAAGTCACCTAAAATCTCCAAGCTTCCATTAATTTGTCTTTAAAATGGGGCTGCTGAATGCGTATCTCGGAGAGTTGCTGAGGAGTAGATGCAATGGTGGGCAGCATCTGGGGCAGCAGAGTGTGTGTGAGCTGGGCTGTGCCATCTCTGACCTCATTTCTGACCCCACAGGACACTCGGGACAAGGCTGAGCCTCTTGCCTCCAATTCACGCCACTTGTCTAGTAGCTGAGAGGCTGAGAGAACACTTGTAATGTCCCTGGAGGGACAGTTGCCCCATGTTTGGTCCTAGACTTCCCCAGTTCTCAGATTCCTACTTTTTCAGGGGAGTACCAAGGAGTGCCTTGATCAATCTTCCTTTAACTGGAAGCCTTGCAGGAGGGGAGTAATTTGAGAGATTTGTTGTAATCGTAAACTAGACTCCCCCAACCCTCCTGGGCCTGAAGAAATCCCCAAATCAATGTGGGGGATGGACACCAGTTGGGCCAAAGAATGGGCTCAAACTGTATGTCCACTTCACCACTGGGGTTGCCCTTCTCCCAAATAATATTCATTATGAAGTCGATTAACAACCAGCCTTAGCAAAATGCTGTGAGAATTTCAAATGAAAAAAAAAGTGGGACTCAAAATAATGTATTTGGTATGATCTCAACTATGTTATACAATGGTTCAGGAAAATTCTGGAAGCAAATTGCCAGGATGTCACAATAACTGCCTCTGTATGGTAAGACTGTGGCTGATTATTTTCATGCCTTCTTTACAAGTTTACAGTTTTAATGTTTTCCACAATGAGCAGAGGGGGGAGAAAGAAAAGGAAAAAGAATACAGAAAATGCCCTCCCCCCCCAGGGAGAATGAGCCTGCCAGTATTTCCCACCAGCCCCTCCCATGGATGACAATGGGCCTGCAGGGGGTGAAAAGCTGGACGTCCACCTCACTGACCTGGGCTCCGTGGTCTGTAGGAGATGGTAGCAAAGCAGACACTTGTGCTTAATGAGCACTTGGAGTTTGGCTGTTGAGTGTATAAGGGGAGCCTCGTTGTCAGCTGTAGGCAGCGTGCTGTGTAGGCTGCATGCTACCAGCCCTCACAGGAGTATTTTGTCACCAGGGATGTTTGTAGTTCTGTATGAGCAGCTCTCCCACTGAGACAGATGGAGACAACCAGGGCTGAGGCAGAAGGGCAGGAAGGCTGGTACAGGCAATGCCTGAGAGGACTGGAAGATCTAAGTAGCACTGAGGGGTGCGCAGAGGCCAGTGGTAGAGGGGAATGGGCTTCCATGGGTCCTGGTAAGTCCCACCTCTCTTCAGAACTGCCCCTCTGATGGTCCAGTGCCCTTCCCATTCCTGTGAGCCTCACCTGGGGACCTTTGGGAACAGGTGTCATTTCACTGGTTTTAAGTGTTTTTCAAATGTTTAATCCATCACTAGTGGTGGGAATGTAAAATGAAGCAACCACTGTAGAAAACAGTATGGTGGCTCCTCAAAAAAATTAAACATAGAATTACCATATGACCCAGCAATTCCACTTCTGGGTGTATATCCCAAATAACTGAAATCGGGGACTCCAACAGATTTGTACACCCATGTTCATAACAGCCTTGTTCACAATGGCGAAAGAAGGAAGTAGCCCAAATGTCCACTGATGTATAAATGGGTCTTTTAAAAAATGTGGTATGTACACACAATGGAACATTGTCTTTAAAAGAAATTCTGACACATGCTCCAATATGGGACACCATGAAGACATTACACTAAGTGAAAAAGCCTGTCACAAAGGGACAAATGCTGTATGAGTCCACCTCTGGGAGGTACACAGAGCAATTTTACGGCATACGTATGTTACCACAATAAATAAATAAATCTGTTTTTATGTATTTGGGCTTCCAAGTAAGATCCCCTTCTTGTCCCCCAACCTACAAACACGACCCCTGAAGCACCTCAGAGGAAACTGAAGGGAATCAAGAGTACAGCTTAGAAACACTGGACTACAGAATCCAGAAGTTCATGCCAATTCTGACCTCACAGGGGTTCAAGATCCTCAGCAGCGCTTTCTCCTCCCAGAGCATTTTGCTTCCTGGGATTCGTTATTAAAAACTCTAACCAGGACCTTCCTTTCTCCACCCTGTTCTCTCCTGCCTCCTTCTCCAAATAATACATGCAATGTTTTATTTTTCAAGCTGCCAAACAACACAAAGACTTATTATAAAGAAAGAAAACACCTTTTCTTAAGAAATTCACTAATAAAAGTGGAAGTCTGTCACAAGACTACCCTTTACTATGCAAACAAGAAAAGAGCATGAAAGCAGGTACCCCCTGTTGCTGGGAACTATTTACGTGGTTGGTAAACACATATTTCTTTTTGAGTCTGGTCACCATTTAGAGAAATGCTACCACTTCAGATAAGCAGATTGATCATAGCAGGACCTGTAAACAGTTTGATCTTGACCCTTCAGGGACTTGCATAGATTGAAAGTGTGCTTTTTCCTGGTCCATACTGAGATAAACTTGGCTATGGGCTATGGGATGAAGGAGATTTCTCTTGGTTTCAAAATTTTATGTGAGAACAAAGCTTCTAGAAGAATTCATATCAAGGATAAAAAAAAATGGAGTAGGGAGGTGATTCTAAGCCTGTTGACTCAAAAGTGCTGTGATCTATTGATGTAAACCCTTTTGAGAGAAACTGTACTTTTTAATTTTATCATTTACTTTTAATTTCATTTTATAAAATTATGTAAAATTTAGCTAGGGTGAATTTGGATGCAATTTGGAAAAGGGCAGATTTCCCAATGGGTAACATTCTATTACTGAAACTTGTTATAAAATGTGTTTTTTTAATCTGGATGGGTCCTTGGGAGACAAATATGCAGATGGTAAGATACGGCACTGATTAGCACACAAGCAATCCACTTCCAAATGTTAGATTATCTGTGAGTCCGGGTGTTTGGAGTCATCCATATGCATTATCCCTTAAACAGAGAGTGTATGAAAGAGAACTTGGTTTTGGCAAACACTAATTGCAGGGGGTTGTAAGGCAGGAAGGTAGCCTCAGCATTATTTGTAAATTTATCCTGGACTTTGTTTCTCTCTATTTATCACTGTCTCTGTATTTGTATGTATAGTTAAATGCTAACTAGATCAGAAAGTGTTTAGGTAAGTTGTATCAAAAGGGATCAGTCAGGGAAAGCTTCCAGGAGGAGGCAAAATGTGGGCAGTGATTCAGGAGGAGAAACATGGTAGAGCAGGGAAGAAAAGGGAAGAATTTTCCAGAAAAGTGGGAAAGCCTGTGGATTATGGATGGTAATTTAGTTTGTCTGAATCAAACAGACCCTGAATCAAAAAGAATCCAAAGGCAATGGAAATGATGGGCCTTATCTTAAATCATCAGTGTGGATTAGCCCTTTTCTGTCTCAACCTAGTACATTACCTTACAGGGAAAGTTACTTTACAAAGGGCTATCTTTTGTCCTATTTTGATTGAAATTCGCATCATTCTGGTGAAGTAGGCAGGTTGGACATTTTTTTTCACATTTCCTTTTTAAAATTTGAAAACTGAAAGAATTGTATTGTTTTTCTCCAATTAGAAAAGTAAAATGCACTTTTTTCATAAAATATAGAATGTTACAAAGATGAAATAAAAACCCAGCTGTAATTGCATCACCTTCACATAACTATAGTTAACATTTTGTACAGGTATTTCCATATTTTTAATTTTGCAGAACAAAGTAGACAGTCATACTCTGCAAACTGTACATAGTTTTTTCACTTTATAAGATGTATACTTTTCTGTATCAGTAAATATAAACACGTGATCATTTTTAATGCCTCCCTAGTGTTCCATTATATGAATAATTTGTTTGGCTAATCCCCAACTGATGGCTATTTGGTTTGTTTCTAGTTTTTCAACTATTTTTAAGAAAACTGTTATGAACATCTTTATGCACATATATTTTAAACTTGCCTGATAATTTTCTTAAGATAAATTCATAGTAGTGGAATTGCAGGTAAAATGAGGTATAGATTTTAAAGCTTTTGACATAGTTTGCACAGTGCTCTTCAAACAAATTAGATATGTTTATACTCCTATCAACATCTTATGACAGTTCTCTTCATCCCAAACTCTGCCCAGCATATATTAAAGAGTAGTATTCTTTTTTAAATCCTTTGTTAGTATGATACATAGAACGTTTTAAATGTTATTTAAGGTGAGCTTTTCTCATCCTATGGGTATTTTTAATTTTTATGAAGTTAAGCTACTTTTTTGCTTTATGTGTCAGATTTACCACTAGATTAGAAAAATATTACTCATTTTCTATGTAAGTTTTAAAAGGTAAATATAAAATTAAAACCTCCATTTGTACCTCTTCAGTTCTAGTCTCTTTCCCAGAATAACTACCATTGTCAATTTGGTATCCTTTCCTGACATTCCTCATGCTTTCTTTTTAAATCTTTTAACGATCTGTAACTTATTTTGTTATATGTTTAAGGTAGGAAACTTCCCCTCTCCCTTGCCGCACTCTGCAGTGTACAATACGAACCCATCCCTTACTTGTTGATCAGAAATGCCTGTTTTTATCATGTAGTAAATTCTTACATTGGCTTGTATCTTTCTCCTTCTCAGGAAATTATATTCTGCCTCCCTAAACAGGCTCTCATTCATGCAATTACATTTCATATTGAGAGCCAACTATGTGTCAGATGGGCTACAGTGGTGAATCAGAAAGATGTTTCTTTCTTCTCATGGGATTCACAAATGATCATATGGTTGTTTAAGTTACAATTGTGTGAACAATTACTTCAATACAAAATCATCACTGCTACGACGTAAAAGTAGGTCTTAGTCTTTGAAAGAGCCTGTGCCTCTAAATAGTGAACTCCACAAGTGCTTCCTATCCATGCTCACCCCCAGGTAGGTGGGACAGGATGGTTGGAGTGGGCTGAAATTGGGTTTTTTCCTTCTGCTACAAGGAACGTGGAGGAGGCTGGAGTTGGATAGTTCCCTTTGCCCAGGTCAGTCAACCTCAGCAGGTTAGCTCTGATTAGTTTCTCCTGAAAGAGTTGCCCTGAGAGGTCCACACTGAGCCTCCAGCAATTTGTCAATTACAGTTCAGGTTTCCTTACCCCCGCATTGGTTCCCACTGAGGTTTTAGCCTCTGGTTTTCTGTTCTGGTAAATTGCAATTCCCTGTATTCACCTGTCAGGGTCGCCAATCTCAGGGGCAGTGATTTGCCCTGTGACCTTGTAACTCTTACAGATTGTGGGTAAAATTGAAATATTTCCAGAATCTCTCACCTGGCTTTAGTCCATCTCCATAGCAATAGGTGCTTCCAAGGGGTGGAGAGAAGTAGTCAATCTCCATATCAATAGGTGATTACATGGGGGAGCAAGGGCATATCTGGACAGGAGAGGTTGAGTGGGGTACCTTCCTGCAGCTAGTCACGAAAGACATGGGTGAGCAGAAGTGGATGACTTTCTGTAAGCAATAAACGAGTTTCTCCCACTTTATTTCTCCTTTGACTGATTCTGGTTTCGAAGGTAATTTGCCCCAGGCTGGGAGACATTTTTCCCCCGGAGTTACACAGATATAAGAATTGTTAATTTTTCATTTTGTTAGGATGAAGTGGTGACTTCCAAGCTTCCTAAGGCCAGACGAGAAACCAGACCATTAAGCTGGGTTATAAAAGGCACATTAGCAAACACACTGAATCATGAAAATGCTCATATATGTGGATAAAGAAAATGTGGGGTATGTATGTGTATGTGTATACACACACACACACACACACACACACATGGAATATTATTCAGCCATAGAAAAGGACATCCTCCCATTCACAACATCATGGATGAAACTGAGAGTATTATCTAAGTGAGGATTAAGCCAGGAAGAGAAAGACAAATTCTGTGTATTGTGTACATTATCAATTCTCTGTAGAATCTAAAGAAAAAAAGCCAATCTCACAAAAACAGAGAATATAATGGTTGTCAGGGGCTGGGAGTGGGGAAAATTGGGATATCTCCACCCATATCAAAGGGTCCAAACTTTCAGATGTGAGATGAGTAAGTTCTGAGGATCTAATGTCCTGCATGGTGACTATGATTAATAATACAGCAGTGTATACTTGAAATTTGCTGAGAGTTGATTTTAAGTCTTCTCACCACACACCCAGAAGAGTTAACTATGTGAAGTGATGGATGAGTTATCTAACTTGATCTGGGTAATCACCTCACAATGTATATACATATCAAATCATCACATTGTACACTTTAAACACATACAATTTTATTTGCCAATTATTCTTCAATAAAGCTGGAAAAATGCTCATATGAATTGGCCAATATATTAACTTCTGGCATGCTATGCTAAGAAAGTATTCCAAACCATGGAAAAAGGTTGCGTACATAGTTCATATTCAACTTTGATATGTATTACAGTTTTTAATTGTGATGAATTAGGAAAATTAAAAATGCTCAACCATAGAGGACTGGTAGGCAAATTCTGACACATGCCCTCTGGGAAATAGTATGCAGTAATCAATAATTTTCAGGACTTCAGTATGGCAAATGTAACTGGTATAGTAAATACCATACAGTTTTGGATGAGGGGAAAAAGATGACATGAAAAGTGAGGCAGAAACCTCCTCCCAAAACCACATATAACATGAAAATACAGCAAATACAACTAATCTTGAAAGAGTGACCTGAAGACTGCAGAACAGACTGCCTACATTTGGGGAAAAGACAAGACCTCACAGAAAAGGGTAAAGTAGCAAAACCACAATCCAGTGCAACCCAAGCCCTCCACCAACCCCAGCTGAGAGGAGGTAGGAAGACAAACAGAGTGGGGAGGGAGTGGAAGCCCTGGACTGCTAAGCACCTAGCCCTGGAGTTCTGCTCCAGGAGCATGAACCCACATGACATGGTCTCTGGAGATTAGTAGGGTTGGAAAGCAAAGACAGGCAGAATACTCGGAGAGACTGGAGAATAGGCACCCACAACTGGCCAGTCTGGGACAAAAGAAAGGCAGGCAATTTGACTTTCCAACAGTGAAAGGGGTGCTAAAGGGGCAAGGATTACACAGAATGTGCTGCTCAGGAGAAAGGACAGGTGGATAAAATCATTCTGGCACACTCGGCCTAGCAGGTTGGGAACTTTCAGGAGCTTCAGACATTCAATTCCCTGGTTGGCAATGCAGCCTCGAGGCCCCCCACTGTAATATGCAGACTGCCTCTCCTTCCTCCTGAATGGCATCAGTCTTGCTCACCTGCTGTCCCTGCCAACGTGACCGGCCAACCAAAGGGTGGCCCCACCTATGACAGCTACAGGGGTGTAACACAGAGGCTCCTTCCTGTGCGCTCAGCCCACTGGATGTGGCAGTGTAGGCAGGCACTGTGGTCAGGAAACAGAAAAGAGCTTTGTCCTCTTGGCCAGAGACAGCCCCATGCACCTGCAACTACCACCATAGCTCAAGGTCCTGGACAGCTCTAGAGAGTAGAGCTTCTGGGCACTAGAGGGCACTCACTGTCCACCCAAAGTTATTATTCCATAGTAATCACTAGAAACATGAAATGGCAAAAAATTTTTGTGAAAACAAGAATCCACCAAACACCAGAAAGAGGGCTAAATGAAACTGAAATCACCAAACTTTTTGATAAAGATTTCAAAATAAAAATTATAAACATGCTCACGGAGACACAGGAAACTATTCAAGATCTCAGGGAGGACTTCAAAAAGAGATAGGAACTTTGAAAACTACAGTATATGAAATGAAACATACAATGGGGGGATTTAAAAATAGATTAGATGAGGTGGAGGAGATAGTAAATTAAATAGAAATTAGAGAACACAAAAACAAAGAAGCTGAGGCACAGAGAGAAAAAAGGACCTCTAGGAATGAAAGAATAATTAGAGAACTGTGTGACCAATCCAAATGGAACAAAATTTGCATGGTAGGAGTACCAAAAGAAGAAGAAGAGAGAAAAAGGGATAGAAAGTCTCTTTGAGGAAATAATTGCTGAAAATTTCCCCTGTCAGGGGAAGGAAATAGTCTCTCAGGTCATGGACATGCAGAGATCTCATAACACAATGAATCCTAGGAGGAAAACACCAAGACATAGAATAATTAGAATGGCAAAGATCAAGGGCAAGGACAGAGTATTAAAAGCAGCTGCAGAGAGAAAAAAGGTCCTATAGAAAGGAAAGCCCATCAGGCTATCATCAAACTTCTCAGAAGAAACTTTACAGACCAAAAGGGAGTGGCATGATATATTTAATGCAATGAAACAGAAGGGCCTCCAACCAAGAATACTCTATCCGACAAGATTATCATTTACATTTGAAGCAGGGTTTAAATAATTTCCACATAGGCAAAAGTTGAGGGATTTACCTCCCACAAACGATTTCTACAGTGTATTTTGGAGGACCTGCTATAGATAGAAGTGCTCCTAAGGCTAAATAGCTGTCACCAGAGAAAATAAAACCACAGTAAAGAAAGTAGACCAATTAATTACTAAGCAAATGCAAAATTAAATCAACTACCCACAAAGTCAATCAAGGAATACACAAAGATATAGAATATGATACCTAACATATAAAGAGTGGAGGAGGAAGAAAAAGAAGGGAGAGAAAAAAAAGAGCCTTTAGATTATTTTTGAAATAGCGTAATAGTGAGTTAGTTAAGTTAAACTGTTAAATAGTAAGGAAGCTGCCCTTGAACCTTTGGTAACCACAAATCTAAAGCCTGCAATGTCAATAAGTACATATCTGCTGATAACCACCATAAATGTAAATGGACTGAATGTACTACTCAAAAGACATAGAGTAACAGAATGGATAAAAAACCAAGACTCATCTATAGGCTGCCTACAAGTGACTCACTTCAAACCCAAAGACATACACAGACTAAAAGTAAAGGGATGTAAAAAGGTATTTCATGTAGATAATGGAGAAAAAAGCACGACTTGTAGTACTTGTATCAAGCAAAATAGATTTCAAAACAAAGAAAGTAACACGAGACAAAGAAGGATATTACATAATGATAAAGGGGTCAGTCCAACAGGAGAATATAACCATTATAAATATCTATGCACCCAATGTAGGAGCACCTAAATATATGAAAAAAAATGCTAATGGAATTAAAGAGAGAAATAGAATGCAATGCATTAATTTTAGGAGACTTCAACACACCATTAACTCAAAAGGACAGATCAACCAGACAGAAAGTAAGTAATGAGACAGAGGCACTGAACAACACATTAAAACAGATGGTCCTAACAGACATCTACAGAACACTCCACCCAGAAGCAGCAGGATACTCACTCATTCTTCTCAATTGCACATGGAACATTTTCCAGCACAGATCATATTCTAGGCCACAAGAAAAGCCTCAATAAATTCAGAAGGATTGAAATTGTACCAACCAGCTTTTCAGACCACAAAGGTATAAAACTAGAAATAAATTATGCTAAAAAAACAAAACACAAGAAAAGCCCACAAACACAAGGAGGCTTAACAACACACCCCTAAATAATCAATGGATCGATGACCAAATAAAAACAGAGATTAAGCAATATATGGGGACAAATGAAAACAATAACTCAACACTGCAAAATCTGTGGGACACAGCAAAGGCTGTGCTAAGAGGGAAGTATATTGCAATACAAGCTGAACTCAAGAAATAAGAACAATCCCATATGAACAGTTTAAACTTAAAATTAATGAAATTAGAAAAAGAACAATAAATGAGGCCCATAGTCAGTAGAAGGAGGGACATAATAAAGATCAGAGAGGAAATAAATAAAATTGAGAAAAATAAAACAATGGACAGAATCAATGAAACCAGGAGCTGGTTCTCCAAGAAAACAGATAAACCCCTAGCCAGCCTTATTAAGAAACAAAGGGAGTCTACACACATAAACAGAATCAGAAATGAGAAAGGAAAAATCATTACGGACACCACAGAAATACAAAGAATTATGAGAGAACACTATGAAAAATTATATGGTAACAAACTGGATAACCTAGAAGAAATGGACAACTTTCTACAAAAATACAACTTTCCAAGGCTGACCCAGGAAGAAGCAGAAAATCTGAACAGACCAATTACCAGCAATGAAATAGAATTGGTAATTTAAAAACTACCTAAGAACAAAACCTCTGGACCCAATGGCTTCACAGCTGAATTTTATCAAACATTTAGAGAAGACCTAATACCCATCCTCCTTTAAATTTTCCAAAAAGTAGAAGAGGAAGGAATACTTTCAAACTCATTCTATGAGGCCAGCATCACTCTGATAACAAAACCAGACAAAGATACCACAAAATAAGAAAATTACAGAACAATATCCCTGATGAACATAAATGAAAAAATACTCAACAAAGTATTAGCAAACCAAATTAAAAAATACATCAAACAGATCATCCATCATGATCAAGGGGAATTTATTCCAAGGATGCAAGGATGGTACAATATTTGAAAATCCATCAACATCATATACCACATCAACAAAAAGGACAAAAATCACATGATCATCTCCATAAATGCTGAAAAAGCATTTGACAAACTTCGCCATCCATTCATGGTAAAAAAAAATCTCAACAAAATGGGTATAGAGGGCAAGTACCTCAACATAATAAAGGCCATATACAACAAACCCACAGCCAAAGTCATACTTAACAGTGAAAAGCTGAAAGCTTTTCCTCAAAGATCAAGAACAAGACAAGGATGCCCACTCTTCCCACTTTTATTCAACATAGTACTGGAGGTCCTAACCATGGCAATCAGACAACAAAAAGAAATAAAAGGCATCCAGATTGGTAAGGAAGAAGTTCAACTGTCACTGTTTTCAGATGACATGATATTGTATATAAAAAACCCTGAAGAATCTACCTCAAAACTCCTAGAACTGATCATTGAATTCAGCAAAATTCCAGGATACAAAATTAATACACAGAAATCTGTTGCATTCCTATTAACTAACAATGAACTAGCAGAAAGAGAAATCAGGAAAACAGCTCCATTTACAGTTGCATCAGAAAGAATAAAATATCTAAGAATTAACCTAACCAAGGAGGTGAAAGACGTATATCCTGAAAACTACAAGATACTCATGAGAGAAATTAAAGAAGACACCAATAAATGGAAATACATCCTGGGTTCATAGATAGGAAGAATTAATATTGTCAAAATGGCCATCCTGTCTAAAGTAATCTACCGATTCAATGTAATCCCTATCAAAATATCAACAGCATTCTTCAACAAACTAGGACAAATAGTTCTAAAATTCACATGGAACCACAAAAGACTCTGAATAGCCAAAGCACTCCTGAGAAGCAAGAATAAAGCTATAAGGAATAAAGAATAAATAAACACTCCCCAACTTCAAGTTCTACTACAAAACCACAGTAATCAAAACAATTTGGTACTGGCACGAAAACAGACCTACAGATCAATGGAATAAATAAAGAGCCCAGATATAAACCCACACAATGGGGAAATGACAGCTTCTTCAACAACTGATGTTGGTAAAATTGGACAGCAACATGTAAGAGAATGAAACTAGATTATTGTCTAACTCCATACACAAAATTAAACTTAAATGGATCAAAGACCTAAATGTAAGTCATGAAAACACAAAACTCTTAGAAGAAAACATAGGCAAAACTCTTTTGAATATAAATATGAGCAACTTTTTCCTGAACACATCTCCTAGGGCAAGGGAAACAAAAGCAAAAATGAACAAATGGGACTACACCAAACTAAAAAAATTCTATACAACAAAGGACACCATTAGTAGAACAAAAAGGCATCCTACAGTATGGGAGAATATATTCATAAATGACATATCCGATAAGGGGTTAACACCCAAAATATATAAAGAGCTCACATGCCTCAACACCGAAAAAGCAAATAACCTGATTAAAAAATGGGCAGAGGATCTGAACAGACACTTCTCCAAAGAAATTCAGATGGTGAACAGGCACATGAAAAGATGCTCCACATCGCTAATTATCAGGGAAATGCAAATTAAAACCACAGTGAAATATCACCTCATACCAGTTAGGATGGCCAACATCCAAAAGACAAGAAACAATAAATACTGGCGAGGATGTGGAGAAAGGGGAACTTTCCTACACTGTCGGCGGGAATGTAAATAGTTCAACCATTGTGGAAAACAATATGGAGTTTCCTCAAAAAAACTAAAAATAGAAATACCATTTGACCCAGGAATTCTAATTCTAGGAATTTACCTGAAGCAAACAGGATCCATGATTCAAAAAGACATATGCGCCCCTATGTTTACTGCAGCACTATTTACAATAGCCAAGATATGGAAGCAACCTAAGTGTCCATCAGTAGATGAATGGATAAAGAAGATGTGGGTCATATACACAATGGAATATTATTCAGCCATAAGAAGAAAACAAATCCTACCATTTATAACAACATGGATCGAGCTAGAAGGTATTATGCTCAGTGAAATAAGCCAGGTGGAGAAAGACAAGTACCTAATGAGTTCCCTCATTTGTGGAGTACAATAACAAAGCAAACTGAAGGAGCAAAATAGCAGCAGACTCACAGACTCCAAGAAGGAACTAGCGGTTACCAAAGGGGAGGGATTGGGGAGGGTGAGTGGGGAGGGAGGGATAAGGGGATTAAGGGGCATTATAATTAACACACATAACATAGGTAGGTCAAGAGGAAGGCAGTATAGCACAGAGAAGACAAGTATAGACTCTATAGCTATGCTTATGGACAGTGATTGCAATGGGGTGTGAGGGGGTATTTGATAATATGGGTGAATGCTGTAATCACAATGTTGCTCATGTGAAACCTTCATAAGATTGTATATCAATGATGCCTTAATTAAAACAAAACCATACAATTTGGCAAGAAGTACACAAAAACGGAAATAAAAACCAAGGACTTGCAAAGCAAAACCTGTAATTTTTTTCTTTAGGCATCAGGATATTGGTTATTTTCCCCCATATTGTTTAAAATTTTTGTTACATGTTTTCTCAGGATGAAAATAACTACTTTGTTTTCCAAATCAAAGAGGTAGGGCATATAGGTACTGGGCAGAAGCTTTGATTTTAGAAAAGTCCCAAATTAAAAAAAGTGTAGATATTTGATGAATTTTATATTGTTACAATTGTCACTAAACTTTTCTACAAATAAAAAAAGAATTTTAGCATCATCAACATCATGGTGGAATAAGATGTCCCTCATTTTTTGTTCCCCCCCCATAAAAAAATAATTCAGTATCAATCCATAGACAAAAGTGCCCTTATGGGAGCTGTGGCACCCAGCACCATACACCAAGGGAATTCTAGGAGTCTTGTCCACCTGTTCATTAGGCAATATGCATACAGACCTTGGTCCTGGCTGTGCTACCTGCAGTGGCCGTGACCTGGCTCCAGTCCCTCTCAGCTGCAGTCCAGGAGTCCTTGGAAAACACTGTCTTAGACAGTTACCAATGGTGAGAAAGTCTTTGTGGAAGCCCACATTTCTACGGGAGAAGCTCCAGCAAATTCTTGGAGCAATATGAGTTTAGATGTACTGGAGAGTGCAATTAGTAAAGACTGGATGAGATGACTGCTACTTCAAATGTGAAGATAGCAGTGCAAAATTCTAAGGAATATGCAAAATAAAATAAACACGAGACCACCAAAAGATCAAAATAATTTTCCAGTAACCTACCTCAAAGACATGGAGATCTGTGATTTACCTGATAAAGAATTCATAATAGCTGTTCTAAGGGAACTCAGTAACCTACAAGAAAATACAAAGATAATTCAGCAATATTAGAAAATAATAAGCAAACAAAATGAGAAACTTAAAAAGAGATAGAAATCACAAAAAGAACCAAACAGAAATTTAGGAGCTGAAGACTAGAAGGAATGAAATGAAAATCGGAACACATAGCATCAACATCACAGTGGATCAGGCAGAAAAAAGAATCTGTGAGATAGAAGATAGGAAATTTGAAATTATCCAGTCAGAGGTGAACAGAGATAAAAGAATAGAGAAGAGTGATATAAGCCTATATAATCTGTGGGATACCACTGAATGAACCAATCTGTAAATTATTGAAGTTCCAGGAGAAGAGCTGGAGAAGGGTGCAGAAAATTTATTTAAAGAAATAATGGCTGAGAATGTCCCAAATTTGGGGCCAGAGTTGGATATCCAAGTTTATGAAATGCATAGGTCACCAAATAAAATAAAATTAGAGTCTCTACAAACCACATTATAATAAAACCATAAAAAATCAATGACAAAAAGAGAATCTTAAAAGCAGCAAGAGGAAGGAATGCTTATAAGGACACCCCCATAAGGCTATGAGTGAATTTCTCAGTGGAGACCATACAGGCCAGGAGAGAGGGGAATAATACATTCAAAGTATTGAAAGAAACAACCTGCTAAACAAGAATATTCTATTTGGCAAAGTTATCATTCAGAAATAAAGGAGAGAGAAAGATGTTCCCAGACAAACAAAAACCAGGAATTCATCACCAACAGACCTGCCATAAGAAATGCAGAAAGAAGTTTTGCAAGCTGAAATGAAAAGACACTAATTAGTAACATGAACACATATGAAACACAACACACTGGCAAAGGTGAGTATATAGTTAAATTCAGAATATTCTAATACTGTAATATAGTGGTGTGTTAATCTCTTAACTCTAATATAAAGGTTAAAGGACAAGAGTATTAAAAATAACTATAGCTACAATAACTTGTTAATGGATACACAATATAAAAAGATAAACTGTGACATCAAAACTACAAAAGGGGGGAGTAAACGTATAGTACTTTTTTTTATTAAGGTATCATTGATATACAATCTTATGAAGGTTTCACATGAGCAACATTGTGGCTAGTACATTCATCCATATTATCAAATCACCCCTACACACCGCATTACAGTCACTGTCCATCAGCGTAGTAAGATGCTGTAGAATCACTATTTGTCATCTCTGTGCTGTACTGTCTTCCCTGTGACCCCTCTACATTATGTGTGCTAATTATAATGCCCCTTAATCCTCTTCTCCCTTCCTCCCCACCCACCCTCCCCATCCCCTTCCCTTTGGTAACCAATAGTCCCTTGGAGTCTGTGAGTCTGATGCTGTTTTGTTCCTTCAGTTTTGCTTTGTTGTATACTCCACAAATGAGAGAAATCATTTGGTACTTGTCTTTCTCCACGTGGCTTATTTAAGTGTAGTATTTTTTATGGTATCCAAGTTAAGTTATTATCAGTGAAAATAGACCTCTATATCTCTAAGACGTTTTATGTAAGCCTCATGGTAACTACAAAGTAAAAGCCTCCAATATTCACAAAATGTAAAGAGAAGGGAATCAAAGCATACCATTACAGAAATCATTAATTCACAAAAAAAGGCAGAAAGAGTGGAAGAAAGGAGCAAAGAACACTATAAACATACAGAAAACAATAAATGGCATTAATAAATCCTTACCATTCAATAATTACTCTAAATGTAAATGGATGATATTCTCCAATCAGAAGACATAGAGTGGTTGTATGAATTAAAAAACAATTATATATGGCCTACAAGAGACTCATTTTAGCTTTAAGGATACACATAGGTTCAAAGTGAAGGGATGGAAAAAGATATTCCCTGCAAATTGAAACCAAAAGAGAGTGAGGGTAGCTATACTTTTAATCAAACAAAATCAATGTTAAGCCAAAAATGGTAATAAGAGATAAGGAAGGTCATTATATAACAATAATGGGTCAATTCATCAAGAAGATACATTAGTCAATATTTATGCCCCCAACACAAAGAGATGTAAATACATAAAGCAAAAATTAATAAATCTAATGGGAGAAATAGATAACAATACAATAATAGGAAGAGACTTCAATACCCAGTTTCAACAATGGATAGACTCTTCCGACAGAAAATCAACAAGGAAATATTTGACTTGTAAAATACTTTAGACCAAATGGACCTAAATATATAGAGAGGACTCCATATAACAGCGGGAGAAATGCACATTCTTCTCAATCACAGATGGGAACATTCTCCAGGATAGATCATGATAGGTCAAAAAACAAGTCTTAGCAAATTTAAGGTTAAAATCATACTGAGTATCTTTTCTGACAGCAATGGTATGAAACTAGAAATCAATAACAGAAGTAAAGCCGGAAAATTCACAAATATGTGGACATGAAAGAACATGCTCTTGAACAACCAATGCATCAAAGAATAAATCAAAAGGTAAGTTAAAAATGTGGTAAAATAAACAAATATGGCAACACAACATACTAAACCTATAGGATGCAGCAAAAACTCTTCAATAAATACCTATATTAAGAAAAAAAGATCTCAAATAAACAACCTAACTTTATACTTCAGGGAACTGGAAAAATAAGAACAAACTAAGCCGAAAGTTAGCAGAAGGAAGGAAACAACAAAGATCAGAGCAGAAAAAAATAAGAGTTGTTTTTCAAAAAGATAAACAAAATTGACAAAAGCTTAGCTAGACTAAGAAAAAAGAGAGAAGACTCAAATAAAATAAAAAGTGAAAAAAGAGACATTACACTTGACACCACAGAAATACAAAGGATCACAGGAGATTACTATGAACAAATACATGCCCATAAATTAGATAGCCCAGAAGAAATGGATAAATTTCTAGAAACAAAGTACCAAGACTGAATAATGAAGAAATAGAAAATGTGATTACAAGTAAGATAATTTCGTGAGTCATCCATAAATTGGATCACCATATGCAGAAGAATGAAACTGAACCCCTATCTTAAACCACTCACAAAAATTTTAAAAGGATTAAAACTTAGACATAAGACCTAATACCATAAAATTTATAGCAGAATTCATTGGGGGAAGCTCCTTGACATTGGACTTGGCAATAGTTTTTTGGATATGACTGTGACACCAATAGCCTGAGCAACAAATTAATAAATGGACTACATCAAATCAAAAGCTTCTACACAGAAAAGAAATGGTGAACTGAAAAAATGAAAAGGCCACCTATGGAGTAGGAAAAAAATACGTGCAAATCATGTATCTGATAGGAGTTAATATCCAAAATATATACTCATGCAACTCAGTAGCAAAAAACAATCAGATTAAAAAATGAACAAAGGAAGTGAATAACATTTTTCCAAATAAGATGTCAAATGGCCAAGTACATGAAAAAATGCTTAACAACATTAATCATCAGGGAAATGCAAATCTAAACCACAACGAGCTGTTACCTCTCGCCTGTTGAAATGGCTATTATCGAAAAAAACAAGAGATAGATGTTAGCGAGGATGTGGAGAAACAGAAAGCCTTGTGTATTTTTGGTGGGAATGTAAACTGTTTCAGCCACAATGGAAAACAATATGGAGGTTCCTCAAAAAATAAAAAATAGAACTACCATGTGATCCCAGAGTCCCCCTTCTAGGTATATAGAAGGAAATGAAACAGGGATCTTGAAGAGTTCTCTGCACTCCCATGTTCGCTACAGTACTATTCAATATAGCCAAGATATGGAAACATCCCAAATAATTAGATAAAGAAGATGTCAGATGTTACACACACACACACACACACACACTCTCTCTCTATCACAATGGAATATTATTCAGCCATGAGAAAGAAAGAAATCCTGCCATTCACAACATGGATGGACCTTGAGGGCATGAAGCTAACTGAAATAAGACATACAGAGAAAGACAAATATTCAAATACACATGGAATCTAAAAAAGCTGAACTCATGGAAACAGAGAGTATAATGGGGTTACCTGGGGCTGGGGGCTAGAGGAAATGGGGGGGATGGTGGTCAAAGGGTACAAACTTTTAGTTATATGTTGAATAAGTTTTGAGGATTTTAATATACAGCATGATTGTAATTAATAATACTGTATTATATACTGGAAAGTTGCTAAGAGAGTAATCTTAAATATTCTCACCACAAAAAACAAATAATTATATGAGTTGATGGAAGTTTTAGCTAGCTCTACTGTGCTAATCATTTCACAATATATAAGTATTATATCAGTATGTTGTATAGCTAAAACTTACACAGTCTAATATGTCAATTATATCTTAATAAAGCTGCAAAAAAGAAAAATAATTTTATACAATAATAAACTGTAGTGGATGCTTTTATTGGTCTATTTTAGCCATGTCCTAAAACTAATGGAATATCTATACAATGGACTACTGTATAGCCATTCACAGACACACACCACATTTAACAACACTGGGAAATGCTCACAATGTAATGCAGAGTAAAAGAAAAAATTCATAATTGTAGAGCTAGTATTATATTAAAAATTCTTGAAAAAAAAACCCCAAATCTGGCCAAGCCCATAAGGGTAAAGTTATGGAGAACAAAAATTGGACAGAAATATTTAAAAATGTAAGTACTAGTTATCTCTAAATGGTGGTATTTTAAGTAACTTCCATTTTCTTCTACAGTTATTTCTGTGTTTTCCAAATTGTTCATAAAGCATGTAAACTATCCTTAAAATCAATGAAAAAAATAGTTTAAAAAAGTGTTTTGGCCACTGTGGAAAACAGTATGGCATTTGCTCAAAAAATTAAACATAAAATTACCATGTGGTTCAACATTCTGGGTATAAACATTAAATAATTAAAAGCAGGGACTCAAACAGTTATCTGTACACCCATCTTCATAATAGCATTATTCACCATAGCCAAAAAGTGGAAGTAATCCAAGTATCTATCAATGGATGTATAGGTGAACAAAGTGTACATACATGCCATGGGATATTACTCAAATATCAAATTTTATTAGTCTTAAAAAGGAAGGACATACTGACACATGTTACAAAATGAATGAACCTTGAGGACATGGTGTTAAGTGAAACACACCAGTCAAGAAGGGCAACTATTTGTGTGATTCCACTTAGATGAGGCATCTAGTGTAGCCAAACTCAGAGTCAGAAAGCAGCTGGAGGCAGCCAGGGCTAGGGGAGAGGGCAAGGGGGAGTCAGTGTTTATTGGGTACAGAGTTTCAGTTTTGCACGAAGAAAAGCATTCTGGAGATGGATGGTGGTGACGGTTGCACAACCATATGCAGGTACTTAGTGTCACTAACTTGTACACTTAAAAATGGTAACAATGGTAAAATTTAAGTTATGCATTTTTACAATTTTAAAAAGTTATTCTCATCCAATTTGAATTAAAATCCACATAAGACTAGGGTCTCAGATAAAGTGATAAAGTTGGGGGTAAAATTGGAAGGCAGTGGGTAAACTGTAGGGGGCCCTGACAGCCAGGCTGAGGGGTAAGTAAGAGGAGCCTTGGGGAAGAGACGTGGAAAGCGTGGCACTTCAGGAAAATCCATCTGGCATTTCCGCTCAGGATGAAGTGAGCAGCAGTAGCAGGAGAAGCAAAGGGAAGCCAAGATGCTCTCCATATGCCTCCAGACTAATGCTTAAGGAGATTACGGCTAAGAGAAGTGACCCATCCAGGGTCCCAGAGCTAGCAGGTGGCACATCCCTGTCTTGAGTTCACTTGTCTCTGACACCCATCTCTGCTCTTTCCTCTGTGCTACCTCCACAGAGCAGGAATAAGAGAGGAGGAAGAATGGTAGGAAAGGAGAAGACAGAGGGAATGAGAAGAAAGTAGGCCAAGACAGGAATGAAAGGGAATGCCAGGAGACAGGAAGATGAGATTCAAAGCTGCAAACAAGAACAAACTTTTCAATTAAGGCCCTGAGTCTGCACTGAACTTTTGACAATTACAGTTTGTCAGCATGGTAACTGATTCATAATTATTTTATGGGAGTTTAGCAACTCTATGTGTAACTGGCTCAGAGCAGTTGCAGAGCTGTTAATCCTGAATGTTTATTACCCTCCATTCAATAAATAGCTTAATAAATCTAAAGGACTCCAATTTATGGGGATGGTTCTGGCATGCTATTCAAATCCAAGCAATTACAATAAAACCATGTGTATCGAGGGTACTGCAGTTTTTGTAGGTGATACTGGAGGGTGCTGGAACTTGACATCCCTTTGCTGTCTGTCTTGGCCACGGGGGGCCAGGGCAGGACAGAAGTTAGAGGCTGTCTTTGGGTTGCTGTCTTCCAAGGCAATGCCGTGAGATGGGAACCAGGCTTTTACCATTTTCCGTGATGTTTATGGATCCAGGTTCCTGGTGACAAGGACGTTTCAAGACTGTTTGGGTCTCTGTTCAGTTTATCCTGACCCTGGTGTGGTGCAGTGTGAACCCATGTTAGGTGGGCTTGGGGCATCTTCTAGAAGGTGAAATGATTTGGGTAGAGTCAGAAGTGATGACTTCTATCTTCACAACTTCTGTGAAGATCAGGGATGTCTCTGCTCAGTTCCAACCCCACAGGGGCTGCAGGTGGACTAGAAGGGACATACACACACACATACACACACACAGACTTCATGGTATTACTTACCCCTTAGCCCATAGGTTTCCTTTCACTCCCCAATACTTTGTCTTCCACTGTATCCTGTTAGGGAAGCAACTGGTTGAAGGAGATGCAAAGAAGGAGCAGAGAGTGAGAGTCAGTGGGAAAGAAACTGGCCTGAAAGAGGGCAGATCTGGTATTGGTCTTGCCTCTTACCTTTACTGTGTGGCCTTGGGTGAGTCGCTTCGAGTGTGGGGCCTCAGTTTCCCCTTCCACTTCTGACACCCTGGGTTCTATACTTCAGTGAAGGAAAACAGCAGGTGAATTGGAGAGACAGGCAGAAGAGGTGCTCTGCAGTGGAGGAACCCTGTCCGAACTGGAGACAACACTTCATATCAGAAGGCAGAAGTCTGAATCCACCTTCTTCCAGCTCAAATACTTATTGAGCACCCACCTATTCAGTGTGATGTTCAGTATTTGAAATGGCACATGAGTGAGACTCATTCCCCTACTCACCAAAGAGTTCAAATCTATTAAAATAGTAGACACACATTTAAATAATTATAGGGCAGGGAGGTAAATGCTAAACTGGCATTTTGGGGAAAATGTTTTAGGATCATAGGGAAGGAAAATCACTCATTTTGAGGTGGGGAAGGATGTATTTGAGTCAAACTTGATGGAGAAATTGGTATTTGAGCTAGGCCTTAAAGATGGATGAACAGACAGATATTAGCATTGAGGAAATGGGTGAAGGGACCAGCAAAGGTGAAGAAGCATGGAAGTGCCTTCATTCACCAGCAGCATGCCAAGAATGGTTTTGGGGTCTGAGGATAAAAGAATGAAAAAGAAAGCTCCTGATTTCATGGCGCTTATAGACAAGTGGGTAGGGACAGGTATTAAAATGAACCAAGGAGTAAAGTGGCCTCAGGGAATCGTCAGTCCCATGTGCCTGAAGTGTGGGCTGGCTGATGAAGGAAAACTGGACATGAGCTTGAAAAGATCCACACTTGGAAGGTCAGGGAGGGTCCGAAGTACAGCGCTTACGAGTCTCTGCTTTGTCCTTTAGGCAGAGAAGAATGAACCAGGACTTGTTTTTAGTGGAGAAACATTGCCAGATTTATGTTTTAGAACTAAAACCAAGTTAAGTTAAGAATAATTAGAGGGAAAGAGATGGGATGCTGAGAAAGTAATGAGAATGTTATTACTGTAATCTAAGAAAAGAGGATGAGAATGGAGGTAGGGTCATATCTGTGGGAATGAAGACAAGGAGAGAGATCTGAAAGGCACTTCCAAGGCACAAACAAGATGAGCAGTGAATGAGAAAGAGGCACAGATGATAGCATTTACCGGTTGAGCGACTTGGGAGATGGTTACACCTTACCCAGATAAGGAACACCAAAGAGGAGGTTAAAGGAAAACCATGCAGTTGAATTTGAGGAGCCTATGGGATAGCTAGTAAGTTGAAAGCTAGAAGTGTCAGCTCTGATCTCAGAAGGTAAGTCCTGGCTGGAGCTAGTGATGGGAGACTCTTTAGTCGAGATGTATAATGTGACACCACAAGGATACATGAGGCCCCTCGGAAAGAGATCGGAGAGACTAAGTCATGCTACATGCTCATGCAGAAGAGGATAAATGAAGAAATTCAGAAAGAACTATCAGGGAGAATGATGTCCTAGAATTAGGAAAGAAGTAAAAAGATCAGGGCCTTTACAGGGAACCAGGGAAACAAAAATAGGAGGGCCATTTATAATTAGCAGTGACTAGGCTGTGGGAGACTTAGGGTTAAGCCATCTTACTGATGTGATGGGAGCAGAATGCTTTATGTACAAGATTGTGAGGAACCAGAAATGCACAAAGTAGAGAAAACAAGCATAGAAAACACTCTGAAAGAGTATTCCAGCAAAGAAAGACTTAAAGTAATTAGATATTACCGTGATGACATTCTTTCAGTCATCCAAAAAATATTTTTCAAGCTCCCAGCACAATTCAGGTACTGAACTGGGAATCAACACAGAGACCCATCAGATATGGTGCAGGAGTGCAGGAGTGATATGATAGCCTTAGAAAGACAGGCAGATGCAAATGCTGCAATAAAATCAACAGTGGAGATATATAAAGGTATATATGCAGGTGCAGCTTGGAGGAAGAAAAATTTGTCCTATCTGGTGAAGTCAGGGAAACTCCCTACAGAGATGCCATAAAGCTGTTATGAAAGATTAAAAGGAATTTTCCAGGTGGACTAAGATGGTAAATTTCATTTCGTGAATGGGAATAGTACATGGAATAAAATGAAGGCAAGGAAGATGTGACGTGGGGAATTGCAAACAATTTGGTACTGTTGGAGCACGATGTGTGTTGGTGAGTGCCAGCTGATGGGGCTAAAAGGCAGATAGGGAATAGATCATGAATGGCTTTAGGCTAAGAATTGGTCTTCACCTTGAAGGTAGAGATAAAACAAGGAAGACTTGGAATTTGCAAAGATCTCTTTGATTTTAACTTTTCTCTTTATTGATTCTTTTTTCCTGATTGGTTTATTTCACTGCTTTTCTAGTTTAGGATGAGCACTTGGTTCCTTATTTTTCAGTGTCCTCCTTTAATAATTAAATACTATTTTTACAGTGCCTTGAATGATTTTTGTATGAAGTGTTATATTTTTCATTGGTATGTAGGTAGTAATTTCTTTTTTAATTTCCTCTTTGAAATCAGTGAAATGGAAACTTAAAAAATAGAATGGATAAATAAATCCAAAATCTGATTCTTTGGGAAAATCAATAAAACAAATATACCTCTTGCAAGCCTAATTAAGGGGAAAAGCAGAGAGCATAAAAATAGACAAGATTAAATATGAAAAAAGAGAGATGTGCCACCATTACATGCTTCATTTGTATGCTAAAAAAATTTAAAACTTAGAATAAATGCATCAATTCCAGGTAAACATATCCTATTAAAATTGATTTAAGAGGAAATGGAAATTTTGATGTGATCAATTACTAGAGGAGAAGTAGAAGAACTGGTTAGGGAGTTACCATTGAAAAAAATCACCAGAACTATAAACGGATATTTTATACAACTTCAGAATAGGTAATTCCTATTTAACTATTACAAATGATTAGAAAGAAACTTGGCAAAGAAGGAAGGAAAATCATATCTCAACAACACTTACAAATATAGGTACAAAATCCTATTATTAATTGTACCTAAAAAATAGGTACAAAATTATTAATATTAGCAAACAGAATCTGGCAATGATCTTAAGAGTAACATATTATGATTAAGCATCAGATTTGATGACTAAGGGTAATTCAGTCTGAAAGAATCTATCAAAACAATCCACTATATCATTATATATCATGTTGATATATATCATATATTCAATAAATTGAATATATATGTGTGTGCATGAGTATAAATACAAATTATATTTATTGTTTGCATTTACTATACACATATGTATTTATAATATATATCACACATGTATAATATGTATTATATATGTATATTATAAACACTATATGTGTATATGATATATATGGCATTTATCTACATATATTAACCTAGCATACTACAGTCTAAGTTTGAGGAGGCTGTACTAATGAGAAGTGGACGCCTGAAGTTAATAAAATAAAACATGAACATATTTGACTATATACAGATTAAAGTAAGCCTTTATATGAAAATACAAATTAAAATTTACTTTTACTTGAAAAATAAGTTATAACAGAGGCATCAGTGAAAATGGCAAGAGTAAGGACCTCCAAACATTCTCTCTTCCACAAAGTCAGCAACACTAGTAAAAACGTTCAAAATCAACTTTTTCAGAACTCTGAAAATTAACCAAATTCTTGCTAGAAATTCAGTGGGCCATTAAAAAAGGAAAATGGCTGACATCTGGTAAGAAGAGCGGGTATATCTATTCTTCTATTGATGGACACTTCAATTGCTTCTATATCTTGGCTATTGTAAATAATGCTACAAGAGATGCATATCTTCTTGAATTAATGATTTTCTTTTCTTTGGATAGATTCCCAAAAGTGGAATTCCTGGGTCATATGGTATTTCTATTTTTCATTTTTTGAGAAACCTCCATATTGCTTTCCAGAGTGGCTGCACCAATTTACCTTCCCACCAACAGCGTACAGAGGTTCCCTATTCTCCACATCCTTGTCAACACTTGGTATTTCTTGTTTTTCTCATATTAGCCATTCTTACTGATGTGAGATGGTATCTCACTATGGCTTTGATTTGTATTTCCCCAATGGTTAGTGGTGTGGAGCATCTTCTCATGTGTCTGTGGCCCATCTGTATGTCTTTGGAAAAATGTCCGTACAGGTTCTCTGTCCATTTTTTAATTGGATTATTTGTTTTTGTGGCATTGAGTTGTGTGAGTTTTTAAAATACATTTTTGATGTTAAGTTCTTATTGGATATATGATTTGCAAATATATTCTCCCATTTACTAGGTAGCCTTTTCTTTTTGTTGATAGTTTCCTTTGCTGTGCTGAAGCTTTTTAGTTTAATGTAGGCCCACTTATTCATTTTTGCTTCTGTTTCTCCTGCCTGAGGAGACAGATCTAGAAAAATGTTACTAATGAGGATGTTCAAGAGGTTACTGACTATGTATTTTTCTAGTTTATGGGTACATATATACAATGGACTATTACTTAGCCATAAAAAGAATGAAATTTTGCCATTTTGACAATGTGGATGGACCTAGGGTGTATTTTACTAAGTGAAATAAGTTAGTCAGAGAAAGATGAATACTACATGGGTTCATTTATATGTGGAATCTGAACAACAAAACAACAAAACAAACAGATGAACAAAATAGAAATGACTCATAAACACAGAGAATGGACTGTTGGTTACCATGGGGACAGGGAGGTGGGGACAGGTGAAATAGGTGAAGGGGATAAAGAGGTACAAACTTCAAATTATAAAATAATTTGGTCACAGGGGTGGAAGTACAGCACACGGGATATAGTCAATAATATTGTAATAGCTTCATATGGTGACAGATGGCAGCTACACTCATCATGGTATATGTGTATAATTGTCAAATCACTATGTTGCTCATTTGAAACTAATATTATATATATCAAATATATTTCAATAAATTTTTAAAAAATATCTGTTTTGGAAGTAAAAAAAAAAAAGAATGGCAAGCATATGGCATTTTGACTTGTCTTACTCTCATCTCCCTCTCCTTGCTCTGCTCTAGCTATGAAAATGAATAGCTCACAATCAACCAGCAGCCTGACAGCCACCAGGGCAGATACTTTAAAAATAACTATGAAATACATAGTAAAAGATGTGACAACGGAATTAATATATATTAGAAAATATCTAACATGAAAGGACAAAGTAATGGAGAAATAGAGTAACAAAAAATATAGAAGATATGTACAAATAGTAGAATGGATGTAAATTAATACCATATTGGTAATTATTGCAAATACGTTAAACATTAAATATAAATGATTAAAATCCAATCAAAAGGCAGAGATTGGCAGGATGGATAAAACAATAACCCCACTATATACTGCCTACAAGATGTACTTTAGATGCAAAGATTTAAATAGGTTGAAAGTACAAGGACGGAAAATATATATTATGCAAACAGCAACCAAAAGAGGGCTGGAATAGCTCTACTAATATCAAAAAGTGGACTTTAAGACAAAAATTGTTCCTAGAGGCAAAGAAGCATCTCTTACTAGGACAAAAAAGACATAGCAAATATACACATATGCACCTAACAATAGATTCCCCCAATACATGAAGCAAAATACATGACAAATTGAAGAAAAAATAGACAATTTAACAAGAATAGTTGGAGTCCTCAATATCTCATTTTTCATAATGGATAGCACAGCTAGACAGATCAATAAGGAATAGAAGACTTCTATATGCAGAACAACATTATAAAGCAACTAGACCTACCAGACAACTATAGAACATTCCACTGAAAGTGGAATAGATGTTCTCAAGTGCACATGGGATATTCTTCAGAATAGACCAGGTGTCAGGCCATAAGACAAGTGTCAAAACAATGAGAAGGATTGAAATCATACAAAGTATGTTCTCCATCTAAAATGTAATGAAATTAGAAATCAATAACAGAAGGAAATTTGAGAAATTCACAATTATGTGGAAATTAAACAACATGCTCTCAAATAACCAATGAGTCAGAAAAGAAATCATAAGCAAAATTAGAAAATAACTTTAGAAGAATGAAAATGAAGACATAGTTTTCTAAAACTTATGGATACAACAAAAGTAGTATTTAGAGGAAAATTTATAACTGTGAAAACTACATTAAAAAAGAAGAAAGATTTCAAAACAAAAACCTAACTTCATACCTTAACTAAGAAACTAGGAAAATACGAATAAACCAAATCCAAAGCAAGCAGAAGGAGAAAATAATATAGATGAGAACAGAAGTAAGTGAAATTCATATACAACAAAAAGTTGTATATAAATGTTCGTGGCAGCACTGTTCACCTTAGCCCACAGGTGGAAGTAACCCAAATGTCCATCAACTGAGGAATGAATTAATAAAATATGGTTTATCCATATGATGGTATATTGAGCCACAAAAAGGAATAAAGTTTTGATACATGCTACAACACAGATGGACCTTGAAAACATTATGCTAAATGAATGAAGCTGACACAAAAAGCGACATATTGCATGATTCAGTTGATATAAAATGTCAAGAACAGGTAAATCCATTCAGCCAGAAAGCAGATTTGTGGTTGAGGGAAATGAGGAGTGACTGCTAATGGGTACAGTGTTTCTTCAGGGTGATACATATGTTCTGGAATTAGATAGTGGTGTTGGTTGCCCTACTAAAAACCAATGCATTATATACTTAAAGAGCTATATTTTATGGTATGCAAATTATATGGCAATAAAAAATTTAGTTTATGCATTTTGGCAAAAGTAAAGTAATGGCACAAGCAATAGATCCATTAAAATGTTTGTAATTCAGATGGTAGATAAAGGGTTAATTCCTCTACTATGCAAAGAGAAATTATAAATGAACAGTCTAAAATACGATAAATAGAACAAGTTATAGCAAAATACAATTCATAGAAGGGCATATGCAAATGGCACAAAATATATTCACTTCACTGATAGTCACAGAAGCCTAAATTAAAATAACAATGAGCTATCTTTTTGAACCCATCAGACTGGCAAAAATTAAAATGAACTATCATATCTATTGCTGGCAGGGATGGGGAATAAAGAATGCTTTCATACATTGCTGGTTGGGTTAGTGATATAGTTACAGCTATTTTGGAAGCTAGCAAGTAACAATATTCAAAGTACATATATCCTTTTACCTAGTAATCCCATTTCTGTGAACCTATCCTATATGTAAAAAAAAGACTAGTTTCTAAGGACAAAGACACAGACAGAAGCATACATAAATATCATTTGCTGAATTGGTTATTGATGTTTACACTGGTGCCCAACTGAATAGATTGTGGTACATCTATACTATGGAATATTATGTAACCACAAAAAGGTATGACTTTGAGAACTACCAGAAGTCTGAGAGGGAATTCCATAGGTTTTATCTGGATGGGAAAAGAAAGCTACAGAAGGGTATGTATAATTATATCAATCTTTTAAAAAAAATTACAAAGAACAATATACACATATATATGCATATATATTGAATACATAGGTCTATCTACGATTATATTTTTTAAATACCTATAAAAACAGAGGGGGAAAAGATCACTTTTGTGGTAGTGGTGGGGAAGATACTTTAAAGGAGGCAAATGGATGGTACAGAGAGCAGCTGGCAGGCTCTCCTGTAATAGTCCAGGAAAGACATGATGAAGGCCTTGGCTAAGTCAGTATCAGAACCCAGGGGATTGGGCATCTCTCAAAAGTTATTCTGGGACATCTTCTCTGGGGCTTTCTTTTGGATATTAGAGTCCCTGCTTGCCTTTTCTGCAGAGCAGTTGCAGGCCTGCTGGTTTCCTGTTCCACTACCTCCACCTGTTCCTCCATCCGGGATCCTCTTTCTCCCTCAAGGCCAAGGCTGAATGAAAGTACCTTTGCAGCTCCTCCCTCCCCACACTTGCCCCGGTCATTGTTCTGAGCATGCCCTCATATCCTTCTGATATTCTCCATGAATTTGGACTATAAAATCCCTCCACCCTCAAAACAGACAGGTTCAATGAGACATTCAAAATTATGTCTTAATGGCCTTTCCTGTATTTATCCTTGGTCTATATGGAGAATACAGACACCAGCTGTGACCTTCCTTTACCTCTGTCCTGCCATCGGCATGTTTTGTGTCTTCATCCTTTTCCTAGGAATCAACTCCACTCCTTATCACTGTCTGAGCTTCTGAGTTCTCCCACACTCCACATACTCCTGCATTCCAACCCAACTCTCTTTTCTTCAGACCTAAATTAGAGATTATCATCTTGGGGTAGGTTAGTATATCAGGATATATCAGAATCCTGTGGGGAAAACTTTCGAAATACACATGCCTGTCTTTCTTCACCCTCTCCCTTCCCCTAGGTGTCATAGGTTCTGGAAAAATGAGCTTTTTTTCTAAGTGGTAGTATTAAGATGTACTACCCCCATTTTGCAGAGAAGGAAACTAAGGACCAGTGAGATAAAGTGATATTCCTAGGATCTTCTGGCTCCAGAGCACATGCTATTTCTACTGCACTCCCAGCTTTTTAGGAGACTTCACCAAAGATTCTGAGGCGGTGTCTTCACTTCTCAGAGCAACCTCTGGGAGTCTAATGCCTAAAGTTTATGTTTTCACTTTTCTGCAAATAATGATTGGGCCTCTAATATGTTCCAGACATTATGATGGGTGCTTGGAGTTCGGGGTGAGGAAGTTGGAGGAGAGAGATGAAAACGCAGAGAAGAACAAAACAGGCCATTGGCTTTGATGAGCTCATAGCAAGCGGGGAGTAGATCAGTAAAAAGAGGCCCTTAGAGCCATTGTGATGGGTAGCCTTACAGGTCAGAGGAACTTGGGACTTATCCTACCTGTGAGTGCCTGTGAAGGGTCCCAGGAAGAAGGTATTTAATACCCACTTAAAGTAAATGGGTCTATTTGTACTTAACTGTTTCTAAAAGGGAGTAATCCTGTTCCTTCCTCTGAATGCAAAGTCCACCTTCTTGGGTCCCATCACACTTCACCCTTAACCAGCCATTGTATGCTACTGTGTTCCCAGTGAACCAAATCAGAACAGAGTCTACTGTCTCCCCAGAATTTCTGAGGGCTCTGCAGGAACCAGGATGCCAAAGTTGTGGCAGGAGGACCTTCAGACACTACCCAGCCTCAGGCAGACAAAACAAATGCGTGAACAAAGCATTTAAAAAGTGAATGTGATCTTATAGGAAAGAATAGAAGTTCACCAGGTGAAGAAAAAGGAAGAGAAGAGGATTTTGAACAGATGGAAGAGTGTGAACAAAGGCAAAAGCTCAAAATGCTTTTTGAGTCATAGATCATGAACTATGGAGCCAGACTGCCTCGGCTTGAACTCCAGTCCTGACAACTCTGCCGCTCCCTAGATGTATGGTCTTGGGACACGTATCCAGAAAAACAGAATATTTCTGACTCTGAAACAAAGAGAAATTTGGGGAGGGTGTGGTGATACTCAAATTGTAGGTTGGTGCAGATTGGAAAGAATACTACAGGAGTTTGGGCTTTAGTTGGGGGAAATTGGGAGCTACAGTAAATTTTGAAGGTGAGTGTTACAAGGTCAAAAACTTATTTTTGATAATTTCTTCATAACTCCTCAGTGGTTTTCCTACCACTGCGAAGCATTTGAAGAATGGAAGGGATTTTTGTGAAGGATCGGAAGAATGCCTACGAGTGGAATCAGCCACAGGGAGACGGCAAGAGAAACATACATCTGCCATGGACTGAATCACATATCTCTTCAAAGCAGAGCGGAATCCAGGGAAGGAGGGTAGCATCCCAGGGTGAGAGCCTGGGAGGGGGCCTGCAAAGCCAAATGCTCATGCAGCTCCTGCCTTTCAGGCCCAAGAACTTCTGAAACATCTGCTCTCCCTCTGAGCTTTCAACCTATAAAAACTGCCTGTTTGATCTAAAAGGAAAAATGGACTCAGACTCATGGTTAATGCTGTTGGCTAACTTTCAGAGAGGCTGCATGACTTAGGCATGAGCTGAGAACCAGGCCCTGGAAGAAGCAGCTGTGGAAATAAAGGCAGTCCACTTAACCTGTGTGAGTCACAGTGTTCCCATCTATAAAATGAGATGTAACCTCTGTCCCACATTCCTTCCCAAGACGGAACACAGGAGGTGATGTAAGGCCAGTCTCTCTTCAAATATCTATTGCCACGTTAGCGATGTTTGACCGAACCCTCAAACCCACAGTGGCACACAACAGTAAACTCTGAATTAGCTTATGACCTGTGCAGTCCACCTGCTCCGGCCTTGCCTGCTCTTGATTCTGTTTGCTCATGTGATTACGGTCAGCCACAGCTCACTTGACTGGCTCTGCTGATATGGGCAGGGCTCACTCATCAACCTGGGAGTTGCCTAGCTATTGATGATCTCGGATGGCCTTGGAACAATAGGCCTCTGTTGCAGGGCCATGTTCTAATGGCAGTGGCATTGGGCAAGAATGAGTGGAAACATTCAAGTTCACTTCAAGCCTCTGCTTATGTCATATCATCTAGCCAAAGCAAATCACACAGGTAAGCCCGGCATCCAAGTGGGAGGGCATTGCAAAGTTACAGTGGCATAAGGTGAGGATGCAGGGAGTGGTGAAGGATTAGGGCCATTTTGCCATCTATCACGGCCTCTGTAAACTGTAAGCTACGCAAATAAATGTAAGATAATATTACTATCCAAAGGCAATTTAATCAGTGTATGCTTGTTGAATTGATTTACGTGGACACTGGCCTGTCTCAGACCTGATTACTTTCACAAGATTCTTCAATTGCCCCATAGTTTTTCATAGCTAGACTAAAACTCTCATTTAAAATCTATCTCTAAATTTTTCATGGACAGCTGAAGCTCCTCGCTTTCTCTTTGTCTGATATTATGCTATGTGTATGTGTATGTGTGGGTGTGTGTGGGGGGGGTTAGTGGTAATTTTCTGTTTCCATTTAGCTTAAGTCATCAGTGATAACTTTTTTTTTTTTTTTTTTTTTTTTTTTAATATAATTTATTTTATTATCATTAATTTAATTACATGTGCAATATTAGGTGATAACTACCCTTCATCAGGTCCCCACCCAACCCCATTACAGTCACTGTCCATCAGCATAGTGAGATGTATAGAATCACTACTTGTCTTCTCTGAGTTGTACTGCCCTCCCGTGCCCCCAACATTACATCTGCTAATCATTAATGCCCTTTTTCCCTCTTATCCTCCCCTTCCCGCCCATTTTCCCCAGTCCTTTCCCTTTGGTAACTATTAGTCCGTTCTTGGGTTCTGTAGGTCTGCTGCTGTTTTGTTCCTTCAGTTTTTTTCTTTGTTCTTATACCCCACATATAGTGAAATCATTTTATATTTGTCCTTTTTATTGGCTTATTTCACTGAGCATAATACCCTCTAGCTCCATCCATGTTGTTGCAAATGGTAGGATTTGTTTCTTCTTATGGCTGAATAATATTCCATTGTGTATATGTACCACCTCTTCTTTATCCATTCATCTACTGATGGACACTTAGGTTGCTTCCATTTCTTGGCTATTGTAAATAGTGCTGCAATAAACATAGGGGTGCATCTGTCCTTTTCAAATTGGGCTGCTGCATTCTTAGGGTAAATTCCTAGGAGTGGAATTCCTGGGTCAAATGGTATTTCTATTTTGAGTTTTTTGAGGAACCTCCATACTGCTTTCCACAATGGTTGAACTAATTTGCAGTCCCACCAGCAGTGTAGGAGGGTTCCCTTTTCTCCACATCCTCGCCAACATTTGTTGTTGTTTGTGTTTTGGATGTTGGCCATCCTCACTGGTGTGAGGTGATATCTCATTGTGGTTTTAATCTGCATTTCTCTGATGATTAGCGATGTGGAGCATCTTTTCATGTGCCTGTTGGCCATCTGAATTTCTTCTTTGGAGAAGTGTCTATTCATGTCCTCTGCCCATTTCTTAATTGGATTATTTGCTTTTGTTTGTTAAGGTGCGTGAGTTCTTTATATATTTTGGATGTCAACCCTTTATTAGATACGTCATTTATGAATATATTCTCCCATACTGTAGGATGTTTTTTTGTTTTACTGATGGTGTCCTTTGCTGTACAGAAGCTTTTCAGCTGGATATAGTCCCACTTGTTCATTTTCGCTTTTGTTTCCCTTGCCCAGGAAGATATGTTCATGAAGAAGTCGCTCATGTTTATGTCCAAGAGATTTTGCTATGTTTTTCTCTAAGACTTTTACGGTTTCATTACTTACATTAAGGTCTTTGATCCACCTTGAGTTTACCTTTGTGTATGGGCTAGACAGTAGTCCAGTTTCATTCTCTTACATGTAGCTGTCCAGTTTCGCCAACACCAGCTGCTGAAGAGGCTGTCATCACCCCATTGCATATCCAAGGCTCCTTTATCAAATATCAATTGACTATATATGTTTGGGTTAATGTTTGGATTTTCTATTCTGTTCCACTGGTCTGTGGGTCTGTTTTTGTGCCAATACCAAATTGTCTTGATTACTGTGGCTTTGTAGTAGAGCTTGAAGTCAAGGAGCGTAATTCCTCCTGTTTTATTCCTCCTTCTCAGGATTGATTTGGCTATTCGGGGTCTTTTGTGTTTCCATATGAATTTTAGAATTATTTGTTCCAGTTCATTGAAGAAAGCTGTTGGTAGTTTGATAGGGATTGCGTTGAATCTGTAGATTGCTTTAGGTAGTATAGCCATTTTGACTATATTTATTCTTCCTAGCCAAGAGCATGGGATGCATTTCCATTTGTTAGTGTCCTCTTTAATTTCTCTGAGGGGTGTCTTGTAGTTTTCAGAGTACAGGTCTTTCACATCCTTCGTTAGGTTTATTCCTAGGTATTTTATTCTTTTTGATGCAATTGTGAATGGAATTATTTTTCTGATATCTCTTTCTATTAGTTCATCATTAGTGTATAGGAAAGCAACAGATTTCTGTGTATTAATTTTTTATCCTGCAATTTTGCTGAATTCAGATATTAGTTCTAGTAGTTTTGGAATGGAATCTTTAGGGTTTTTTATGTAGAGTATCATGTCATCTGCAAATAGTGACAATTTGACTTCCTCTTTACCAATCTGGATGCCTTGTATGTCTTTGTTTTGTCTGATTGCTGTGGCTAGGACCTCCAGTACTATGTTGAATAACAGTGGAGAGAGTGAGCATCCCTGTCTTGTTCCCGATCTTAGATGAAAAGCTTTCAGCGTCTCGCGGTTAAGTATGATGTTAGCTGTGGGTTTGTCATATATAGCCTTTATGATGTTGAGGTACTTGCTGTCTATACCCATTTTGTTGAGAGTTTTAATCATGAATGGATGCTGAATTTTGTCAAATGCTTTTCAGCATCTATGGAGATGATCATGTGGTTTTTGTTCTTCTTTTTGTTGATGTGGTGGATGATGTTGATGGATTTTCGAATGTTGTACCATCCTTGCATCCCTGGGATGAATCCCACTTGATCATGGTGTATGATCCTCTTGATGTATTTTTCAATTCGGTTTGCTAATATTTTGTTGAGTATTTTTGCATCTACGTTCATCAGGGATATTGGTCTGTAATTTTCTTTTTTGGTGAGGTCTTTGCCTGGTTTTGGTATTAGAGTGATGCTCGCTTCATAGAATGAGTTTGGAAGTATTCCCTCCTCTTCTATTTTTTGGAAAATTTTAAGGAGAATGGGTGTTATTTCTTTTCTATGTGTCTGGTAGAATTCAGAGGTGAATCCATCAGGCCCAGGGGTTTTGTTGTGGGTAGTTTTTTGATTACCAATTCGATTTCGTTGCTGGTGATTGGTCTGTTTAGTTTTTCTGTTTCTTGCTTGGTCAGTCTTGGAAGGTTGTATTTTTCTAAGAAGTTGTCCATTTCTTCTATGTTTTCCACCTTGTTAGCATATAGATTCTCATAATATTCTCTTATGATTCTTTGTATTTCTGTGGGGTCTGTCGTGATTTTTCCTTTCTCATTTCTGATTCTGTTTATGTGTGTATATTTTCTTTTCTCTTAATGAGTTTGGCTAGGGGTTTATCTATTTTGTTCTTTTTTTCGAAGAACCAGCTTCATTTTTTTCAGTGATTTTTTTCTATTGTTTTATTCTTCTCAATTTTATTTATTTCTTCTCTAATCTTTATTATGTCCCTCCTTCTGGTGACTTTGGGCCTCATTTGTTCTTCTTTTTCCAATTTCAGTAATTATGTCTTTAGACTATTCATTTGGGAATGTTCTTCCTTCTTTAAATAGGCCTGGATTGCAATATACTTTCCTCTTAGAACTACCTTTGGTGCGTCCCACAGAAGTTGTGGCTTTGTGTTGTTGTTCTCATTAGTCTCCATATATTCTTTGATTTCTGTTTTGATTTGGTCATTAGCCCATTGATTAATTAGGAGAATGTTTTTAAGTCTCAATGTATTTGTGAGCCTTTTTGGTTTCTTTCTAAAATTTATTTCTAGTTTTATACCTTTGTGATCTGAGAAGTTGGTTGGTAGGATTTCAATATTTTTTAATTTACTGAGGTTCTTTTTGTGGCCTAGTATGTGATCTATTCTGGAAAATGTTCCATGTGCACTTGAGAAGAATGTGTATCCTGCTGCTTTTGGGTGTAGAGTTCTGTAGACGTCTGTTAGTTCCATCTGTTCTAGTGTGTTGTTCAGTGCCTCTGTGCCTTTACTTATTCTCTGTCTGGTTGATTTGTCCTTTGGAGTAAGTGGTGTGTTGAAGTCTCCTAAAATGAATGCATTGCTGTCTATTTCCTCCTTTAATACTGTTAGTATTTGTCTCACATATGCTGGCGCTCCTGTGTTGGGTGCATATATATTTATAATGGTTATATCTTCCTGTTGGACTGACCCCTTTATCATTATGTAATGTCCTTCTTTATCTCTTGTTCCGTTCTTCATTTTGAAGTCTATTTTGTCTGATACAAGTATTGCAACACCTGCTTTTTTCTCTTTGTTGTTTGCATGAAATATCTTTTTCCATCCCTTCACTTTTAGTCTGTGTATATCTTTCGGTTTGAGGTGACTCTCTTTGAAGCAGCATATAGATGGGTCTTCCTTTTTTATCCATTCTGTTACTGTGTGTTTTTGATTGGTGCATTCAGTCCATTTACATTTACGGTGATTATCGATAGATATATACTTATGGTCATTGCTGGCTTTAGATTCGTGGTTACCAAAGGTTCAAGGATTGCTTCTTTACTATCTAACAATCTAACTTAACTTTCTTGTTAAGTTATTGTAAACACCGTCTGATGTTTCTTTATTTCTCTTCTTCCTTATTCTTCCTCCTCCATTTTTTATATACTAGGTGTTTTATTCTTTGCCTTTAGTTAGTATTTGGATGGTCTTCTTTCTTTGCTATGATTTTATTTTCTCTGGTGACATCTTTTTAGCCTTAGAGTTGCTTTCCTCTAGAGCAGTCCATTTAAGATATCCTGTAGTGGTGGTTTATGAGAGGCAAACTCTCTCAACTTTCATTTGTCTGGAAATTGTTTAATCCCTCCGTCATATTTAAATGATAATCATGCTGGATACAATATTCTTGGTTCGAGGCCCTTCTGTTTCATTATGTTAAATATATCATGCCACTCTCTTCTGGCCTTTGTTTTCTGTTGAGAAGTCTGATGATAGTGTGATGGGTTTTCCTTTGAGGTGATCTTTTTTCTCTCTCTTGCTGCCTTTAATACTCTGTCCTTGTGTTTGATCTTTGCCATTTTAATTTTTATGTGTCTTGGTGTTGTCTTCCTTGGGTCCCTTATGTTGGGAGATCTGTGGGCTTCCGTGGACTGCGAGACTATTTCCTTCCCCAGCATGGGGAAGTTTTCAGCAATTATTTCTTCAAAGACACTTTCTATCCCTTTTTCTCTCTCTTCTTCCACTGGTACTCCTATAATGCAAATATTGTTCCGTTTGGATTTGTCACACAGTTCTCTTAATATTCTTTCATTCCTAGAGATCCTTATATCTCTATGCCTCATCTTTTCTGTATTCTTGTTCTCTTATTTCTATTCCATTAACAATCTCTTGCATCTCATCCAGTCTGCTGTTAAGCCCGTTGATCGCTTGTCTGATTTCTGCAGTCATTCCTCACTTCCCTCACTTCCTCCCTCAGCTCTTGCACATTTCTCTGTGGATCCATCAGCATGTTTATGACTTTTATTCTGAATTCTTTTTCAGGAGGATTGTGCATTTCCATCCCTTCAGACTCCCTCTCTGGGGTTGTCTGTTTGATCTCAGTCTGGACCATATTCCTCTGTCTTTTCGTGGCTATAGAAGTGGTTGCTGGTAGTTGCCACGTATGTCAGCTGGGCTCTTTAAGACTTTAAAAAGAAAAAAAAAGAGAGAAAGAAAGAAATAAAAAAGAAAGAAAAGAGAAAAACAAAACAAACAAATACACCCACCGGGAGTAGGTTCTGTGGGGATGCTGTAGGTGGTGCTGTTGCTCCACTATTCCACAGCCGTGGCTGCGCTGCTCTGCAGGGCCCTTTATAGCTGTTGCCGGGGTGGCAACAAATGGGAGGCTGTTGATCTCTTTGGGAAGTCTAAGTGCGGCCACCCTTTCCCAGTCACCAGCTAAGGGGTCCAAAACTCCGCAGGACTCCCAGCCTGCTGTGCTGAGTGTGCCGGGGTGATCTGGCTCCTCTGCTGTGCTCCTGTCTCTTTAAGACTGCTGAAAAAAGCGCATGGTTTTCTTTTTTTTTTTCTTTCCTTCCTGGAGCCGGCTGCAAGCACCCTGACACATTCCCCGCTCAGATCCTGCACCCTCTGTCTCTCCA
>JAVSCE010013132.1:0-67204 GCA_032199065.1 Smutsia gigantea
ACCTACATACACACTCATATATAATCATACAAATACATACCCACACACACGAAAACATACAACTACCTACACACACGTATGTAAATACACATCTACATACGTACACATATAAACATACAACAGCATAGACACACATACATAAACATACGTTTACATGCACGCACAAACATAAACATACATTTACATACATACACACACATTAACCTACACCCACATACACACACATACACAAAACACAGATACATAAACCTACATGCACACCAACATATAGTCATATACCTACATACACACACAAACATACACCAACATACACACACATAAATAAACGTACATCTACATACACACACATAGATAAACACACATCTACATATATACACATACATATATATACGCCTACATAGACACACATACATAAACATACACCTACATACACCAACATACACACACATACATAAATATACGTTGACATACATACACACACTTCAACATACACCTGCATATACACACGTACATAAACGTAGATCTTAATACACACACATACACAAAGACACAGTTACATAAACATAGATACACACAAATATAGGGTCATACACCTAATTGCACACACACAAACATACACCAACATATACACACATAAGTAAACATACATCTACATACACACACATAGATAAACACACATCTACATACATACACATACATAAACATACGCCTACATAAGCACACATACATATACATACACTTACATAGACACACATACACACATACACAAACATACACACACATACATAAACATACGTCTGCATACATACACAAACATTAACATACACCTACATACACACACATATATAATCATACACCTACATACAGACACACACTAACATAAACCTACATACACACAAATAGGTACACATACATCTGCATTCATACACATACATAAACATACACCTACATACACACACAAACATAAATATACATCTAAATACCCACACGTACATAAACAATCTTCTACATACACACACATATATTAACATGCCCATACATACAAAAACATACACCTACATACACACGCATACATACTCACACATTTACATATGTACGTTTATAAACACACATACATAAACATACACCAAGATACACACACATACATAAATATACATCTACATAAACAAACATACATTAACATACATCTACATACACACACATACATAAACATGCAACCACATACACAAACATACACCAATATACACACGCACACATTAACCTATATTTACGTACGTACATAAAAATACACACATAATAAACATACATAAACACACACCTCCATACACGCACTTACATAAACATTCACCTACATATAGACACATACATAAACATACACCTATATACATAGACATACATAAACATACACGTACATAAACACACATAAATATAAATACATCTACATGCATAAACACATAAACATACACCTACATTCACACAAATATATATACATCTACTGACACAGACATGTATAAACATACATCAACATACACACACATAAATCAACACGCACCTACATACACACAGATAAACACACATCTACATACATACACGTACATAAACATACGCATACATAGACACACATACAAAAACATACACACACACACAAACATACACAATCATATATAAACATACATCTACATACATAAACTTACACCTACATACACACACACACACAAACATACGCTTACATACACCCAAATATATAAACATACATCTACATACGTACACATACATACACATAAACATACATACCCAGACATACATAAACAGAGACTAACATATACACAAATACACAAACATACATATACGTACATACAGATACCTAAACATGAAACTGCGTAAACACACATATATAATCACAACCCTACAGAAACACTCACACAAACATGCAACTACATACACACACATACATAAACATATGTCCACATATATACACATATATAAAAATACACCGGCCTAGACACAGATACATAAACATACACTTACATACACACCCATACACATACATACACACACATACATAAAAAATGCACACATATATAACTTACATAAACATACATCTACATACATACACATACAAGAATATGCACCTGCATAGACACACATACCTAAAATTACACCCACATACAGACACATACTTTAACATGCATACACATACATTAACATACACCTGCAGTCACACACATTCATAAATATACACCTACATACATACACATGCACAAACATACATCTACATACACAGACATCCATTAACATGCACATAAATACACAAAGATAAACATACATACATACAAGCAGATAAACATACACTTACCTACATACATAAACATACACACATAGACACACATACATAAACATACACCTACATACACACAAATACATAAACTTATGCCTGCATAGCAAAACATACATAAACATACACCTAAATACACCCACATATATAAACGTACACCTACATACACACACATACATAAACATAAGCCTGCATAGACAAACATACATAAACAAACACCTCCATACACAAACATACACACACATACATAAATATACATTTACATACATACACACACATTAACATACATCTGCATACACACACATACATAAACGTAGACTTTAAACACACACATACACAAAGACACAGGTACATAAACCTACATGCACACAAATATATAGTCATACACCTACATACACACACACAAACATACACCAACATACACACATAAATAAACGTACTTCTGCATACACACACATAGATAAACACACATCTACATATATACACATACATAAATATACGCCTACATAGACACACATACATAAACATACACTTACATAGACACACATACACCCATACAAAAACATACACCTACATACACACGCATACATATTCACACATTTGCATTTGTACGTTTATAAACACACATATATAAACATACACCAACATACATAAATATACATCTACATAAACAAACATACATTAACATACATCTACATACACACACATACATAAACATGCAACTACATACACAAACATAAACCTATATACACACGCATAAATTAACATATATTTACGTACATACATAAAAATACACACATAATATACATAAACACACACCTCCATACAAACACTTACATAAACATTCACCTACATATATACACATACATAAACATACACCTATATACATACACATACATAAACATACACGTACATAAACACACATACATAAAAATACATCTACATGCATAAACACACATAAACATACACCTACATTCACACAAATAAATATACATCTACTGACACAGACATGTATAAACATACATCAACATACACACACATACATAAACATGCACCTACATACACACACATAGATAAACACACATCTACATACATACACGTACATAAACATACGCCTACATAGACACACATACAAAAACGTACACACACATACACAAACATACACATTCATATATAAACATACATCTACACACATAAACATACACCTACATAGACACACACATATGATCTGACACCTACATACAGACACACACACAAACATACACTTACATACACCCACATATATAAACATACATCTACATATGTACACATATATACACATAAACCTACATACACAGACATACATAAACAGAGACTAACATACACACAAACACACAAACATACATATACGTACATACAAATACATAAACATAAAACTGGGTACACACATATATAATCACAACCCTACAGAAACACACACACACAAACATACATCTACATACACACACATACATAAACATATGTCCACATACATACACATATATAAAAATACACCGGCATAGACACAGATACATAAACATACACTTACATACACACCCATACACATACATACACACACATACACAAAAAATACACACATATGTAACCTACATAAACATACATCTACATACATACACATACAAGAATATGCACCTGCATAGACACACATACCTAAACTTACACCCACATACAGACACATACTTTAACATGCATACACATACATTAACATACACCTGCATTCACACACATTCATAAATATACACCTACATACATACACATGCACAAACATACATCTACATACACACACATCCATTAACATGCACCTAAATACACAAAGATAAACATACATACATACAAGTAAATAAACATACACTTACATACATGCATAAACATACACACATACACACACATACATAAACATACACCTACATACACACACATAGATAAACTTATGCCTGCATAGAAAAACATACATAAACATACACCTACATACACCCACATATATAAACGTACACCTACATACACACACATACATAAACATAAGCCTGCATAGACAAACATACATAAACATACACCTCCATACACAAACATACACACACATACATATACATTTACATACATACAAACACATTAACTTACACCTGCATACACACACATACGTAAACGTAGACTTAAAACACACACATACACAAAGACACAGGTACATAAACCTACATGCACACAAATATATAGTCATACACCTACATACACACACACAAATATACACCAACATACACACACATAAATAAACGTACTTGTACATACACACACATAGATAAACACACATCTACATATATACACATACATAAATGTACGCCTACATAGACACACATACATAAACATACACTTACACAGACACACATACACCCATACACAAACATACACACACAAACATAAACATACGTCTGCATACATACACATATATAAACATACACCTACATAGACACACATACATAAACGTACACCTACATACACACACATACATAAACATACGCCTGCATAGACAAACCTACATAAACATACACCTACATACACACACTTACTTAAACGTACACCTACATACACACACATATATAAACATACGCCTGCATAGACAAACATACATAAACATACACCTACATACACAAACATACACACACATACATAAATATACATTTACATACATACACACACATTAACATAAACCTGCATATACACACATACATAAACGTAGATCTTAATACACACACATACACAAAGACACAGTACCTAAACATACATGCACACAAATATATAGTCATACACCTACTTGCACACACACAAACATACACCAACATACACACACATAAGTAAACGTACATCTACATACACACACATAGATAAACACACATCTACATACATACACATACATAAACATAGGCCTACATAAGCACACATACATAAACATACACTTACATAGACACACATACACACATACACAAACTTACACACACATACATAAACATACGTCTGCATACATACACATAAATATAAACCTACATACACACACATATATAATCATACACCTACACACAGACACACAAACACCTACATAAACACACATACATAAACATACATCTACATTCATACGCATACATAAACATACACCTACCTACACACACAAACATAAATATACATCTAAATAACCACACATACATAAACAATCACATACATAGAAACACATATATTAACATGCCCCTACATACAAAACATACACCTACATACACACGCATACATATTCACACATTTACAGATATACATTAATAAACACACATACATAAACATACACCAACATACACACACATACATAAACATACACCTACATACACAGACATACATAAATATACATCAACATACACAAATATACATTAACATACATCAACATACACACACATACATAAACATGAAACTACATACAAAAACATACACGTATATACACACGCATACATAAACATATATTTACATACATACATAAAAATACACACATAATAAACATACATAAACACACACCTCCATACACACACTTACATAAACATTCACCTACCTATATACCATATATAAACATACACCTATAGACATAGACATACGTAAACATACACGTACATACACACACATACATAAAAATATATCTACATGCATAAACACACATAAACATACACCTACATTCACACAAATAAATATACATCTACTGACACAGACATATATAAACATACATCTACCTATACACACATACATAAACATGAACCTACCTACACACAAATAGATAAACACACATCTACATACATACACGTTCATAAACATATGCCTACATAGACACACATACATAAACATACACTTACGTAGACACACATACAAAAACATACACATTCATATATAAACATACATCTACATATATAAACATACAAATACATACACACACACATATAATCATACACATACATACAGACACACACACAACATACACCTCCATACACACACATATATAAACATACATCTACATACGTACACATACATACACATAAACCTACATACACAGACATACATAAACAGAGACTAACCTACACACAAATACACAAACATACATATACATACATACACATACGTACACATAAAACTGCGAACACACACATATATAATCACACCCCTTCAGAAACAAACACACAAACATACAACTACATACACACACATACATAAACATCTGTCTACATACATACACATACATAAAAATACACCTGCATAGACACAGATACATAAACATACACTTACATACACACCCATACACATACATACACACACATACACAAAAAATACACACATATACTACTTACATAAGCATACATCTACATACATACACATACAAGAACATGCATCTGCATAGACACACATACCTAAACTTACACCTACATACACACACATACATTAACATACATATACATACATGCACACTCATTAACATACACCTGCATTCACACATTCATAAATATACACCTACATACATACACTAACAGACACAAACATACACACCCACAAAAACATACCACTACATACACAAACATACATAAACATACACTGGCACACTAACACATACATAATCATTCACCTACATACACACACATGCACAAACATACATCTACATACACGCACATCCATTAAAATTCACGTACATTGACAAACATAAACGTACATACACACAAGTAAATAAACATACACTTACATACATACATAAACATACACACATACACACACATACATAAACATACATCTGCATACATACACATACTTACACATAAACCTTCATACACACACATACATAAACATAAACGTACATACACACATACATAAACACACATCTACATACATACACCTATGTAAACAAACGCCTACATACACTAACATACATAAACATAAACTTACATACACACACATACACAAACATACACACACATACATAAACATACATCTACATACATAGCATTCATAAACATACAGCTACATACACACTCATATATAATCATACAAATACATACCCACACACACGAAAACATACAAATACCTACACACACGTATATAAATATACATCTACATACATACACATATAAACATACAACAGCATAGACACACATACATAAACATAAACGTACATGCACGCACAAACATAAACATACATTTACATACATACACACACATTAAACTACACCAACATACACACACATACACAAAAAACAGATACATAAACCTACATGCACACCAGCATATAGTCATATACCTACATACACACACAAACATACACCAAGATACACACACATAAATAAACTGACATCTACATACACACACATAGATAAACACACATCTACATATATACACATACATAAATATACACCTACAAAGACACACATACATAAACATACACTTACATAGACACACATGCACACATACGCAAACATACACACACATACATTAACATACGTCTGCATACATACACAAACATAAACATACACCTACATACACACACATATATAATCATACACCTACATACAGACACACACTAACATACACCTACATACACACTCATACATAAACATTCATCTGCATTCATACACATACATAAACATAAACCTACATACACACACAAACATAAATATACATCTAAATACCCACACATACATAAACAATCATCTACATACACACACATATATTAACATGCCCCTACATACACAAACATACACCTACATACACACGCATACATATTCACACATTTACATATGTACGTTTATAAACACACATACATAAACATACACCAACATACACACACATACATAAATATACATCTACATACACAAACATACATTAACATACATCTACATACACACACATGTATAAACATGCCACTACATACACAAACATACCCCTATATACACACGCATACATTAACATATATTTATGTACATACATAACAATACACACATAATAAACATACATAAACACACACCTCCATACAAACACTTACATAAACATTCACCTACATATATACACATACATAAACATACACCTATATACATACACATACATAAACATACACGTACATAAACACACATACATAAAAATACATCTACATGCATAAACACACATAAACATACACCTACATTCACACAAATTAATATACATCTACTGACACAGACATGTATAAACATACATCAACATACACACACATACATAAACATGCACCTACATACACACACATAGATAAACACACATCTACATACATACACGTACATAAACATACGCCTACATAGACACACATACAAAAACATACACACACATACACAAACATACACATTCATATATAAACATACATCTACTTACATAAACTTACACCTACATACACACACACACACAAACATACGCTTACATACACCCACATATATAAACATACATCTACATACGTACACATACATACACATAAAACTACATACCCAGACATACATAAAAGGAGACTAACATATACACAAATACACAAAAACAAATATACGTACATACACATACATAAACATAAAACTGCGTAAACACACATATATAATCACAACCCTACAGAAACACACACACGAACATACAAATACATACACACACATACATAAACATATGTCAACATATATACACATATATAAAAATACACCGGCATAGACACAGATACATAAACATACACTTACATACACACAGATACCCATACATACACACACATACATAAAAATACACACATATATAACTTACATAAACATACATCTACATACATACCCATACAAGAATATGCACCTGCATAGACACACATACCTAAACTTACACCCACATAGAGACACATACTTTAACATGCATACACCTACATTAACATACACCTGCATTCACACACATTCATAAATATACACCTACATACATACACATGCACAAACATACATCTACATACACACACATCCATTAACATGCACCTAAATACACAAAGATAAACATACATACATACAAGTAAATAAACATACACTTACATACATACATAAACATACACACATACACACACATACATAAACATACACCTACAAACACACACATACATAAACTTATGCCTGCATAGAAAAACATACATAAACATACGCCTACATACACCCACATATAGAAACGTACACCTACATACACACACATACATAAACATAAGCCTGCATAGACAAACATACATAAACATACACTTCCATACACAAACATACACACACATACATAAATATACATTTACATACATACACACACATTAACATACACCTGCATACACACACATACATAAACGTAGACTTTAAACACACAGATACACAAAGACACAGGTACATAAACCTACATGCACACAAATATATAGTCATACACCTACATACACACACACAAATATACACCAACATACACACACATAAATAAACGTACTTCTAAATACACACACATAGATAAACACACATCTACATATATACACATACATAAATATACGCCTACATAGACACACATAAATAAACATACACTTACATAGACACACATACACCCATACACAAACATACACACACAAACATAAACATACGTCTGCATACATAAACATACATAAACATACACCTACATAGACACACATACATAAACGTACACCTACATACACACACATACATAAACATACGCCTGCATAGACAAACATACATAAACATACACCTACATACACACACATACCTAAACGCACACCTACATACACACACATATAGAAACATACGCCTGCATAGACAAACATACATAAACATACACCTACATACACAAACATACACACACATACATAAATATACATTTACATACCTTCACACACATTAACATACACCTGCATATACACACATACATAAACGTAGATCTTAAAACACACACATACACAAAGACACAGGTATATAAACATACGTGCACACAAATATATAGTCATACACCTACTTGCACACACACAAACATACACCAACATACACACATAAGTAAACGTACATCTACATACCCACACATAGATAAACACACATCTACATACATACAAATACATAAACATAGGCCTACATAAGCACACATACATAAACATACACTTACATAGACACACATACACACATACACAAACATACACACACATACATAAACATAAGTCTGCATACATACACATAAATATAAACCTATATACACACACATATATAATCATACACCTACACACAGACACACACAAACATACACCTACATACACACACAAACATAAATATACATCTAAATACCCACACAAACATAAACAATCACCTACATGCACACACATATATAAACATTCCCCTACATAGAAAAACATACACCTACATACACACGCATACATATTCACACATTTACATATATACATTAATAAACACACATTCATAAACATACACCAACATACACACACATACATAATCATACACCTACATACACAAACATACATAAATATACATCAACACACACAAACATATATTAACATACATCTACATACACTCATACATAAACATGCAACTACATACACAAACATACACGTATATACACACGCATACATAAACATATATTTACATACATACATAAAAATACACACATAATAAACATACATAAACACACACCTCCATACACACACTTACATAAACATTCACCTACATATATACACATACATAAACATACACCTATATACATAGACATACACAAACATACACGTACATACACACACATACATAAAAATACATCTACATGCATAAACACACATAAACATACACCTACATTCACACAAATAAATATACATCTACTGACACAGACATATATAAACATACATCTTCCTACACACACATACATAAACATGCACCTACATACACACATAGATAAACACACATATACATACATTCACGTACATAAACATATGCCTACATAGACACACATACATAAACATACACTTACTTAGACACACATACAAAACATACGCACACGTACACAAACATACACATTCATATATAAACATACATCTACATACAAAAACATAAAAATACATACACACACACATATAATCATACACATACATACAGAAACACACACAAACATACACCTACATACACACCCATATATAAACATACATCTACATACGTACACATACACACACATAAACCTACATACACAGACATATATAGAGACTAACATACACTCAATTACACATACATATACATACATACACATACATACACATAAAGCTGCGTACACACACATATATAATCACACCCCTACAGAAACACACACACAAACATACACCTACATACACACACATACATAAACATACATCTGCATTCATACACATACATAAACATACACCTACAAACACACACAAACATAAATATACATCTAAATACCCACACACACATAAACAATCATCCACATACACACACATATATTAACATGCCCCTAAATACAAATACATACACCTACATACACACGCATACATATTAACACATTTACATATGTACGTTTAAAAACACACATACATAAACATACACCAACATACACACACATACATAAATATACATCTACATAAACAAACATACATTAACATACATCTACATACACACACATACATAAACATGCAACTACATACACAAACATACACCAATATACACACGCACACATTAACATATATTTACGTACATACCTAAAAATACACACATAATAAACATACATAAACACACACCTCCATACACACACTTACATAAACATTCACCTACATATATACACATACATAAACATAAACCTATATACATAAACATACATAAACATACACGTACATAAACACACATTCATAAAAATACATCTACATGCATAAACACACATAAACATACACCTACATTCACACAAATAAATATACAACTACTGACACAGACATGTGTAAACATACATCAACATACACACACATACATAAACATGCACCTACATACACACAGATAAACACACATCTACATACGTACACCTACATAAACATACGCCTACATAGACACACATACAATAACGTACACACACATACACAAACATACACATTCATATATAAACATACATCTACATACATAAACATACACCTACATACAAACACACATATGATCATAAACCTACATACAGACACACACACAAACATACACTTACATACACCCACATATATAAACATACATCTACATACGTACACATACATACACATAAACCTACATACCCAGACATACAGAAACAGAGACTAACATACACACAAATACACAAACATACATATACGTACATACACATACATAAACATAAAACTGCGTACACACACATATATAATCACACCCCTACAGAAACACACACACATAAACATACAACTACATACACACACATACATAAACATATGTCCACATACATGCACATATATAAAAATACACCGGCATAGACACAGATACATATACATACACTTACATACACACAGATACACATACATAAACACACATACACAAAAAATACACACATATATAACTTACATAAACATACATCTACATACATACGCATAGAAGAACATGCTCCTGCATAGACAAACATACCTAAACTTACACCCACATACAGACACATACATTAACATACATACACATACATTAACATACACCTGCATTCACACACATTCATAAATATACACCTACATATATACACATGCCCAAACATACATCTACATACACACACATCCATTAACATGCACCTACATACACAAACATAAACGTACATACATACAAGTAAATAAACATATACTTACATACATACATAAACATACACACATACACACACATACATAAACATACACCTACATACACACACATACATAAACATATGCCTGCACAGACAAACATACATTAACGTACACCTACATACACCCACATATATAAACGTACACCTACATACACACACATACATAAACATAAGCCTGCATAGACAAACATACATAAACATACACCTACATACACAAACATACACCCACATACATAAATATATATTTACATACATACACACACATTAACATACACCTATATACACACACATACATAAACGTAGACCTTAAAAAACACACACATACACAAAGACACAGGTACATAAACCTACATGCACACAAATATATAGTCATAGACCTACATACACACACACAAACATACACCAACATACACACACATAAATAAACGTACTTCTACATACACACACATAGATAAACACACATCTACATATATACACATACATAAATATACGCCTACATAGACACACATACATAAACATACACTTACATAGACAGACATACCCACATACACAAACATACACACACATACATAAACATACGTCTGCTTACATACACATACATAAACCTACACCTACAATCACACACATATATAATCATACACCTACATACAGACACACACACAAACATACACCTACATACACACACATACATAAACATATATCTGCATTCATACACATACATAAACATACACCTACATACACACACAAACATAAATATACATCTAAATACCCACACATACATAAACAATCATCTACATACACACACATATATTAACATGATCCTACATACAAAAACATACACCTACATACACACGCATACATATTCACACATTTACATATGTACATTTATAAACACACATACATAAACCTACACCAACATACACACACATACAGAAATATACATCTACATACACAAACATACATTAACATACATCTACATACACACACATACATAAACATGCAACTACATACACAAACATACACGTATATACACACGCATACATAAACATATTTTTACATACATACATAAAAATACACACATTATAAACATACATAAACACACACCTATATATACACACTTACATAAACATTCACCTACATATATACACGTACATAAACATACACCTATATACATAGACATACATAAACATACACGTACATAAACACACATACATAAAAATACATCTACATGCATAAACACACATAAACATACACCTAAATTCACACAAATAAATATACATCTACTGACACAGACATGTATATACATACATCAACATGCAAACACATACATAAACATGCACCTACATACACACAGATAAACACACATCTACATACATACACGTACATAAACACACGCCTACAAAGACACACTTACAAAAACGTACACACACATACACAAACATACACATTCATATATAAACATACATCTACATACATAAACATACACCTACATACACACACATATGATCATACACCTACATACAGACACACACACAAACATACACTAACATACACCCACATATATAAACATACATCTACATACGTACACATACATACACATAAACCTACATACCCAGACATACATAAACAGAGACTAACATGCACACAAATACACAAACATACATATACGTACATACACATACATAAACATAAAACTGGTTACACACACATATATAATCACACCCCTACAGAAACACACACACACAAACATACAAGTACATACACACACATACATAAACATATGTCCACATATATACACACATATAAAAATACACCGGCATAGACAGAGATACATAAACATACACTTACATACACACAGATACACATACATACACGCACATACACAAAAAATACACACATATATATCTTATATAAACATACATCTACATACATACGCATACAAGAACATGCACCTGCATAGACACACATACCTAAACTTACACCCACATACAGACACATACATTAACATACATACACATACATTAACATACACATGCATTCACTCACATTCATAAATATACACCTACATACATACACATGCACAAACATACATCTACATACACACACATCCATTAACATGCACCTACATACATAAACATAAACGTACATACATACAAGTAAATAAATATACACTTACATACATACATAAACATACACACATACACACACATACATAAAAATACACCTACATACACACACATACATAAACATATGCCTGCATAGACAAACATACATAAACGTACACCTATATACACCCGCATATATAAACTTACACCTACATACACACACATACATAAACATAAGCCTGCATAGACAAACATACATAAACCTACACCTACATACACAAACATACACACACATACATAAATATACATTTACATACATACACACACATTAACATACACCTGCATTCACACACATATATAAACGTAGACCTTAAAACACACACATACACAAAGACACAGGTACATAAACCGACATGCACAAAAATATATAGTCATAGACCTACATACACACACACAAACATACACCAACATACACACACATAAATAAACGTACTTCTACATACACACACATAGATAAACACACATCTACATATATAAACATATATAAATATACGCCTACATAGACACACATACATAAACGTACACTTACATAGACACACATACACCCATACACAAACATACACACACAAACATAAACATACGTCTGCATACATACACATACATAAACATACACCTACATAGACATACATACATAAACGTACACCTACATACACACACATACATAAACATACGGCTGCATTGACAAACATACATAAACATACACCTACATACACACACATACCTAAACGTACACCTACATACACACACATATATAAACATATGCCTGCATAGACAAACATACATAAACATATACCTACATACACAAACATACACACACATACATAAATATACATTTATATACATACACACACATTAACATACACCTGCATATACACACATACATAAACGTAGATCTTAATACACACACATACACAAAGACACAGGTACATAAACATACATGCACACAAATATATAGTCATACACCTACTTGCACACACACAAACATACACCAACATACACACATAAGTAAACGTACATCTACATAGCCACACATAGATAAACACACATCTACGTACATACACATACATAAACATACGACTACGTAAGCACACATACATAAACATACACTTACATAGACACACATACACACATACACAAACATTCACACACATACATAAACATACGTCTGTATACATACACATAAACATAAACCTACATACACACACATATATAATCATACACCTACATACAGACACACACAAACATAAACCTACATACACACACATACATAAACATACATCTACATTCATACGCATACATAAACATACACCTACATACACACACAAACATAAATATACATCTAAATACCCACACATACATAAACAATTACCTACATGCACACACATATATTAACATTCCCCTACATACAAAAACATACACCTACATACACACGCATAGATATTCACACATTTACATATATACATTAATAAACACACATACATAAACATACACCAACATACACACACATACATAATCATACACCTACATACACACATACATAAATATACATCAACACACACAAACATACATTAACATACATCTACATACACACATACATAAACATGCAACTACATACACAAACATACACGTATATACACACGCATACATAAACATATATTTACATATATTCATAAAAATACACACATAATAAACATACATAAACACACACCTCCATACACACACTTACATAAACATTCACTTACATATATACACATACATAAACATACACCTATATACATAGACATACATAAACATACACGTACATACACACACATACATAAAAATACATCTACATGCATAAACACACATAAACATACACCTATATTCACACAAATAAATATACATCTACTGACAAAGACATATATAAACATACATCTTCCTACACACACATACATAAACATGCACCTACATACACACACATAGATAAACACACATCTACATGCATACACGTACATAAACATATGCCTACATAAACACACATACATAAACATTCACTTACGTAGACACACATACAAAACATACGCACACATACACAAACATACACATTCATATATAAACATACATCTACATACATAAACATACAAATACATACACACACATATAATCATACACATACATACAGACACACACAAACATACACCTACATACACACCCATATATAAACATACATCTACATACGTACACATACATACACATAAACCTACATACACAGACATACATAGAAAGAGACTAACATACACACAAATACACAAACATACATATACATACATACACATACACACACATAAAACTGCGTACACACACATATATAATAACACCCCTACAGAAACACACACACAAACATACAACTACATACACACATACATAAACATCTGTCTACATACATACACATACATAAAAATACACCTGCATAGACACAGATACATAAACATACACTTACATTCACACCCATACACAAAAAATACACACATATATAACTTACATAAGCATGCATCTACATACATACACATACAAGAACATGCACCTGCATAGACACACATACCTAAACTTACACCTACATACACGCACATACATTAACATACATATACATACATGCACACACATTAACATACACCTGCATTCACACATTCATAAATATACACCTAAATACACACACATACATTAACAGACACAAACCTACACACCCACAAAAACATACAACTACATACACAAACATACATAAACATACACCTGCATACTCACACATATATAATCATTCACCTACATACACACACATGCACAAACATACATCTACATACACGCACATCCATTAAAATGCACCTTCATTGACAAACATAAAAGTACATACACACAAGGAAATAAACATACACTTACATACAAACATGAACATACACACATACACACACATACATAAACATACACCTACATACACACACATACATAAACATACGCCTGAATAGACAAACATACATAAACATACACCTACATACACCCACATACATAAACGTACACCTACATACACATACATACATACCATACGCCTGCATAGACAAACATACATAAACATACACCTACATCCTCCCACATACATAAACTTACACCTGCATACAGACACATACATAAGCATATGACTGCAAAAACCAACATATATATACATAGATTTTCGTACACACACATAAATCAAAATACAACTAAAAACACACACATACATAAACATTCATCTACATGCTTAGAAATACATTAACATACACCTGCATAAAGACATATACAAAAACATACACTTACATACCACACATACACAAACAAAAACATACACCTATGTGCACACACAGATAAAATCATGCAACTACATACACACACAGAAACATACACCTACATACACACACATACATAAACATACATATGCGTACATACACATACATACACATAAACCTTCATACACACTCATACATAAACATAAACGTATATACACACATACATAAACACACATCTACATACATACACATATGTAAACAAACGCCTACATACACTCACATACATGAACATAAACTTACATACACAAACATTCACAAACATACACACACATACATAAACATACATCTGCATACATACACAAACATTACACACCTACATACACACACATATATAATTATACACCTACATACAGACACACACACAAACATACACATACATACACACACATACATAAACATACATCTGCTTTCATACACATACATAAACATACACATATATACACACACAAACATAAATATACATCTAAATACCCACACATACATAAACAATCATCTACATACACACACATATAATAACATGCCCCTACATAAAAAAACATACACCTACATACACACACATATATATTCCCACATTTACATATGTACGTTTATAAACACACATACATAAACATACACCAACATACACACGCATACATAAATATACATCAACATACACAAACATACATTAACATACAACTACATACACACACATACATAAACATGCAACTACATACACAAACATACACGTATATACACACGCATACATAAACATATATTTACATACATACATAAAAATGCACACATAATAAACATACATAAACACACACCTCCATACACACACTTACATAAACATTCACCTACCTATATACACATACATAAACATACACCTATATACATAGATATACATATACATACACGTACATACACACACATACATAAAAATACATCTACATGCCTAAACACACATAAACATACACCTACATTCACACAAATATATATACATCTACTGACACAGACATATATAAACATACATCTACCTACACACACATACATAAACATGCACCTACATACACACACATAGATAAACACACATCTACATACATACACGTACATAAACATATGCCTACATAGACACACATACATAAACATACACTTACGTAGACACACATACAAAAACATACGCACACATACACAAACATACACATTCATATATAAACATACATCTACATATATAAACATACAAATATACACACACACACTTATAATCATACACATACATACAGACACACACACAAACATACACCTACATACACACACATATAAACATACATCTACATACGTACACATACATACACATAAACCTACATACACAGACATACATAAACAGAGACTAACATACACACAAATACACAAACATACATATACATACATACACATACATACACATAAAACTGCGTACACACACATATATAATCACACCCCTACAGAAACCCACACACAAACATACAACTACATACACACAAATACATAAACATCTGTCTACATACATACACATACATAAAATTACACCTGCATAGACACAGATACCTAAACATACACTTACATACACACCCATACACATACATACACACACATACACAAAAAATACACACATATATATCTTACATAAGCATACATCTACATACATACACATACAAGAACATGCACCTGCATAGACACACATAACTAAACTTACACCTACATACACACACATACATTAACATACATATACATACATGCACACACATTAACATACAACTGCATTCACACATTCATATATATACACCTACATACATACACATACACTAACAGACACAAACATACACACACACAAAAACATACAACTACATACACAACATACATAACCATACACCTGCATACTCACACATATATAATCATTCACCTACATACACACACATGCACAAACATACATCTACATACACGCACATCCATTAAAATTCACTGACATTGACAAACATATACGTACATACACACAAGTAAATAAACATACACTTACATACATACATAAACATACACACATACACACACAGACATAAACATACATCTGCATACATACACATACATACACATAAACCTTCATACACACACATACATAAACATAAACGTACATACACACATACATAAACACACATCTACACACATACACCTATGTAAACAAACGCCTACATACACACACATACGTAAACATAAACTTACATACACACACATACACGAACATACACACACATACATAAACATACATCTACATACATACAATTCATAAACATACAGCTACATACACACTCATATATAATCATAAAAATACATACCCACACACACGAAAACATACAACTACCTACACACACGGATATAAATATACATCAACATACATACACATATAAACATACAACAGCATAGACACACATACATAAACATACACGTACATGCACGCACAGACTTAAACATACATTTACATACATACACACACATTAACCTACAACCACATACACACACATACACAAAACACAGATACATAAACCTGCATGCACACCAACATATAGTCATATACCTACATACACACACAAACATACACCAACATACACACACAAAAATAAACGTACATCTACATACACACACATAGAAAAACACACATATACATATATACACATACATAAATATATGCCTACATAGACACACATACATAAACATACACTTACATAGACACACATACACACATACACAAACATACACACACATACATAAACATACGTCTGCATACATACACAAACGTAAACATACACCTACATACACACACATATATAATCATACACCTACATACAGACACACACACTAACATACACCTACATACACACACATACATAAACATACATCTGCATTCATACACATACATAAACATACACCTACATACACACACAAACATAAATATACATCTAAATACCCACACATACATAAACAATCATCTACATACACACACATATATTAACATGCCCCTACATACAAAAACATACACCTACATACACACGCATACATATTCACACATTTACATATGTACGTTTATAAACACACATACATAAACATACACCAACATACACACACATAAATAAATATACATCTACATACACAAACATACATTAACATACATCTACATACACACACATAAACATGCAACTACATACACAAACATACACCTATATACACATGCATATATTAACATGTATTTACGTGCATATATAAAAATACACACATAATAAACATACACAAACACACACCTCCATACACACACTTAAATAAACATTCACCTGCATATATACACATACATAAACATACACCTATATACATAGACATACATAAATATACACGTATATAAACACACATAAATAAAAATACATCTACATGCATAAACACACATAAACATACACCAACATTCACACAAATAAATATACATCTACTGACACAGACATGTATAAACATACATCAACATTCACACACATACATAAACATTCACCTACATACACACACATAGATAAACACACATCTACATACATACATGTACATAAACATACGCCTACATAGACACACATACAAAAACATACACACACATACACAAACATACACATTCATATATAAACATACATCTACATACATAAACATACACCTACATACACACACACATATAATCATACACCTACATACAGACACACACACAAACATACACTTACATACACCCACATATAAAAACATACATCTACATACGTACACATACATACACATAAACCTACATACCCAGACATACAGAAACAGAGACTAACATACACACAAATACACAAACATACATATACGTACATCCACATACATAAACATAAAACTGCGTAGAAACACATATATAATCACACCCCTACAGAAACACACACAAACATAAAACTACATACACCCATATACATAAACATATGTCCACATACATACACATATATAAAAATACACCGGCATAGACACAGATACATAAACTTAGAGTTACATACACACAGATACACATACATACACACACATACACAAAAAATACACAGATATTTTACTGACATAAACATACATCTACATACATACACATACAAGTACATGCACCTGCATAGACACACATACCTAAACTTACACCCACATACAGACACATACATTAACATGCATACACATACATTAACATACACCTGCATTCACACACATTCATAAATATACACCTACATACATACACATGAACAAACATACATCTACATACACACACATCCATTAACATGCACCTACATACACAAACATAAACGTACATACATACAAGTAAATAAACACACACTTAAATACATACATAAACATACACACATACACACACGTACATAAACATACACCTACATACACACACATACATAAACATATGCCTGCATAGACAAACATACATAAACATACACCTATCTACACCCACATATATAAACTTACACCTACATACACACACATACATAAACATAAGCCTGCATAGACAAACATACATAAACATACACCTACATACACAAACATACACACACATACATAAATATACATTTACATGCATACACACACATTAACATACACCTGCATACACACACATACATAAACGTAGACCTTAAAACACACACATACACAAAGACACAGGTACATAAACCTAAATGCACACAAATATATAGTCATACACCTACATACACACACACAAACATACACCAACTTACACACACATAATAAACGTACTTCTACATACACACACATAGGTAAACACACATCTACATATATACACATACATAAATATACGCCTACATAGACACACATACATAAACATACACATACATAGACACACATACACCCATACACAAACTTACACAGACAAATATAAACTTACGTCTGCATACATACACATACATGAACATACACCTATATAGAAAAACATACATAAACATACACCTACATCCCCCCACATACATAAACTTACACCTACATACAGACACATACGTAAGCATATGCCTGCAAAAACCAACATATATAAACATAGATTTTCGTACACACACAAAAATCAAAATACAACTAAAAACGCACACATACATAAACATTCATCTACATGCTTAGAAATACATTAACATTCACCTGCATACAGACATATACAAAAACATACACTTACATAACACACATACACAAACAAAAACAAACATACACCTACGTGCACACACAGATAAATAATGCACCTACATACACACACACAAACATACACCTACATACACACACATACATAAACATACATCTGCATACATACACATACACATAAACCTTCATACACACACATACATAAACATAAACGTACATACACACATACATAAACACAGATCTACATACATACACATATGTAAACCAACGCCTACATACACTCACATACATAAACATAAACTTACATACACACACATACACAAACATACACACACATACATAAACATACATCTATATACATACCATTCATAAACATACACCTACATACACACTCAAATATAATCATACAAATACATACACACACACGAAAACATACAACTACCTACACACACGAATATAAATATACATCTACATACATACACATATAAACATACAACAGCATAGACACACATACATAAACATACACGTACATGCACGCACAAAAATAAACATAAATTTACATAAATACAAACACATTAACCTACACCCACATCCACACACATACACAAAAACACAGATACATAAACCTACATGCACACCAACATATAGTCATATACCTACGTACACACACAAACATACACCAACATACACACACATAAATAAACGTACATATACATACACACACATAGATAAACACACATCTACATATATACACATACATAAATATACGCCTACATAGACACACATACATAAAAATACACTTACATAGACACACATGCACACATACACAAACATACACACACATATATAAACATACTTCTGCATACATACACAAATATAAACATACACCTACATACACACACATACATAAACATACATCTGCATTCATACACATACATAAACATACACCTACATACACACACAAACATAAATATACATCTAAATACCAACACATACATAAACAATCATCTACATACACACACACATATTAACATGCCCCTACATACAAAAACATACACCTACATACACACGCATACATATTCACACATTTACGTATGTACGTTTATAAACACACATACATAAACATACACCAACATACACACACATACATAAATATATATCTACATACACAAACATACATTAACATACATCTACATACACAGACATTGATAAACATGCAACTACATACACAAAAATACACGTATATACACACGCATACATTAACATATATTTACATACATACATAAAAATACACACATAATAAACATACATAAACACACACCTCCATACACACACGTACATAAACATTCACCTGCAAATATACACATACATAAACATACACCTATATACATAGACATACATAAACATACACGTACATAAACACACATAAATAAAAATACATCTACATGCATAAACACACATAAACATACACCTACATTCACACAAATAAATATACATCAACTGACACAGACATGTATAAACATACATCAACATATTCACACATACATAAACATGCACCTACATACACACACATAGATAAACACACATCTACATACATACACGTACATAAACATACGCCTACATAGACACACATACAAAAACATACACACACATACACAAACATACACATTCATATATAAACATACATATACATACATATACATAAACCTACATACACACACATATAATCATACACCTACATACAGACACACACACAAACATACACTTACATTCACCCACATATATAAACATACATCTACATACGTACACATACATACACATAAACCTACATACCCAGACATACATAAACAGAGACTAACATACACACAAATACACAAACATACATATACGTACATACACATACATAAACATAAAACTGCGTACACACACATATATAATCACACCCCTACAGAAACACACACACACAAACATACAACTACATACACACACATACATAAACATATGTCCACATACATACACATATATAAAAATACACCGGCATAGACACAGATACATAAACATACACTTACATACACACAGATACACATACATACACACACATACACAAAAAATACACACATATATAACTTACATAAACATACATCTACATACATACACATACAAGAACATGCACCTGCATAGACACACATACCTAAACTTACACCCACATACAGACACATACATTAACATACATACACATACATTAACATACACCTGCATTCACACACATTCATAAATATACACCTACATACACGTGCACAAACATACATCTACATACACACACATCCATTAACATGCACCTACATACACAAACATAAACGTACATACATACAAGTAAATAAACATACACTTACATACATACATAAACATACACACATACACCCACAAACATAAACATACACCTACGTACACAGACATACATAAACATATGCCTGCATAGACAAACATACATAAACATACACCTACATACACCCACATATATAAACGTACACCTACATACACACACATACATAAACATAAGCCTGCATAGACAAACATACATAAACATACACCTACATACACAAACATACACACACATACATAAATATACATTTACATACATACACAATTAACATAAACCTGCATACACACACATACATAAACGTAGACCTTAAAACACACACATACACAAAGACACAGGTACATAAACCTACATGCACACAAATATATAGTCATACACCTACATACACACACACAAACATACACCAACTTACACACACATAATTAACGTACTTCTACATACACACACATAGGTAAACACACATCTACATATATACACACACATAAATATACGCCAACATAGACAAACATACATAAACATACACATACATATACACACATACACCCATACACATACATACACAGACAAACATAAACATACGTCTGCATACATACACATACATAAACATACACCTACATAGACAAACATACATAAACATACACCTACATCCCCCCACATACATAAACTTACACCTACATACAGACACATACGTAAGCATATGCCTGCAAAAACCAACATATATAAACATAGATTTTCGTACACACACAAAAATCAAAATACAACTAAAAACGCACACATACATAAACATTCATCTACATGCTTAGAAATACATTAACATTCACCTGCATACAGACATATACAAAAACATACACTTACATAACACACATACACAAACAAAAACAAACATACACCTACGTGCACACACAGATAAAATAATGCACCTACATACACACACACAAACATACACCTACATACACACACATACATAAACATACATCTGCATACATACACATACACATAAACCTTCATACACACACATACATAAACATAAACGTACATACACACATACATAAACACACATACACATATGTAAACAAACGCCTACATACACTCACATACATAAACATAAACTTACATACACACACATACACAAACATACACACACATACATAAACATACATCTATATACATACCATTCATAAACATACACCTACATACACACTCATATATAATCATACAAATACATACACACACACACGAAAACATACAACTACCTACACACACGTATATAAATATACATCTACATACATACACATATAAACATACAACAGCATAGACACACATACATAAACATACACGCACATGCACGCACAAAAATAAACATACATTTACATACATACACACACATTAACCTACACCCACATCCACACACATACACAAAAACACAGATACATAAACCTACATGCACACCAACATATAGTCATATACCTACGTACACACACAAACATACACCAACATACACACACATAAATAAACGTACATATACATACACACACATAGATAAACACACATCTACATATATACACATACATAAATATACGCCTACATAGACACACATACATAAACATACACTTACATAGACACACATACACACATACACAAACATACACACACATACATAAACATACTTCTGCATACATACACAAATATAAACATACACCTACATACACACACATACATAAACATACATCTGCATTCATACACATACATAATCATACACCTACATACACACGCATACATATTCACACATTTACCTATGTACGTTTATTAACACACATACATAAACATACACCAAAATACACAGACATACATAAATATACATCTACATACACAAACATACATTAACATACATCTACATACACACACATACATAAACATGCAACTTCATTCACAAACATACACCTATATACACACACATACATTAACATATATTTACGTACATACATAAAAATACACACATAATAAACATACGTAAACACACACCTCCATACACACACTTACATAAACATTCACCTGCATATATACACATACATAAACATACACCTATATACATAGACATACATAAACATACACGTACATAAACACATAAATAAAAATACATCTACATGCATAAACACACATAAACATACACCTACATTCACACAAATAAATATACATCTACTGACACAGACATGTATAAACATACATCAACATACACACACATACATAAACATAAACCTACATACACACACATAGATAAACACACATCTACATACATACACGTACATAAACATCCGCCTACATAGACACACATACAAATCATACACACACATACACAAACATACACATTCATATATAAACATACATATACATACATAAACATACACCTACATACACACACACATATAATCATACACCTACATACAGACACACACACAAACATACACTTACATACACCCACATATATAAACATACATCTACATACGTACACATACATACACATAAACCTACATACACAGACATACATAAAAAGAGACTAACATACACACAAATACACAAACATACATATACGTAAATACACATACATAAACATAAAACTGCGTACACACACATATATAATCACAACCCTACAGAAACACACACACACAAACATACAACTACATACACACACATACATAAACATATGTCCACATACATACACATATATAAAAATACACCGGCATAGACACACATACATAAACATACACTTACATACACGCAGATATACATACATACACACACATAAACAAAAAATACACACATATATAACTTACATAAACATACATCTACATACATACACATACAAAACATGCACCTGCATAGACACACATACCTAAACTTACACCCACATACAGATACATACATTAACATACATACACATACATTAACATACCCCTGAATTCACACACATTCATAAATATACACCTACATACATACACATGCACAAACATACATCTACATACACACACATCCATTAATATGCAACGACATACACAAACATAAACGTACATACATACAAGTAAATAAACATACACTTACATAAATACATAAACGTACACACATACACACACATACATAAACATACACCTACATACACACACATACATAAACATATGCCTGCATAGACAAACATACATAAACATACACCTACATATACCCACATATATAAACGTACACCTACATACACACACATACATAAACATAAGCCTGCATAGACAAACATACATAAACATACACCTACATCCCCCCACATACATAAACTTACACCTACATACACACACATACATAAGAATATGCCTGCAAAAACCAACATATATAAACATAGATTTTCATACACACACATAAATCAAAATACAGCTAAAAACACCACATACATAAACATTCATCTACATGCTTAGAAATACATTAACATTCACCTGCATACAGACATATACAAAAACATACACTTACATACCACACATACACAAACAAAAATATACACCTACGTGCACACACAGATAAAATCATGCACCTACATACACACACACAAACATACACCTACATACACACACATACAATAACATACATCTGCATACATACACATACATACACATAAACCTTCATAAACACACATACATATACATAAACGTACATACACACATACATAAACACACATCTACATACATACACATATGTAAACAAACGCCTACATACACTAACATACATAAACATAAACTTACATACACACACATACACAAACATACACACACATACATAAACATACATCTACATACATAACATTCATAAACATACACCTACATACACACTCAAATATAATCATACAAATACATACCCACACACACGAAAACATACAACTACCTACACACACGTATATAAACATACATCTACATACATACACATATAAACATACAACAGCATAGACACACATACATAAACATACACGTACATGCACGCACAAACATAAACATACATTTACATACATACACACACATTAACCTACACCCACATCCACACACATACACAAAAACACAGATACATAAAAATACATGCACACCAACATATAGTCATATACCTATGTACACCAACAAACATACACAAACATACACACACATAAATAAACGTACATCTACATACACACACATAGATAAACACACATCTACATATATACACATACATAAATATACGCCTACATAGACACACATACATAAACATACACTTACATAGACACACATACACACATACACAAACATACAATCACATACATAAACATACGTCTGCATTCATACACAAATATAAACATACACCTACATACATACACATACATAAACATAAGCCTGCATAGACAAACATACATAAACATACACCTACATACACAAACATACACACACATACATAAATATACTTTTACATACATACACACACATTAACATACATCTGAATACACACACATACATAAAAGTAGACCTTAAATCACACACATACACAAAGACACAGGTACATAAACCTACATGCACACAAATATATAGACATACACCTACATACACACACACAGACATACACCAAAATACACACACATAAATAAACTTACATCTACATACACACACATAGATAAACACACATCTACATACATACACATACATAAACATACGCCTAAATAGACACACATACATAAACATACACTTACATAGACACACATACACACATACACAAACATACACACAAATACATAAACATACGTCTGCATACATACACATACATAAACATACACCTACATACACACAGATATATAATCATACACCTACATACAGTCACACACAGAAAGATACACATACATATACACACGTACATAAACATACATCTACATTCATACACATACATAAACATACACCTACATACACACACAAACATAAATATACATCTAAATACCCACACATACATAAACAATCATCTACATACACACACATATATTAACATGCCCTTACATACAAAAACATACTCCTACATACACACGCATACATATTCACACATTTACATATATACATTAATAAACACACATACATAAACATACACCAACATACACACACATACAGAAACATACACCTACATACACACACGTACCTAAATATACATCTACATACACAAACATACATTAACATACATCTACATACACACACATACATAAACATGCAAATACATACACAAACATACACCTATATACACACGCATACATAAACATATATTTACATACATACATAAAAATACACACATAACAAACATACATAAACACACACCTCCATACACACACTTACATAAACATTCACCTACATATATACACATACATAAACATACACCTATATACAGAGACATACATAAACATACACGTACATAAACACACATACATAAAAATACATCTACATGCATAAACACACATAAACATACACCTACATTCACACAATTAAGTATACATCTACTGACACAGACATATATAAAAATACAACTACATACACACACATACATAAACATGCACCTACATACACACACATAGATAAACACATCTACATACATACACGTACATAAAGATACACCTACATAGACACACATACATAAACATACACTTACATAGACACACATACAAAAACATACACACATACACAAACATACACATTCATACATAAACATACATCTAAATACATAAACATACACCTACATACACACACACATATAATCATACACCTACATACAGACACACACACAAACCTACACCTACATACACCCACATATATAAACATACATCTACATACATACACATACATGCACATAAACCTACATACACAGACATACATAAACAGAGACTAACATACACACAAATACACAAACATACATATACATACATACACATACATGCACATAAAACAGCGTACACACTTATATAATCACACCCCTACAGAAACACACACACAAACATACAACTACATACACACACATACATAAGCATATGTCTACATACATACACAAACATAAAAGTACACCTGCATAGACACAGATACATAAACATACACTTACATACACACACATACACATACATACACACACATACAGAAAAAATACACACATATATAACTTACATAAACATACATCTACATACATACACATACAAGAACATGCACCTGCATAGACACACATACCTAAATTTACACCTACATACACACACATACATTAACATACATATACATACATACACATACATTAACATACACCTGCATTCACACACATTCATAAATATACACCTACATACGTACACATACACTAACATACACAAACATACACACCCACAAAAAAATACAACTACATACACCCACATACATAAACATACACCTGGTTACACACACATATATAATCATTCACCTACATACACACACATGCACAAACATACATCTACATACACACACATCCATTAACATGCACCTACATTCACAAACATAAACGTACATACACACAAGTAAATAGTCATACACTTACATACATACATAAACATACACACATACACACACATACATAAACATACACCTACATACACCCATATACATAAACGTACACCTTCATACACACACATACATAAACATACGCCTGCATAGACAGACATACATAAACATACACATACATACACACACATATATAAACATACACCTACATCCCCACACATACATAAACGTACACCTACATACACAAACATACATAAGCATATGCCTGCAAAAACCAACATATATAACCATAGATTTTCATACACACACATAAATCAACATACACCTAAAAACGCACACATACCTAAACATTCATCTACATACTTACACATACATTAACATTCACCTACATACACACATACAAAAACACACACTTACATACCACCCATACACAAACAAAAACAAACATACACCTACGTGCACACACAGATAAAATCATGCACCTACATACACACACACAAACATACACCTACATACACACACATACATAAACATACATCTACATACATACACATACATACACATAAACCTTCATACACACACATACATAAACATAAACGTACATACACACATACATAAACACACATCTACATACATACACATATATAAACAAACGCCTACATACACTTACATACATAATCATAAACTTACATACACACACATACACAAACATACACACATACATAAACATACATCTACATACATACCATTCATAAACATACACCTACATACACACTCATATATAATCATACAAGTACATACCCACACACACGAAAACGTACAACTACCTACACACACGTATATAAACATACATCTACATACATATACATATATAAACATACAACAGCATAGACACACATACATAAACATACACGTACATGCACGCACATACGTAAACATACATTTACATACATAAACACACTTAACCTACACCCACATACACACACATACACAAATACACAGATACATAAACCTACATGCACACACACTTATAATCCTTCACCTACATACACACACACAAACATACACCAACCTACACACACATACATAAACATACATCTACATACACACACATAGATAAACACACATCTACATACATACACATTCAAAAATATACGCCTACATAGACACACATACATAAACATACACTTATATAGACACACATTCACAAACAAACACACACATACACAAACATACACATACATACATAAACTTACATCTGCATACATACACACACTTAAACATACACCTACATAAACACACATATATAATCATACACCTACATACAGACACACGCACAAACATACAACTACATACACACATACATAAACGTACATCTACATACATACACATACATAAATATACACATACATACACATACATACATAAATATATATCTAAATAAACACACATAGGTAAAGATTCATGTAAATGCACACACATATATTAACATGCACCTACATACATAAACATACACCTACATACACACGCATACATATACGTACATTTACATATATACATTAATAAACACACATACACCCACATATATAAACACACACCTACATACACACACATACATAAATATACATCTACATACACACACATACATAAACATTCATCTACATACACACACATATATAAACATGCCCCTACATACACATACATACACCTAAATACACACGCATAAATAAACATACACTTACATATATACATAAACATACACCCATACTAAACATACATAAACATACACATTCATACACACACACAAAAACATACACCTACATATATACGCATACATAAACATACAGCTTTATACATAGACATTCATAAGCATACACATACATACACACATACGTAAAAATACATCTACATACATGCACATACATAAACATACACATACATTCACACACATACATAAATATACATCTACATACACAGACATAAACATATATCTACATACACACACATCCATAAACATGCACCTACATACACACATAGATAAACACTTCTACATACATACACATACATAAACATACACCTACATAGACACACATACATAAACATACACTTACGTAGACACACATACACAAACATACTCACACATACACATACATACATAAACATAGGTGTGCATACATACACATACATAAACATACACCTACATACACACACATATATAATCATACACTTACATACAGACACCCACACATTCACCTACATACACTCACATACATAAACATACATCTACATACACACACATAGATAAACACGTATCTACGTACATAAACATACATAAAAATACAAATACATACACCACATATGTAATCACACACCTGCATACACACACAAACATACACCTACATACACACACATACACAAACATAGAAAAAGATACACCTACATGCTGCTCCCATATGGTGGCTGATACTTCCTCGGAGGACACACTGCCTGATTGTGTACACTGGCATGTCTGCGGTTCAGATTGGCACCCCTCTCTGCCAGTAGACTGTGAGCCCAATAAGGGAAGGTATGGAGTCCAGGTTTTTGCTCCATTATCCACCCCTGACTCCTGGCCCACAGAATGCGGACAGTGACTAACTGCTAAGTGTGCAGGCCATCACCTGTGCTCCCTTGCTTCTGTCGGCAACACTGAGCCTCCCAAAGGGGAGCACCTGTGTCGCCACATGCATTAGCAAGCTATGGCACAGCCTCCCTGTCTTCTCTGACAAGCAAAGCTTTCTGCCAGGGATCCTCTAAGACGCTAATCCAGCGCTGGCGGGTCACTTACTCAACAGTATGTGGGGGCTGAGAGCTGGCTACCTGAATCTGCTTGGCTTTCTCCTCCATTTTGGCTTCAATTTCCCTTTTCTTCTGAGCAATGAGCTCTTCCTGGTGAAGTGTGTTCATGTTCATTTTTCCCGCCTTGGGAGGAGCAACCCCAAACCACCGGGTAGCCTTTCCTGAGGAAGGAGAATACAAGAATCATCCTTCTCCGCAAAGCCTGCGGTGCTACAGAAGAAGCCCAGTTGCTGTTAGCACTGAAACTCACATTGTGATTGACATTCAATCACCTCTTTGTTCATTTAAACAAATATGTAACTGAGCCATGTCCCAGGCACTGTATTAGGTGCTAACCAAGAGAAAAGTGGCCCCTGCCCCCACGATACTAACGTTGGGCTGAGGAGACAGTAGCCTTATAACAAAAAATGGATGCCAAATTGTGGTAAGAGCTCTCTGCAAGAAACCAAAAGAGGTGAGAGAATAATAGAGGGACACCTATACAGATAGGGTGGCCAAAAAGCAACTGTCAGAAGAGGGAACATTTCAGCTGAACCCAAGAAAAATAAAGAGACAGTCTTCTGAAACGCCACCAGGGGATAAATTTGGGCTGGATGAAAAACAAAAACAGGTGCAAAAACCTAAGGCAGGAAGAAGCCTGATGCATCCAAAGACGAGCAGGGGTCAGTTTGGCCAGAGTGGACCATTCTGGAGATGGGCTGGGTGAGGTGTCAAGATAGTGAGTCTGGGTTTTACTTTAAGCGGTTAGGGAAGCTGACAAGCAGTATTTTTAAGATCATTCTGGCTACTGATTAGAGGGGGAGCATAGGCAGCAAGGAGACCACCCATATGGCTTGCTGGCCCCAAGCGAAAACTGATCCTGCTTTTCAAAGTCTGTAGGCGTGGAGATGGTGATGACACCTCACGTTTACCCACAGAATTCAGAATGAAATCAAAATTCTCAAAGTTGGTTTTCAAGGTTCTGACAGAGATGACACCCCTCCTGACATCCACTCCATCTTTAATATTTTTCAAATAACAAGGATGTCCCACCCCAAAGCCTTTGTGCTTGCTGTCCCTCCTCTTCAGGGAGGCTCTGCACTCCAGTTTTTCCCAGGGCCGGCAAGTTCTCATCTCAAATGTCTTCTGCTCAAAAGGTCTTCCTTGACCACCCAGTAGCCTACAGCAGCTACAAACACAAAGCATAGAGGTTTACACCTGTGTGTGCGTCCACTGGTTCTGGCAGTGGAGACAGGCATTGCAGCCAGGAGACAGGAAACAGATCTTTCCTCCCCCCAGGCACCAGCACCTCTCCCTGTAACCACTGACATCACCCCAGAGGCTGAGCAGCTGCAGAGAGTAGAGATTCTGAGCACTAGAGGGCGCCACATTCAAATATGAAATGTCAAAGGGACCTGGTTTAAAGCCAAATCTCAACAGCAGAGAAAAGGGTCGAGTAGGACTGAATTAATAAACCTTCCTGAAAGAGATTTCAAAATACAAATCATAAACATGCTCATGGAGGTGCAGAAAGATAGTCAAGAACTCAGGAACGAATTTAAGATGGAGATCTAATCATTGAAGAAGACACTAGAGGATAGTAAAAGCAGGTTAGATACACTGGAGGAGATGATAAATGAATCAGAAATTAGGGAGATGAATACAAAGAAGCAGAGGGACAGAGAGAAAAAAAGGATCTCTTGGAATGAAGAACCCTGAACTGTGTGACCAATCCAAATGGAACAATAATTGTATTATAGGGGTACCAAAAGAATAAGAGAGAGAAAAAGAGATAGAAAGTGTCTCTGAAGAAGTAATTACTGAAAACTTCCCAATCTGGGAAAGGAGATAGTTTCTCAGTCCATGGAGCTGCACAGATCTACCAACACAAGGGACTCATAGAGGACAACACCAAGACACATAATAATTAAAATGGCAAAGATCAAGGATAATGACAGACTATTAAAAGCAGCCTGACAGAGAAATAAGATCACATACAAAGAAGAAAACCCATCAGGCTATCATCAGAATTCTCAGCAGAAACCTTACAGGCCAAAAGGGAGTGGCATTATACATTTAATGCAATGAAGCAGAAGGGCCTTAAACCAAGAATACATTATCCAGCAATATTATCACTTAAATTTGATGGAGGGATTAACCAATTTCCAGATAAGCAAAAGCTGAGAGAATTTAGCTGTCACAAACCTACAGTGTATTTGGAAGGACTGCTCTAGATGGAAGTGTTCCCAAGGTTAAATAACTGTCACCAGAGGTAATGAAAAGGGACAGACAAAGAGTACAGAATATGATACGTCATATATAAAGAATGGAGGAGAAAAGAAAAGGAGGGAAAAAAACACCCTTTAGATTGTGTTTGTAATAGCATACTAAGTGAGTTAAGTTAGACACTTAGATATTAAAGAAGCTACCCCTGAACCGTTGGTAATGATGAATCTAAAGCCTGCAATGGCAATAAGTATATACCTACAAATAATCACCCTAAATGTAAATGGTCTAAATGCACCAATCAAAAGACATGGAGTCACTCAATGGATAAAATACAAGACCCAACTATATGCTGCCTACAGGAGACTCACTTCAAACCCAAAGACATACACAGACTAAAAGTGAAGGAATGGAAAAAGATATTTCATGCAACTAGTAGGGAGAAAAAGGCAGGTGTTGTGGTACTTGTATCAGACAAAATAGACTTCAAAACAAAGAAAGTCACAAGAGACAAAGACGGACATTACATAACGATAAAGGGGTCGATCCAACAAGAGGATATAACCATTATAAACATCTATGCACCCAACACAGGAACACCTACATATGTGAAACAAGGACTAACAGGATTAAAAGGGGAAATAGAATGCAATGTATTCATTCTAGGAGACTTCAACACTCCACTCACTCCGAAGGACAGATCAACCAGACAAAGTAAGGAGACAGAGACACTGACCAACACATGAGAAGAAATGGACCTAACAAACATCTGCAGAACTCTACACCCAAAAGGACCAGGATACATATTCTTCTCAAGTGCACATGGAACGTTTTCAAGAATAGATCATATACTAGGCCACAAAAAGAGCCTCAGTAAATTCAAAAAGATTGAAATTGTACCACCCACTTTCTCAGACATCAAGGGTATGAAACTAGAAATAAAATATGCAAAGAAAATGAAAAAGCCTATAAACACATGGAGACTTAACAACATGCTCCTAAATAACCAGTGGATCAATGACCAAATAAAAACAGAGCTCAAGCAATTTATGGAAACAAATGACAACAATAATTCAACACTGCAATATCTGTGGGACACAGCGAATCCAGTGCTTACAGGGAAGTATATTGCAATACAGGCCTACCTCAGGACAGAAGAACAAACCCATATTAACAGTGTAAAGTCACAATTAATGGAACTAGGAAAAGAAGAACAAATTAGGCAAAAGTCAGTAGAAGGAGGGACATAATAAAGATTGGAGCAGAAATAAATAAAATCAAGAAGAATAAAACAATAGAAAGAATCAATGAAAGCAGAAGCTGGTTCTTCAAGAAAATAAACAAAATAGATAAACCCCTGGCCAGGCTTATCAAGAAGAAAAGGGAGTCTATATGCATAAGTAGAATAAAACATGAGAAGGTAAAAATCACTATGGACAGCACAGAGATACAAATAATTCTTATAGAATACTATGAAAAATTATATGCTAGCAAACTGGATAACCTAGAAGAACTGGACAACTTTCTAGAAAAATACAACCTTCCAAGGCTGACCCAGAAAGAAAAAGAAGATCTTAACAGACCAATTACGAGCAACAAAATTGAATTGGTAATCAAAAAACTACTGAAGAACAAAACGCCTGGACCACATGGCTTCACCACTGAATTTTATCAAACATTCAGTGAAGAACTAACACATGTCCTTCTTAAAGTTTTCCAAAAAGTAGAAAAGGAAGGAACACTTCCAAACTCATTCTATGTGCCAGCATAACCCGAATAACAAACACCAGGCAAAGACACTACAAAAAACAAAATTACAGACTAACATCCCTCATGAACATTGAGGCAAAGATACACAAAAAAATATTAGCAAACCGAATTCAAAAATACATCAAAAAGATCATCCATCAGAATCAACTAAGATTTATTCCAGGGATGCAAGGATGGTACAACATTCAAAAATCCATCAACATCATCCACTACATCAACAAAAAGAAGGACAAAAACACATGATCACCACCATAGATGCTGAAAAAGCATTCGTCAAAATTCAACATCCATTCCTTATAAAAACTCAACAAAATGGGTATAGAAGGCAAGTACCTCAACATAATACAGGCCATATATGAGAAACCCACAGCCAACATCATACTTAACAGCGAGAAGGTGAAAGCTTTTCCTTTAAGAACGGGAACAAGACAAGGATGCCCACTCTCTCCACTTTTATTCAACATCGTTCTGGACCTCCGAGCCATGGCAATCAGGAAACACAAAGAAATAAAAGGCTTCCAGATTGGTAAACTACAAGTTAAACTGTCCCTGTTTGCAGATGACATGATATTGTACATAAAATACCCTAAAGAATCCACTCCAAAACTAGTAGATCCAGAAATCTGTTGCACTCCTATACATTAATGATGAAGTAACAGGTAGAGAAATCAGAAAAACAATTCCATTCACAATTGCATCAAAGAGAATAAAATACCTAGGAATAAACCTAAAGAAAGAAGTGAAAGACCTATACACTGAAAAATATAAGACACCCATGAGAGAAATTAAAGAAGATACCAATAAATGGCAACATCCCGTGCTAGTGGATAAGAAGAATTAATATTGTCAAAATGGCCATCCTGCCTAAGGGAATCTACAGATTCAATGCAATCCCTATCAAAATACCAACAGCATACCTCAACCAACTAGAGAAAATAATTCTAAAATTCATATGGAACCACAAAAGACCCCAAATAGCCAAAGGAATCCTGAGAAGGAAGAATAAAGCTGGGGGCATTATGTTCCCTGACTTCAAGCTCTACTACAAGGCCACAGTTATGGTACTGGCACAAGAACAGACCCATAGACCAATGGAACAAACTAGAGAGTCCAGTTATAAACCCAAGCATATATGGTCAATTAAGAGATGACAAAGGAGCCATGGTCATACAATGGGGAAATAGCCTCTTCAACAACTGGTGTTGGCAAAACTGACAGCTACATTCAAGAGAATGAAACTGGATTATTGTCTATCCCCATACACAAAAGTAAACTTGAAATGGATCAAAGACCTGAATGTAAGTCATGAAACCATAAAACTCTTAGAAGATAACATAGGCAAAAATCTCCTGAATATAAATATGAGCAACTTTTCCCTGAATGCATCTCCTTGAGCAAGGGAAATAAAAGCAAAAGTGAACAAATGGGCCTACATCAAACTTAAAAGCTTTGTACAGCAAAGGACACCATCAACAGAACAAAAAGGCATGCTTCCATATGGGAGAATATATATGAGGGGCAGAGGCTGAGGGGGTTTAAGCAACAGAGTTTTGCTGCTGTTGACAACTACTTGGTAACTGCTGACCTGGTAGGGTCAGCCAAGCTGCAGTCACATGCACCAGAGATCGGAGAGCCGGGGACATTCATCCGCAGCGACCCCTTGTGCTCACCGTGCTCACCTACTCAAGCGGTCCCCCCGTGGAGTGCAGGGCATGAAACGGAGGCGCGTTTCACTGCTCAAGTGGAAGAACACCTCTCTCCCACTTCCTCGGTCTCCCGCCAGTGAAAAGGCTTCCCTGCCGAGGCTGGAATGGAGCCGCTCCTCCCGGGCAGGCCGTCTCAGGGCTCAGCGCCGACCCACTCTCGCCGCTGCACTCACCCTGTCTGCCCGACGACCTTGCACACCCACCCTTCTGCCCTGGCAGGAGTTTCGCAAACAGCCTAGAAGAACTGCTGAATCAGTGGCGCCTGTGACGCGACACCTCCAAAACTGTGTGTGAGGCTTTTCTGGGAGGTGCGCATATTTCCGTGAATTCTCAAAAGGATAGGTGACATCCACATCAGGGCTAAGTCCTCAGTGGGCACGGAAGGAAGGGTCCTGGGTGTCCTCTCTCCGTCCACGCCCTCCTGGTTTCGGCCTTGGATCGTCCGCGTCCCCAGCGGTGACAGAATGGAAATACGTATCGCTCCACAGGGGGGCGCCGTTCCCAGCTTACTCACCCTGGGCCTCCTCCCCGGGCACACAACCCATCAGAGTCTCTTCGCCAGCATTAGCCTTGGGCCTCACTCGCCCCTGGTCGGGATGCCTTTGGTAGTTTCCCATCTCCGCAGCACAGGCCAAAACACAGAGTCTTTGAGGCCCTAACGTGGCTTTCAGAATTGTTACCCTACTCTCTAAACACCACCGCCCTCCTTTACGTTGTCTCCTCTTGGCCCTTCCCTCCCTTCCCGACTTCTCTTCCTTTTCATTCTCAAGTCAAACCTCACCTCCTCCAAGGTGACTTCCCTGATTGCCCAGAGTCTGGGTGGATTGGCTGTCCTTGGGGCTCAGGCAGCCGCTCCCTCTGCTGTGGCTCCTCTGCCTGGATGGGCATCTGTGCCCCTGGAGAAAGGGTACTTATCTGTCTTATTCAGGCTGTGAAGTGCCCACCTCTTCTTGGCTGCGTGTTGCAGCCTAGATTGTGTACAGACCCCCCCCCAACTCCACGTTCATATATTGAAACCCTAACCCCCAGGACCACAGAAGAGTGTGGAGTTAGAGTCCTTCACAAGATAATTAAGTTCAAATGAGGCCATTTGGGTGTGCCCTAATCCAGTATGACTGGTACCCATATAAAATTAGGACACAAACACACACAGGGGGCAGACCTTGTGAGGGAAGATGGCCATCTAGATGCCCAGGAGGGACCCTCAGGAGACGCTCTGATCTTGGGCTTCCAGCCTCCAGGACTGGGGGACAATACATTTCTGTTGTGTAAGTCGCCAGGCACGCAGTACTTTGTTAGGGCAGCCTGAGCACACTAATACACCCAGTAAAGGCTCTGATAAGTTCTGCAGTTAGAAGCCCCTGTGACTTCCCTGGGAATGGGGAAGAGGATGAGCAGAGAGAGTTCTAACTCTCCAAGTGGGACCCGGGAATGGTGTGTTGGGTGACTGTCCTCACCCAAATGCAGGCTCTGATCCCAGATGATGGGGAAGACTCTTCGCCTGTATGGCCCTAGGTCTGCTGAGGCGGTTCCTAGAGGGCTTGGGGTTGGGCGGGCGTGCAGGGCTCATTCTGCTTTTTCATAGTACTAGTAATAATCCATGGGAGCAGCGAAGATAGCAGGTGACAAGGGCACCAGCTTTCCTGCACCATTTTATCTCCTCCACAAAGCAGCTGCCATTAGTGGCCCGTCTCTTGGATGGGGAGCCCAGAGTTTGGCCACGGCCTCTCAGCTGATCAGCGCTGGAGGCAATATTCAAACCTGAGCCCAAGTGCTTAACCTCCCTCTGGCAGAACAAAAGGTTGTGGGGGGGCCTGAGGCGCAGGCCGGGGCTGGGGAGTGGGACTCCCGGAAGACGGGCCCCATCCTGCTCCCTCAGAAGGGAAGTGAGGTGGGCGGAGCCTGGCAGAGAGGAGGAAGCCATTTATTTTTCTGGAAATGGAGGAAGCAGGCCAGGGCGGAGCTGGGGTGTCAGTGGAGAGTAATGTACTCCAGCTTCTTATCCAGCACCTTGAGGTCATCCAGGAAGCGTGTTTTGGTCAGGATGTGTGATGACCCTCGGCAGGAGCAGAGGGGTGGGGAGGTGGGGTCACTGCCATGGTACCCCACAGCCAGGGTCCCTGGGAACTCCAGGATTGACCCTGAGGACTCATGAGTCTAGAACCCTTAGGAACACAGAGGTACGACTACATCCCCTCATCCAGGGCTCCGAGACACAAGCCCTGCAGAGGTTCTAGGCTTTGGGGAACCCACTGGAGTCTGGTGGTCAGCCCACCCACCAAACCTCGAAATCCAGCCCCAGCCTCTGGGAATCAGGCATAACGGAATCCCGCTGTGTGGCCTGCCCTGGCCCAGGGACCCCGGTTCAGACACACCAATAAGCACCTCCCACTTGCCATTTGTGGCGCTGGTCACCTCATAGGCAGCCCTCATCTCTGACACGGCCACACTGCCCACGATGTAGATGAGGAGCCGGGATACTGCACGTGTCTCCATGCCCGTTTTAGTCTTGTGTCAATGGCCTAAGCGGGGGCTCTGCCAAGGGAGGTTGGCAGAGGTCAGTTTGGAGACCACACAAACACCCACAGTAGCCCCCTCACCCAATGGGTGCCTCTGTAGGGGGGTCCATAGAGCCCTCACATGACAGCAGCCATGGAGCTGTGTGTGGGGTTGGGGACGGACACGAAGGGCCACAGCTCTCTGTCCAGCTGCTCCTGCACACCATCCTCAGGGACAGAGAGGGAGGCCTTGGAGAGGGCCTCAGAGGGTGGGGACCAACGCCTGGAGCCCCTTCACCTTGTGTTCAGGAGCCAAGCTCTTGGCAGACATGTGCCAACATCTCCATCTCTAGCCCCTTGGGGTCACAGAGGCTCCAGGCCTCCAAGGTCCATCGGGGTGGGGACCAAGGTCACAGGGCCCCAGGAAGGTGAAGGGGACAGGACTACCTCCACAGGGACAGCAGGCAGGAAGCACGGACATGGTCGTCTGTGCTCTGGATGCTCTGGGCTCCCAGGATGGGCAGGGGCTGGCACAGGGCAAGGAAAGAGCAGACCAGGGGGCCTTCTAGATGGCTGGGGACGACAATAGAGGTGCAGACGAGGGTCCCTCTGCTACCCCAATTCCTCAGGTGCCTGCTTGGAGACCCTCTGGTGGCGCAGACTAAATGGCATGGGGCATGCCCGTAATGAGGAATCTTTTTAAGCCCCGAGGCTTGGTGCTGTGACCAAGAAGGGGTTGAGCTGCTGCTTGGATGGTGGCATGGGGAGGAAAGGTCCCATAGTTCCCACCCTCCCTGGTTCGTCCCCACCAGCTGTACCTCTATCATGTCCTTGATGATCGGGGTCCAGCGCGACAGCTGACAGGTGGGCTCCAGGCGCTCCCTCCGCTGCAGCCGGCTTGAAGTCCCAGAGCCCTACAGTGTGGCACAGCGGGACCCGTGGGCGAGGTGGGGAGAAGGAGGGGGGTCACAGATGGGGCTGGTGGCTCGTCTGTCTTCGAGGTGTTGCAGACGAAGATGGAGAAACAGAACAGAAAGACAGCGTGAGAGAATGAGGAAGGAGGATGAGCAATGCCGAGCAACAGGGGAGCTGAGAGGAGGGCGAGCAGAGATGGGGGCTGGGAGAGAGGACAGCCAGCCGCCAAACCGCAGGGAGGGTGGGTCAGGGCAATGGGGGGTGGAGACCCGGGAGAGACAGGAGAGGCTAGGCTGAGAGTCGAGTGAAGTAAGCAGATGCATGTGCCTGCTTTCCGGGGGCAGAGGTCCTCTGAGAGGTCGGCTGTGTGCCCTTGTGCCCATACTGGGGAACCTATTATCTGCCCCACGAATCAGGCTCCACGCCCTACACTGCAGTGCCACCAGGACCAGGGATCTGACCACATCTCACCCCCACGTTATGTATCCCACTGCTGGGGACAGCCCTGGTGTCCCCTGGCCCCCAGACCTGACCATGCACAGTGCTCGCTGTCCCCCAAGAACCACCCCATGGGCTGTGTACACAGCCCCGGTGATATGCCCTCTGGCCCCCAGGGCCAGACTCTGACTCAATGCCTTCTCCCAGGAGTCCCTATGCCATTTGCCCTGTGCCCAGACTCTGACACCTCAGCCTTCTCCCAGCGTACCCCAGGGCTGGTGACAGTGCCCCCCAGCCGCTCCAGGTCCCGCATAAGGCCGCTGTGGGCCTGCATGCTGGCGTGCTGGGTCAGCTTGAGCAGGTTCTCCTCGCTCACACCTAGACGCGGCAGGCGGGACCCTCATGGGGACAGGGGGATGATAGGAGTTGGACACGTGGGCTCCTGGCTACGCTTGGGGGCGGCAGGGTGGGCTTCCAGGGCTGTGGTTGGGCTGTCCTGCAGTTGGGAGGTCTTCATAAACAAGAGAGCCACTGAGGACAGCAGGAAGGGGAGTCCTAAAGTCAGAACTCTTGGTGGGGAACCAGTAGGTGGCAGGGTGGCGATCCTCGGGATTTAGTTGAGAGCAGTCCTGGACATGGCGGTCTCTATATCAGTGGCCCTCTCATGAAAATAAGGGGAACCCTAGGTCGGTGGTGGGGTATCTGTGGGGTTTGGCATGCCTGGGGAGTGGGGACATCCCACGCGCTGGGGAACTGTGGAATGGGAGCTTCCCAGGATCACTGGCGCCCCAGTGAGTGGGGAAATCCCGAGGCCTTCCTGTGCCCCCACCCACCATTCCGCAGAAGGATGTAGAGTAACAGGACCCGTATCTTGTCTTAGGCCGGCACTGCTGCATCCAGCAGCACCGGCATCATCAGCTTCATGGCGTCCTTGATCTTCTCGCTCTCTGCATTGGAACCCATGGCCAAATCTTGCAGGGCTTGGGTACCAGCTCTCCTGTCAGCCACCAAGGCCCAACACGGTTGGGACATTCCAGGATCCTTGGCAAGAATTTAGGGACCTGCTTCCTCCACTTAGGTCTCTGAAGGTCCCACTTAATCTGCCTTCGGGCCCCGCCCCTAACCAGATGCTACTTCACCGCAGGCCCCACACAAACCAGGTCTTGCCTCTCCAAGGTCCTCACCCCCAACACAGGTCCTGCCTCTCCACAGACCCCACCCCCCAAACCTGTACTGCCTCTCCATGGGCCCCACCCCTCACCAAGGTCCTGCCCCTCCACGGGCCCCACCACTCACCCTGGTCCTGCCCCTCAATGGGCCCCACCCCTCACCAAGGCCCTGCCCCTCATTGGGTCCCACCCCTCACCAAAGTCCTGCCCCTCAATGGGCCCCAACCCTCACCCATGTCCTTCCTCCCCACGGGCCCCAACACTCACCCCGGTCCTGCCCCTCAATGGGCCCCACCCCTCACCACGTTCCTGCCTCTCAATTGGCCCCACCCCACACCCAGGTCCTACCTCTTCATGCAGGCCCCACCCCCACCAGATCCTGCCTCTCCACTTGCCCCATCCCTCACCCTGGTCCAGTCCCTCAATGGGCCCTACCCCTCACCCCAGTCCTGCATTGCCACTGGGCCAACCCCCCACTCACCACCCCTAAAAAGTCCTGCCTCTCCACAGGACCCACCCCTCACCCCGGCACAGCTTCTCCAAAGGCTCCACCCACCAACACGGTCCTGCTTCTGCCCGGACTGCACCCCTCATACAGGTCCTGCCAACACACACAGGGCTCACACACATCCCAGGCGACCTGCACCTGCTCCACACTGCACAGTTTCTCCATAGAGCCCTTAAATGGCTTCATGCCGCCCTCGGCTACATTCAGGTATGTGGAGTACTACGGGGTGGGGGGACAGAGACTTCTTCCAGGCCTAGAGTCAGGGTGCAGGGAGAAGTGGGGCCGTGGGGCTGTGGAGAAGCGTGGGCAGCAGGGGTTCCCCGGTCACGCTCACCTTGTTCAGCTCCTTCTGGTTCTGAGGCATCTTTTCCAGTATGTGGGACAGGTCTTCGATGTTGGCCTGGGACAGGCGGGGTGTGAGGCCAGGCCCTGCCTCCCGAGGTCCCACCGCCCGTTGGAGGCCCCGCCTACTTTTTCCGTGGTCAGTCTCTTGCTCTCACAGAATGTCTTCAGAAGCTCTGTGACCCTCCTGTCAGTAAGGTCGGTCAGGGGTGAGGTTGGTGAAACAGTGTGACGGCAGGACCTGGAGGGGTCAAACGTCCCTATAGGAGGCCACATGCGAGCTCGCGCTGGGAGGACAACCCGGAGTTCAGCTGAGGGGTGTGGCTTGCAGAGGGGTCTCACCAAGACCCAAAGGGCAGGACTGGGCCACACGAGGGAGCAGAGAATGGGTGGGGACCATGGTGCAGAAAGGGTGCCTGCCACCGTCACATGTGCGCACTTGGACCCATCCACGATGTGCATGTGCTGCAGGTCCAGCCACAGTTCGTCATCCTCTTCCAGCAGCATAGCCTCGCTGAGTCCTGTGGTTTCATATCTGCAGGAGGAGGTGACACGAGGCTCAGGGGAGATAGCTGAGGACCAGGCACCCGGGTCTGCGGTGAAGCCGAGGGTGCGTCCAGGGTCCATTCACCTGTACGTGTCCTGCTCGATGTCCAGCAGGTCATAGGCCATGGCCTGGAACGTTAGCTCATGCAGCAGTGGGACCAGAAGGTCGGCTGTCGGGTCCACGATTAGCAGCTGTGAGCGAGCTTTTTCAGGGACCTGGGGAAGGCGGTGCAAGGATGAGGACACTGACAATGTCCCTGACTGGGACCTTGCTCCAACCTCCCCAGACACCTCACCTCGCCCAGATTGGGAATGTCTGCCTTTAAGGTGTTCATCTTAGCCAGGACAGCATGGCCATCTGCGCCAAGTCCTCTGGGCCCCTGGTTCTGTGGCGAGCCGACACAGGGCCTCAGGACATGGGGTTGGGGAGAGCCAGGCACATACTGGAGGTGTCAAGGATGGGGTTATGGATGGGAGTTAGGGGTTAGTGATGGGAATCAGACCAGGGTGAGGACATGGGCAGGGATCCAAAATGAGGCTAAAGGTTGGATGCCGGATGTTGTCAATGGCAGGGGGAAGCATTAGGTGGGGTCCCTACTTTCGGTAGCGGATGGCCGGGTACTCCTGCTTTGTGGTACACGGTTTGGCGATCTGCTGGGCCAGCGCCTCCAGCTGCCATGTATGCTCCCTGGCCTGGTAGGGACAGTAGAGGTTGTAGGTGCTGTGGGGAGCATCCAGGGAGAACACCTGGGAGACAAGGGCCATAGCCGTGGTGATCGGTGAACACATGCCACACTTCCTGCCCGGGTGACCCCTGGTCCCCGGACCTGCTCTGCCCTCAATGGGGTGGGATGAACTCCAGCCAACGCCCCAGCCTCCACCACCATGGGCGGCACCACCCAGAGGCCTGCTCTCGGCTTCCCCCTGCAGGTGCCCAGAGGGAAGGACCTCCAGTTGCCCACCAAGGTCTGAGCCGGCCCCGGCTCCCTCCCTCTCTGACTAGGTGTGGTCAGGGCTCCTGCACTCTGCCCAGCACTAGCTGGGGCTGTACATGGGCTTCGTAAGGGAGGAAGGCAAGGTGGATCTCTTTCAGTGTCTTGACCACCTTTGCCACACGGGTGTTACCCAGTTCATTGAAGGGGTGCACAGGCTTTGGGTTGGGATGTGCGGCAAGATGGGGCATCAGGCGAGAGGGGCCTCCTCGCTCCCTCACCCCTATGCACCCACATGCATCAACCTCACTCACTGTCAGTTAAGATAGACATGTTCTGCTTTGTAGATGAAGGTTGGGGACCCCAGAAGACTGCGATTAGGGCCTGCGCCACTGGGAAAGGCAGATCACGCTCTAGGCCTGGTCCAGTGCCCCCAGACACTTCTGACCTCTGCCCCTGCCTCCCAGCCACTGCCTGTTCCGGCACACACGTGTACACATGCACACCCCCCCCACACACACACACTCTCTCTCGCTCCTGTAGGCACCTTTTCCGTGGGGCTCAGCAAATAAATGGCCTCCGGGCTGGGGATGGGCTCTCGCCATTTGTGGATGTCTTCAACAACTAGTAGAAACAGAGAAAGGAGGGATTCCTGGGTACCCACCGACATGGGGGTTTCAGACTCTGGAAGATGGACACTTGCAGAGGAGGGTCAGATGTTGGGGGGTGGGGACTGCACACCTTAAGGGCCTTAAGCAGGAGATGCACACACGTGGGTCACAGCGAAGAGCTACCTGGGAAGGGTTCTTTACTTTCACAGCCCCTGGGGCCTCCCAGAGAAAGTGATGCATTCTGGGCATCCCACAGTGAGTTCACCTTGGGGGTCCTACACAGTGGGGGAGGCTGGCCCCTTAGGGGTGGCAGCGAGGGAGTCCTTGGTGAGGGTTTGCCCAGCCCAGTCTCCCATCCTCAGGAGGGGAGGGTCACCCCCTCAGGGGTGACTGTGCAGGGAGCTGCACACTTGGAAGTTTTGGGCAATCTGAAGGCAACCTACGCTCGGACCCATCTCCGCAGCACAGGCTGGGGGTGGGGTGGTACTCAATCGCTGGTGATGCCCTCATCTAGGATGTCTGACATCTTGCAGCAGGATGATAAGATGCAGATGCTCAGATGGTCCACGATGAACACCTATCCGGATGGATGGCAGATGGACCCACGGACAGACAAATGAGTAGGAGAGGCCACCCCTGCCCATGAGGTGGGGCTGGGGCGGTGGGCAGGACTGACAGTTCAAGAGCTGGCTGAATGGGAAGTCCCAGGACCCCCAACCACACTCCACCCCTGCGGACCAGGATCCTCCTCAGGGAGTTTTGGGGGTCTCACATTCAGGATTCCCTGTGGCTCATGGTCTTGCCGGCAGCCCCCACCTTGGCAATTGCCAGCACCCGCCCCGCCCGGCGCTCACACCAGGGGCCCGTGGATGCCGTCCTGGATGCTCACCACCAGCTGTGGAGAGGCCACCTCGTGGCAGAGGTAGTGGCTTGAGTCGGCTGTCAGGTGGAAATAGTAATCCACCAGTGACACAAAGGACAGGGCTGCAGCCTGGGAAGGCATGGTCAGCTCCTGCAGGCCGGGGGACTAAATGCAGGCATGGCAGGCAGGAGGCACCCCACCACCGACAAAGCTCTGGCCCCCAGTCCTACCAGGCCCTTGTCCTGACAGTGCACACTGATGTGGTGTTCTTTCAGCACCATGTGGATGATGTCCCGGAAGTCACTGAAGTCAGTCCATGGTGCCTCCTGAGGCCTGTACGCTGACTGCTTGCCCACCTCTTGGTCCTTAGCTTTCTTCCCAAATGAGCCAGTGCGGCGATTCTGGCTGCTGCCCCCACCATCAGCACATTGACCCTGGAAACCAGTAAGTAGGGTGGATGGAAGGAGCAGTGCCATGTCCACATTGTCCCCACATATACCCCCCAGGGAAGGCAGGAGCTGGAGGCACCAGGGATGCTTCTTAGGCATTCTCCCTGGAGTCCTGGGATCACAGGTGGGACAGAGGATCCACCCCCAAGAGACACAGGCCAGAAGTCAGAGCCTTGAGGAGGAAAGTCCCTACCCTTATCACCACAAGAGGTGAAGATTCCAGAAATCAGATCCCTGGGGAACAGAGGACACCTCCCCAGAAACAGACACCAGGGGACAGATGACCCCCTTTCAGAGCCACGTGCAGAAAGCACTCACTGCAGCCACACTCAGAGACCGAGGCAAAGGCTGAGTGGGAGCTCCCACCCGGCCGTACGCGGACCCCCAGACAGGAGCATCTTGCTCACCTCTGCCTGTATCTGCTGCCACTGGATGCCACCGGTGCCTGTCACCAGCACCTCAATAGTGGGGGCTCTGGCGGGGGACTCGGGCCGGTGCTCCGGAGGGGCCTGGCTGCTCTTCGGATGTATCAGTTCTCCCCTCGGCCTTTTGACTCTCCTTCTCATTCACCCATTTCTCCCCTCCCCACAACGGCCCCACAGCAACCACCCATCTCTTCTCTTTGTCTATGAGCTCGTTTTTCTGTTTTTAGATTCCACATATAAATGACGTCATATGGTGTTTGTATTTCTCTCTTCTTTCACTTAGCACGATGCACTCTAGGGCCCTCCATGTTGCTGCAAACCACAAGATTTCATTCTTTTTTATGGCTGCATGTACTGTATGCAATGTGTTCCATTGTATAGATATGCCACATTATCTTTATTCACTCACCCACCAATTGACACTCAGGTTGTTTCCATTAAAATGGTAAATTTTATGTGTATTTTACCACAATTTTTTAAAATTCCAATTGCTTCATAAATTTTTTTTACAGATTACTTGTTTGAATAGGCATCCAAAGTCCACACATTGTATTTGATTGATTGATAACAATTCCCTCTCACCTGTCCTCTTTTTTACCTGTTGTTGCTGAAGAGACCAAGTTTGTTTGGTTCATAAATCTCCGATATTCTGGATTGGCTGATTGCATTCTTATGCTTTCATTTAACATGTTCTTCTATTGCCTGTACTGTGGTAGCTCAATCTAGAGGTTGATTAAGTTCTTAATCAGTTTTTCTAAATGATACCTCCCAGGTGAAGTACTTCCTATTGCATTCCATCAGGAAGCAATTAAGATATGATTGTGACTTTTTTTTCTGATGTTCAGGCTGGTGAGCGCATTTGGGAATTGTCAGCCTGATCCATCCGTTGTAGAGTTCTCCATTAACCTTTCACCTAATGATTCTATCAGCCGCTGATGATCACTGTTGACCTAGACCCATTATTTCATTATGGGATGCAAAGTGCTGATTTTCTAATAATGTCATTCTCTCAGCACTCACTAATTTGTATTATTCTACAGGGATAACTTTTTTAAATCAAAAGTATGTGGTAACTCTAAAATAGTTTGTTCAAAAAATCATGGAAAATGCTTGTTTCCTTATTGATTTTCAGATTAATGTGTTGGCACCTAACAACTTTAAAAGATTACCAATTATTTTTTTGTTTTAGATATAGATTATTAATGTATTTTGATTTTTCAACTCATTGTATTCATTCCTTTTGATGTGCCAGTGGTAGCATCTGTAGCCAGTAGGCATTCCTTGAAGTTAGCCCTGAGTCCTTTTAAAATCCCAGTAGTCTGTACTAGTTACTTGCCATCTGGCACCACCTGCTGTTCCAGGTTTATCTTTTATAGCTCCTGCTTCAGACCTGAAATCAGCAGTTTCTCCAAGGAGCTTCAGGAAGTGGTATTTAGAGGCTACAATCTGGGAGACAAGAATACTAGCTGCTATTGGGACATCACTGCTTGCTAGGGAACACATTTTGTTAATTGTTTCTGTTGTTTTATTTATCATGATGTGATAAATACATCATGAATGCATATCATATTTCCAGAATAAATGTTTTACTTTAACGTACCTAATTTTAGATACGTATCTCTTTTATCCTTATTTTTATCTTGGTTTCTAATGGCATAGGTAGCTATTTATTCCCTATCCTACCATATATGTGAAGGATCCACTTAAGCTCGCTCACATCGTCACCGACAGGACCCAGATTCTTTGAGGCTGTTGGACAGAAGTCACCCCTATCCTGTGCCAACAAGTCAGTTTGCAAAGTGGGCAATTTGAGAAGGCAGCAGATAGCCCAGCAAACTGGGAGTCACAGTCTACTGTCACACAACCTCAGAAGCGACATTCTATCACTTTTGCTACATACCACTCTTTACAAGCAAGTCACCAAGTCCAGCCACACTCAAGCATAGGGGGTAACATGGGTATGAACAGCAGGAGATGATGACAAGTGGGAATCATCTGAGAAGCTGCCTATCTCCATAACCAGCAGCAGCTAATGCTTACTGAGGGCTTCCTCTGGTACTAGGTAATAACCCAGGTATTTTACATACAGTAATTCATTTAATCCTCACAAACAGTCAACAGATGAACTGACGACAGGGAGAGCCATCACTACATACAGTGGTGGGAAATGAAGACTAACTTTCCTGTGCCCACCAGAGAAGGTGTATGTTAGAAGGCTTCAAAACTGTAACAAACTGACTGCCACAACCATCTGTGCTAAGAACCCTTCACCTCCTCCAGCCGAAGGTGAGCACCACTTCCTCACAGCAACTCCCCTCTAGCTCTACCAGTTCTTGGGGTAGGGAAGAATTCTAAAAAATATGTTTGAAAGCCACTGTTTTTCATTGACATTATGACTTACAAAATCAAAAATCTTTATTCAGTTTAAAACTGAATAAGAATCATCTTGTTTTCTATATGAAAAATGTTCAAAGATTCAAGATACCAAAATGAATTGCAGTTTTAATTTAGTACTAAATTTGCTTAGATCTTATTTCTCTTCAAAAAGAGATAGCTGTCTCTCAGTTGGCCAACCTTAAAGAAAGATAAGAGACAGCAAGCATTTCCTCTGGAATATTCCCAGGTCTATGAAATTTGGGCTGGGGAGGCCTCCAAATTAGAGGCCTGAGCAAGAGGTGGAACTACTCCGCACCAGAGAGAATCCTCCTCCCTATTTTTAATAAGGACTAAAGCAGTTGCTTATTATGTGAGCTATGTGGAAGGCATCCCAGATCCCCAGGCCACTGGGTGTGTGTCTATTTGCAAGCCTCTGTTATTTGCAATGACACATCCTTTAAACATCTACAATCCAGTTCCTGGTCAAGTTAAAAATATCAGCAAGTGAATATAGATTCAAAATACTAAATATGAACAAATTAAATTTAACAGTTATTATTATGAGTAAAAATATTTACCAAGAAGAATTAATGCAATAATGCAGGAAAGATGATCTCTTAGTGTACAGATCTTCCTCAACTTAACGATGGGTTTATCTGGACATGAGTGGAAGGTGTGTTTGATACATCTGACATACTGAGTAAGTATCACAGCTCAGCCCGGCCCACCTTACACGTGCTCAGAACGCTGACATGAGTGGGCACAGCCATCTCACACACAGTCTATTGAATAATGAACTGCTCAATACCTCATGTAAAGCATTGAATCCTGTGCTGAAAGTTAAAATGAGGACGGATCTGTGGGTGCAGAAAGGCTGGAGGTGAATGGGCCACAGGCCCTTGTGATGGCCTGGCTGCCTGGGAGCCGTGGTGGCTGCCCCTGCCAAGTGTCACAATGGAGGGTCTGACTGCACGTCACTGGACCACACGACTCAGAGTTCAAAGTATGGTTTCTACTGATCACTTGGCGCATAAACGATGACATTTAGCTCTACTAATTCTAAAGATGAATAAAGACATGGGGACTTGCCTTACCAATTAACAATACTATGTATAAAGCTACAATCATTAAAACTATAGTTTTGGAACAGAAATGGGCAAAATCAGTGGACTTAAATGGAGAGTCTAAAAAGAGACCCATGCTTATATTTGAACTTGGCATATAAGAGTGGAGTATTCCAACTCAGTGTGGAAAATGGTGATAGACTACTAGATTTATACCAAAACTCCTAACAATAAAAATACAGATCCCTACCTCCCAACAAAAACACAATTCTAAATGAGTGATACAAATAAAGATGAAAAACAAAGAAAACAATGAAAATGAATATTTGTGACTTCATGGAAGAGTGGACTACTTAAACCCAAAGGGAACAAATCACAATAGAAAAGATGAGTAAGTGATTATACTTAATATTTCAAAATAATTAAGACACCATAAATTCAAGTGAAGGTGGTGGCGTGGGATACCGTATTTGCTACAATTCAATAGATAGAGAATTAGTGTCCCAAATATTTAGAAATTTTGTAAATCAGAAAAAAAATTAACTTAAAAAATGAGCCAAATATATTACTAGTAATTTACAAAATGAAAACCCACAAAAGGCCATTAAATCTATGAAAAAGCATGTCGCCAGGAAACAGACAACACAGTATTAATATAGAAGGAGATAAATAATTTTGCCAATCAAATCACCAACAACTAAAATTTTGACATCACGTGCATATGGGGGTGTGGAGAAAGAAACTCCTTCTCTGCTAGTGAGTGTGTTAATTAGGAAAATCAGTAGGTAAAGCAATTTGACATTGCATAACAATAAACAAAATAATTTGTATTATTTCTACACTACCTAAATATACGATGGTACAGTTTTGATACCACATAAAAATAATGCTTAGGAAGATCTACCATAGGTAAATTACCACCTATAATTACAAGGACATATATAAAAGGTTTTTAATGCAGCATTGTTTATAGTGAAACACTGGAACTAATCCAAATACTCCCCAATGGAGAAATACATCAATAAAATATATTCTTTGACAGACTACATATATAAGTATATACAGGTGTATGTAAATATATCCTGAATCTGTTAGTGTTGAATTTAAAAATTGCAATAGTGTTAGTATATTTCGTATAAAATCATTCATATTAAATAAAAATAGATGCACCAAACAGTACTCTGTATTAGTATATAATGCACATGCACACGCCAAGACATCCACAGAAAATGCACTAAATCCATGATGCTAGGGAGGAGAAAGAAATTAGGATTTGGGGTTTAAATCTGAGAGGCACTTCTTTCTTGAAGTATTTATTTCTTCTATTTAAACTACTTGCTGCAGGGACAAGACACTTCAGGATATCTATTCTCACAGGTTCTATTCAGCATTACACTGGAGCTTCTCATCAGGGCTGTTAGGCAACAAAAAGAAATAAAAGGCATCCAAATAAGGATGGATAAAACTATATTGATACATGAAATGATTTTATGTAGAGAAAATCTGAAGGAACCACTCAAAAACTACTAGACCTAATAAACAAATCCAGTTAGGTTGCAGGATTCAAGATCATTATTCAAAAATCAATTGCTTTCTACACAATGAAAATTCTGCAAAGTTAATTCCATTCACAATAGCATGGAAAAGAATGAATCTTTAGGAATAAACAAAAAAGTACAACACTTCTACTCTGGAAATTATAAAACATTGTTAAAGAAGAACTAAATAAATAGAAAAGCATTCCATATTCATGGATCAGAAGATGATATTGATAAGATGGTGATACTCATCAAATTGATCTATGGATTCAGTGTAAATCTCTCTTTTTCCTCTGACTCCCTGCCCAGAAGCCCCAGAAATTAAAAGCTCATCTCAAAATTGATATGTAAACATAAAGGACTCAGAATAACTATAACAGTCTTGAAAAAGAATTTTAAAATGTGGATGACTCACACTTCTTCATTTCAGAACTTTAATATACAAAACTATACAAAGCTGTAATAAGACACTGGTAGAAGGACAGCTATGGGGTTGAATGGAATAGAACTGAGAGTCTGAAATAAACCTTTATATCTCTGTTCAATTGATTTTAACAAAGGTTTCAAGACAACAGTGAAACAAATGTCTTTTCAACTAATGATGCTGGAACGATGGGTATCTACCTACAGAAGAATGAATTTGGATCTCTACCTCATTCCATACAGAAAAATGAAGCCAAAATTAGTTATAGTCCCAAATGTAAGCTAAACCAGAAAACAATTAGAAGAAAATACAGGAATATATCCGCATGCTCTTGAGCTAGGCAATAATTTCTTAGATAAAACACCAAGAGCACAAGCAATAAAAAATTGATAAACTGGTCTTCATCAAAATTTAAAACATGTGCACGTCAAATGAAATAAGAAAGTGAGATTACTCACAGACTGAGAGAAAATATTTGCAAATCAGATATTCAACAAAGGACTTGTAACCAGGAGATATAAAGACGTCTTGCAACTCAAAAAAATGAGCGAAGTATTGGAATTGAAATTTATTCAAAAAATATATATGGTCAATAAATATAGGTGAAAAAGCTCAGGATCATTAGTCATTCAGTAAATGCACAACAATGCCATGAGATAAGACTTCATGCTGACTAGAAGTGCTGTAAAATAAAAAGGCAAAAAGACAAGTGCTGGTGAGGACACTGAGAAATTGGAACCCTCATATATATTTGCTGGTGGAAACTTAAAATGTTGCAGGCACTTTGGAAAAATGCATCACAGTTTCTCAAACCATTAAACATAGGGTTGCTGTATGACACAATTCCATTCCTAGGTATCTACGCAGGAAAAATAAATGTCCACTTACAGATTTATACATGAATGTTTATAAAAGCATCATTCTTAATAGCCAAATGATTAAAATAACCCAAATGTTATCAGCTGATGAGTGGATAAATAAAATGTGATCTATTCATAAAAATGAAAAATTATTCAACGACAAAAAGAAACAAAATGCTGATGTATGCTACAATATGGATGAACTCCAAAACATGCTGAGTGAAATAAACTGGACACAAAAGACTGTATATCATATGATCCCTTTTATATGAACTGTCCAGAATAGGCAAATCAAAAAAAAGTATATTAATGGTTGTCCGGAGCTGAAGGTGCAAATGGGCTGTGACTGCAAATGGCATGAGGTTTCTTTTGGAATGATGACAATGTTCAAAAATTAGGTAATGATGGTGGTTGCACAGCTCTGTAAATGTACCAAAAATTAATGAATTAATATTTTTGTTATGTAAGTTACATTTCAATAAAGCTATTTTAAAAAACCATTTGAATCAAAGATGGTAATATAAGGATGTCAATCCTGGGCTGGTTAGAATGCAGGTGTTTGCTACATATTCTATTTTCTCTATTTTTTACATGTCTGAATAACTAAAAATGAAGACAGCATAAATTCCTGGGCCCCAATTTCAAATGAGACAGATGCATAAATTTAAAGTCTGTTTAATATAGTCTTACCTCTAGATACAGACAGTTGCCCCAGGTCCACAACAAATGACTGGATCCTTGTCAGAGCACTCTCAGTGAAGCCTACGAGTCTTACATAGGAAATGCAACTCTATAATGCTTGACTCTTAAACATACACCAAGAATAACTAGACATATGAGGAAAACATTTAACATAAAAGAAAACAAAATATCCTGGAAGGGTGGATTCACAGGAAAGAGACACAACATAGAGCACAAATGAATCTTAAAAAAAAAACTCTAAAATTTACACTTCTAGAGAGTGAAAAGAAAAGCTGCAGCCATGGAAAAATATAAGCAATCTATAATAAAAGGAATATCCAGAAAAGAAAATAATTTCTGGAAATTAACTGCTAGAAAGCTTGGAAAATAAAATATAATGAACAAAAAGATGGAAAATAGAGCAAAGAAAAAAAGTTAGATGTTCAATCCAAGAAGTTTAACATCCAAATGTATTTCCAGAGAGCAAGAACTGAAAATAGTGGAAAGGAATATACAAAGAAATTATTTCAGAAAATTTCTCAGCAATGAACAACATGAGTTTCTACATCAGAAATTGTAGAAAATTGTTGACAAATAAGACCAATCATCTTGATTAAACCTGAGAAAATAAAGAGCAAAAGAATATCCTAAAGGTATGCAGAGAGTTAAAGTGGGCTGCAGAAAAAGGATCAGAAAAAAAAATTGGTTTTGGATTTCTAGAGGCTAGAATTCACTGAAACAATGTGATCATAATCCCAAAAGAAAAGTGTAAAATTAGAACAAAGACACTTCAGACATGCAACCTTTGCTAGACCGTGGTTATATTTGTGACCAGCCAATAACTCTGAATTCCCTTTTTATATTGAGAAGTCCCCACATTATGACCCTTACCTTGCCAAGTTTGGAGCCAGAACTCAGTTGTCCAGCATCTACTGCAGCAAATATGTAGGCATATGACCTGGGCTCCCACAGTCAGACACTTTTATGGAGACCTCAATTTGAAGAAATGTGAGAAAATCGATTATGCAGAGGATCTGTTCCTGGAGAGGGTGGTGAGAGATTGGGCTTTCAGAGGCAAGAGTGGCATAAGTTCTAGTTGGTAGTGTCCCTTGCTCAAGGTCTTTGGTGCCTTTGACTAAAGGAGGTATAGGAATACCTTAATACAGATTGTTGGATAATTTGGATATTGTTTCTGGATGTAGTCTCCAAACCCTATTCCCCCATCCTCCTGGAGATTCTGGGAGCTACTTCATAATGTCTAAAGAAGCTTCCAAAGGTGCTTCTGGTGGATATGCTCACTGACACGAGGGCATAAAGTAGGAAAGAAGAGAGATGGGTGGCATCAAGGGGTCTAACATGATGTTCAGAGAAATGGAATCCCCAGGAATATGGTTAACCAACCCCAGGATGCAGGCTCTGCAACAGTCTAAACAATAGCCAATCCAGGTTTAAGAAAGCATATGGAAATCTCCAGGCAGAATATTTTTGAAAAGAGAAATCTTATTTACCACCTGGTGTGGTTTATATAGTTAGAAGCGGTGCACACTAGTGGAAATGAATTTGGGAATGAGTTCATATGTATTAAGCCAAGAAAATGACATAATAAGAAAATTATTAACTATAGGGTAGATAAAATTTTGTATATGTAAGGCAGTGTAATCATAGCACACTACGTGACTCAGCTGAGACTAATTTTACATGGTAAAAATTCACACTTGATTTAACCAAAAAGTATCTATATGACAGGCTGGGCCAGGGGAAGTCTCTGTGTTAGGGTGAAGCATAAGAGAGCTTACCCATGCCTTCTGTGGTATGAGTGTCCCCAATATCTGAAACTGAAAAGTCTACAAATACTAGAAAAACAAAAGAAACAGCTAAAATATGTAAGAGTGATTTAGGAATGGGAATGAGGGAGACTGTCAGCATTCTTTCACTGCATACTATGGAATTCACTACTTTAAGGCAAATAAGTGTTTTTTTAAGCATTAAAGTAATTTACAGAATCTCTTGTAGAATGCAAGAACCAGGCTTTCGTGCTACTCAAGCAATGTCGTCAAAATATATTGACAATTCAATGAAGAGTGTATTAGATGTTGCCTCAGAACTCAATCGCCGGGCTCCGTCTTGTCTATAAGGGCTCAGGAAGGTTTCCGGCTCCCGCTTCCCTTGACCCCAGCGCCCCCGCCACTGCTAAGGGTCCCTGCAACAGAGGAGAGCAAACAGAGACACTAATGAGGTTAATGGTACCACGCCTAACTTACCTTGCACCATAGTGAAGTCGTAATGTGATATTTAAGTTGCTAATTAAAGGACATGTCCTCCTGCAAGTAAAAATAAAGGTCAAGTTCCAATCAGTTATGATTTCTTCTGTGCTCTTCCAACTATGTCACAATTTAGTCTATGCTGTTCATACCAGACACTTCCTGCCATGAGTCTTTTTCTATATATCTACATTCCTGGATGTTCCTAAATAGGAAATCTATGCCAAATATTGGACTTTGAGGCACAAAGTGTACAGGAAAAGTCACCTTTTTATCTTAAATTTTCATGTAGCTTATCAAGAAGGGAATGTTGAAGCTTGTGATGCAGAAACATGAAACTATCTTGGAGAGAGAAGCAAGCACATCTAGAAGGAATTTATTACATTAGATAAGTGCCCATTAGAGGTGAAAGGAACATTCTCGAGAGCTCCCACCTCCGCAATTTGTATTAAGCACCAAAGAAATGGCCCAGGCAAATAGTAGTCATGGATGTGCAAGACAGAATCCTCACCAAGGTCTTGGATTTGTAGAGAAGGGTCCCTAAAGTAGCACCTATGTCAGGAAGGCAGGGGATATAACAGAAAAGAAGCAATGAAGAGAGAGCATCGAGTCAGAGACAATGGCTAGAAGTATTTTCAGCCAAGGGTTTGTGGAAGGAGGTATTGAGAGATACATTTGGGTAAACAAAGAGGAAAAGATGATGACAAAATCATTTACTTTCCTTCCTCCAAACTCCACTGAAGTTGACTGCACAAGGATTTTTGTTTTTAGAAATCTTACAAAGAGAACATATAGTAAAGGAAATAAGATACTAGTAAATTTTGAAAACAGATGGACAAGGAGAAACTGATTTATCAAACCCTAGAAAGCTTAATCTTAAACTGGCAGTGAGGAAAGCTAAGAAGGAACACAATTGTGTCCACAGAATCCAAAAGGCTTAGGATTTCATGACATGAGCTACCTCTGGCTGTGGCAATTAAAATGAGGCTAAGGAAGATTTGCTGCAAGTCTAGGAAGCAGTTGGAGCTTCCGACTCCCTCGCATTCTCTGGTAGCAGGATAAACTGCTCCTTTCTAATCTTGATGGAAAAACAAGTTTCATTTCCGAGGGCAAGTGTAAAAGGCAGTCTCTGAACTCCGAATTTCCAGGAACCACTGGCAGTGCAGGTGTCATCGGGAAAGCAAATGGATTTGTGAGCTTCAGAAGGTGGATATTGGAAGTTTCAGGATCTTCTGCCATGTTGTTGGGAAGCCAGGCAGTTGGAATATTGGAAGATCCTTCATTCTTGCATGTGACCAGCTCCTGGAGATGCCAGTGTCAGAGTGTCACCCAGGAAACAGTGCAGCCAGATCACCATTCAGGGAAGCATCATCACTAAAATCATCCATACACCCAGTTCTGAATCAGCTCCTCTTCTGCTATACTCATATATGAGTCGACTAGTAGGGATCATCAGACATTTGAGGAAAACCTTGCATCTGAATGAAAGAAAACCAAATGAAAAAAAGAGTAAAAAGTAATTTCAAAGAAACAGGCCATGCAGGGGGGAAAAAAACTTCAAAGCCATTGACATTTTAGTATTTTCTGAGAGATGGAAGTAGTGCACCTGTGAAACAAGAACAGGACAATAAGACTCGAGGGAAAAAATCGGTGGGAGAAGGTACATATAGGCAAAAAAAGCTAAGGGATGAGAAGTTACCTTTTGGAAATTAAAATTTTGATAGGGAAAATGAAAAAGACACAATTGAAGTAGTTTGGGGAGGTAAAGATGAGGGGATTTTACAAAAGAGAGAGTGTAGTAATAAAGGGAGAGAAAAGTGGGAGAAGAAGCAATACAAAAATTAGAGTCCAATCCATGAGGTCCAATATCCAAATAACAGGAGTTAATGTACACAGGGAAAATGTAGAGGATGTTATCAAAGAAGTAACTTAAAAAATGTCTTAAAACCAAAGCACCTGAATTTTGAGATTGAAAAAATTTAAGAACACTGGGACAGCAGAAAGCTTCTATAAACAGAGAGAAAACACACAGCAAACAGGTCATATATAGAGGGCTGTGGACCAGTTTCATCTTCGATATTCCTCACAACATACAAGACAATAAAACAGATTGATAAAAGAAATCAAAATGAAAGGTATGATTAAAATCAGAATTAAAGGTAAAGTTAATGTATAAAAAGGAAAATACTATAAGGTAATACTTATCTGCCTCTGGAGAGGGAAGTAACTTACGAATATAAAAGACATGAAAGACATTACAAAGGAAAAGATAAACAACACCATAAGACTTTGAAATGTATGTCAAAAAATTTTAAATGAAATAGAATTAAAGTTATAAGCTAAATGGCAAACGGGAAAACCTATGAGCATATATAACAAAGGCCTTTTTAGCAAACGGGAAAACCTATGAGCAGATATAACAAAGGCCTTATTTTAATATGTAAAATATTCATATGAGCAATATGTAAAATAATACGTGAAATATGCATATAAGTAATATGTAAAATGTTAGTATAAGTAGATGAGAAGAAAAAACACTAGAACCCTATTAGAGAAAAATGTGTAAAAGTTGTGAACCAATACATATGATGAAATCCAATGGCCGATATTCATGAAAGAAAAAATAGCATCCTTCACGGTAATCCAAGAAAGATAAATTAAAACTTGAGCTACATTTCTTCAATTAACAAATTAGTAAAGGTTCTTTTTTCCCCTAAATGAAGTTACTCAGTGGTGAGAATATGAAATGACATATTCTTTCTGAAAAGTTTGGCAATATGTGTTAGGATCTTAAAATATTTAAATACTGTAATGCAGTAATTCCATTCCTAATAACTGGTCTAAGGAATTTCATTCATTCAACCAATATTTACTGTATATACTGTTTTAGGTACTGAAATACAGTATATTAGTTATAGTCGTGGAAAAGTAAAAACAAAATAACTGACCAATAAGAGGGGGAAACTGAGCCATTTGCCTTTATAAAATAGAATTTATTCAGCCATCAAATGGAATGGCTATAAATTACTTCCAATCAATGGTTAAGTAGATATAACTCGAGGAGAAAGTTTTTGTTGAACACAATTTGGATATTGTTGGCAGAAACAGTGGTCATTGGCTGAGGCATTTTGTCCAACAATCCCCATTTGAGATAATAGAATTGAAATATGTATGCAGCATGAAAGACAAAAGGCTTTCCTGCTCTCTTGAAATTGGTGTCTAATATGGACACTGGCTGCAGTGAAAGGGACTTTTAAATTTATTCATTTCACTCCTCACTGTGAGAGCAAGAGAAACTCTATTTTAAAAAGTCTATCTTAATAAGGAGGCCTCAGCCCCAACCTAGTTCTAAGAAAACTTTGTTCCAGTTACTAGAAAATCCATCCATTTTTTGAGTAGCCCTCACCCCAGATAGTTCCCTAGCAACAACCTCAAGATCAGACACTCAAGGTCCAGCCTCTCCTGTCCCTTACAGATAACATACTTTACATGATACATCAGCTGGCAGCGGGGCGCCAGCCAGACTTCAACCCATGGAAAATGTCCAAGTTAGGGCCCCCTCTCCCTGCACCTTGTAATGTTTAAAAACCTTGCCTACCCTGAGCTCAGAGCTCTCACTTTGGAACCGCTGCGTCGGTGACAGGTGCGGGCCCGAACTCGAGCTTGAATAAACAACCCTTGTATGCTTGCATCGGAATCGGCACCTTGGTGGTCTTTTGGGGATTCGCGACTTAGGCACAACACTCACCTTCTCTAGCTGAAAACAGTCCCCTGTCCTCCACACACGCACAGTCCCCCCCAACACACACATACACACAGGAAAGGTCAGAGGAATTATTTTTAAAAGACACAGAGGAAAGACTTCATAATTTCCCGACATCCATTAAGTTCAAGAGATCAGGTATAATTTTTTAATCATTCTGATAAGACAATACATTTCCTCCATTGTAAGAACTGTCAAGTTTCCTTAGATAATGAATTTCTGTGTTACTGTGGATACCATGGATAAGGATATAATGTGTATCTGAAGTGAAAGTGTTATTTATTTATTTTTGACCAGTCCTTGTAGCCCAGCTTGGAAGAAGCAAGAAAGCAGTCACATGGTTAAAGGGGGCGGCTGGGGTCAGAGAGAGGTGGCCCATCTGCTGGAATACTGAGGGACGCCTGTCTCTGTACCTATCATGCTCTGAGCAGTTTTGTTTTGAGTGAAGTTATATTATTATATGTATAATAATAATATGTATTATATGGAACATATACTTATATGTATTATACATACTAGTTATTATCTATACTTATATTCTAACATAGAAGGTGATTACCTTTTCTTGCAAAGTAGCTGAAGAATAATATATATACACCTATATACACACACACATATAATAGACATGATAGCCCTGCCTCATTCTTCCTAGATTCATTAGAAATGCACAAAGGAAATAATTTAGTTTATAAAACAGATACAAAGTGCTCAACTCAAAGATTATTTCAATCGTATATTCAATAATTCAATAAGAAATGAGTTCTTGTGTAATATTCATAGTCAGCATTTATTATTTCTTAAGGGAAAGGCCTTAGAATGGTATTTAAGCTTTTGATATTTAGCTCTCCTTCTAAATTGTTCACTCTTCCCATTTCTTTAGAGCAAGTTTTCAAATAGAATGGAAAATTTGATTATATGTTCCCAAGAAATATTTAAAGAACCCTTAAAATATCATTATAGAAGAATTTTAAGATCATAAAATAAGGGTGAGTAGGGAGCCTCTGACATGATACAATCACAAGGTGATCCTGGAATAAAGAAGCCAAGGTGAGGATTGGGTGGTGACCGCTCAGGAGGTGAGGAAAGCAAACCGGGCCCTTGCGGCCTCATGCAAGGAAGGTGAGGAGAGCACAGAGCCGCCCTGTGCTCTGTGAGGGCTCCTGGGGTCTCACAGTAGACAATCATGGGACTCCTGGCAGTCAACACCTGTAGGCTGGGCAGGGAGATGGAATAGTTGATGAAGGTGAGGAGGACAATTGTTTTACCATTTGTAGAAATAAAGACATCTAAAGGAGGAAATTAGTTTCAGAAGAAACATGATCAATTTGTACTAAACAAGTTAATTTCAGGGGCTTAGTGGACCTACCTAAGATAAGGAAGGAAAGCAGAAGCTTAGGAGAAAGTCAGTATTAAGGAAAGCTGTAGGGATAAATAACACTTGTAAGGAGAGAAAGTGCAGTAGTAAAGAAAGCTATCAACATAAATCGGAATTTTAAAGGCAGAAAGAAAAATAATTCAGAAGAGAGATGCTCCTTGAGCTTCGGGATAAGTTTGCGTCTGTGTGTGGCAGGAAAAGGATGTGGAGCTAAGGAGGAGGAATAATAACCAGGAACTTAAGAGCAGCATCAGGGAGGTCAGAGGCCTTTCAGGGGCAAGAAGGGGTCCGCGAACCAAGGATGTACAGAGATAAAATAAAACCCCTGGAGCAGCATTGCGAGGAAAGAGCTTGATGATTTGTAGCCATCAGTTTCAGCAGAGAATTGGGGGCAGAGCCAGCAGGTGAGCGAGGGGAGAAAATGCATTCGTGGATGCAAAGTATTTTCATGTATGTTTTCTACATGTTCGGTATTGAAATGAAGGTGAGAGGGAAGACGGTAGCTTAAATCAGGAAAGAGACTGATAATGGATCATATAAGGGAGATGAATGTGACTGTGATATTTAATTGACTGTGTCCTGGCATAAGGGGAGGTGTTGATTTAAGGAATTTAACAGAAGACATAGCCATGGAGAGGAGTATCCCCTCTTCCCTTAAGACAAGAGAGCAGGAACAAAGATGGAGTATAAGCAAGAGGAGAGAGGCTGCAGTGTGTACCAGATGGCTGCAGTTCATTATTTCTTTAATAACAATTGTTGGAGTGCACACTATGTAAAGTACCAAAATCCTTTGGAAAAAACAATAATGGAAAAGACAGATCATGCTCTCAGAAATACTTCCATTCGGAACATTCAGACAAGTACAGAAAAAGCTCTAGAGAGGGAGAGCACAAGCTCTTCAATTAAGTATATTTTCTACATTTCATTTTCTACTCCACTGATTGGGGGTGACAATAGTACCAACTTCATAAACTAGCTGTGAGGTTTCAATGAGATATTATATAGAAAGTGCTTAATAAAGGGCCTGGCAAAGTGAACTGCTAAGTAAAGGTGACTCTTGCTGTTCATATTATATAAGGTATACATTATAAGTGCTAAACAAGAACTACAAGAGGTGGAAGAAGAGATGGTGCTTTGCTGGGCCAGTCAGGGAAGATATGGGATCAAATTGATGTACTTGAGAAAGGATGGGATTTAAGGAGAAAGGTGGAAGGGAAATCTGGGAGAAATAACGGCGGAAGAGGAGGGCAGTTTAAAGCTGAGTAGCATAAATAAAAGGGAAATTTTGAAGACATCATAAGATAGTTAAAAAATGTCCCAAGTTAAAAAAATCTGTTTCAAGCATGCCATTGTCTTTCTAGCTTTCGTTTCCCAGTGTTCTAACAGAATTATTTGACCTAATAGAGAAATTCAGCCCACAAATCAAATACTCTTTCATTCTCCATCTCTACCCTCATGTTCTCATTTCCTTTTTACCCAGGATAAATTTAACTATCCATGCTTATAATCACTCTTTTGTCCCTCGACCCAGTCATTAGTGCCCTTGTTCCTCTCTCCCTGAAGTATACCTGCCTGGAACAACCTTAACCCCGCTGGAAGCTTACTACTTAAATGCTCCTTCACTATGGGGAATAATTCTGTCATTGTTCCTTGTGGAGTTGCCAACAGTTGTGTAAAGTATGGGGACAAATACCACAAAGTTATATAGTATGAGTTAAGGACTTGGTACACTTGTAAGGGTGCATCAAAACAAGGTACACAGTCTT
>JAVSCE010013133.1:0-27320 GCA_032199065.1 Smutsia gigantea
AGACCCCGAACAGCCAAAGCAAACCTGAGAAGGAAGAATAAAGCAGGGGGGATCTTGCTTCCCAACTTCAAGCTCTACTACAAAGCCACAGTAATCAAGGCAATTTGGTACTGGCACAAGAACAGACCCATAGACCAGTGGAACAGAATAGAGAGCGCAGATATAAACCCAACCATATATGGTCAATTAATATACGATAAAGGAGACATGGATATACAATGGGGAAATGACAGCCTCTTCAACAGCTGGTGTTGGCAAATCTGGACAGCTGCATGTAAGAGAATGAAACTGGATCATTGTCTAACCTCATACACAAAAGTAAACTCAAAATGGATCAAAGACCTGAATTTAAGTCATGAAACGATAAAACTCTTAGAAGAAAACATGGGCAAAAATCTCTTGAATACAAACATGAGCAACATTTTCCTGAATGCATCTCCTCAGGCAAGGCAAACAAAATAAAAAATGAACAAATGGGACTATATCAAGCTAAAAAGCTTCTATACAGCAAAGGACACTATCAGCAGAACAAAAAGGCATCTTATAGTATGGGAAAATATATTTGTAAATGACATACTTGACAAGGGGTTAACATCCAAAATATATAAAGAACTCATATGCCTCAACACCCAAAAAGCAAATAACCCGGTTAAAAAATGGGGGGAAGATATGAACAGACAATTCTCCAAAGAAGAAATTCAGATGGCCAGCAGGTACAGGAAAAGATGCTCCACATTGCTAATTATCAGGGAAATTCAAATTAAAACCACAATGAGATATCACCTCACACCAGTTAGGATGGCCAACATAGAAAAGAATAGGAACAACAAATGCTGTCGAAAATGCGGAGAAAAGGGAACCCTCCTACACTGCTTATGGGAATGTAAACTAGTTCAACCATTGTGGAAAGCAGTATGGAGGTTCCTCAAAAAATTAAAAGTAGAAATACCATTTGACCCAGGAATTCCACTCCTAGGAATTTACCCTAAGAAATGCAGAAGCCCAGTTTGAAAAAGACATATGCACCCTTATATTTGTCACAGCACTATTTACAATAGCCAAGAAATGGAAGCAACCTAAGTGTCCATCAGTAGATGAATGGATAAAGAAGAGGCAGTATATATATACAATGTAGTATTATTCAGCCATAAGAAGAAAACAAATCCTACCATTTGCAAAAACATGGATGGAGCTAGAGGGTATTATGCTCAGTGAAATAAGCCAGGTGGAGAAAGACAAGTATCAAATGATTTCACTCATCTGTGGAGCATAAGAGCAAAGAAAAAAATGAAGGAACAAAAAAGCAGTACACTCACAGAATCCAGAATCCAAGAATGGACTAACAGTTGCCAAAGGGAAAGGGACTTGGGGTGCGGGGAAGGGGGGCAGAAGGGGAATAATGGGCATTACGATTAGCACACATAATGTAGTGGGGTGGGGGGCATGGGGAAGGCAGTATAGACAGAGAAGACAAGTAGTGATTCTATAGCATCTTACTACGCTGATGAACAGTGACTGTAATGGGGTATGTGGTGGGGACTAGATAATGGGGGGAATGTAGTAACCACAATGTTGCTCATGTAATTGTATATTAATGATATGAAAATAATAAAATAAGATTAAAAAAAATTCAGAGCTCTGAATAAAGATTTCAGGATGTATATTTTGATCAAAAGAGGACATTTTTATGATTGTGTACAAAGTTAAGAAAGGCATTAATAGTGGCTCCTGGAGGAATACAGAATTACACTTGAGTAATCAGGCCTCTTACAAGGGGAGTTAAATAAGAAATCTCAATTCTTTTGAGAAAAACAATCTTTTCTATTTGGTTTGGGATAGTATTCTGTAACTTTTATACTAAAGAGGTCTTGTAGATAAAAAATGAGGGCAGTCTAGCTTTTACTCTATTTCAGCATAAAATTCTCTCCATTCTGCTTCTCCATCTTAAACTTTCTACTTGCTGCTGTGTTTCTGTGACTTCCTAGTATTGTTACTCCTCAGTCTTCGTACATTAGGCACGTCTGTTTTAGGTAGCATGCTCTCATCAGAAATATCCAAGTAATACTCAGCCTGTCTGAGTTTGTAATGGTCCTTTGTTCCCAAAATCCTCAGCTGCAGTTCATGCCTATTGGGTTCACTTCCTAAAGTGCTATTAATCCTCTACAAAAGAAAGAACTTAGGCCCCCAACATGCCACCAAAACTGCTGCCGGAAGAATACAAAAGCCCTCCTCTTCATCAGTCTTTCCTTCTCCTTAACTTCTCTGAAGGGTTCACCAGTGTATCCTCCCTGACTCTCCCTCAGATCTCAGGACCCTCATCTCCTTTGTTTTCTTCCCACTTCTCTGATCATGTCTTCATTGTCTTCTATTCATCCTCTGACTTGGGATTTCCACGAGACTCTGTCCTAGGCCCACACTCTTCAATGACTGCTTCTGGCCTGAACTTTAGTACCATATTTCCAAATGACTTTAAGATACTCTTCTTTCTCAAGTGCCCTGCCACGCACCTCGACCTATTTCAAAATGGATGGATAAATTTTTCTATTTAAAGTAGTTGTTATTTAACTACTCCTATTTTAGTCAGTGGTCCCATATTTCTTTTAGTATCCTGGACTGAAATCTGTGAGTCTTTCCTACCATTCAAAAGGTCATGTGAGTCAAATATGTTTAGGTGTTTAATATAAATCAATCTAATAATCTCTGAGTAACCCTGATGTATTCCCTGTCTACCCCAACACCTTCCCTCCTTCACTTCTTTTATAAAATGCCTCTTCATTTAGTTTATTCCTTATATTTCCACTCTCATGATCTAAATCCAAAGAGCTTACAGAGTGAGAGATGGGAAGCACCTCAATATCATCTCCTCCAATCCTCTCATTTCTACATAAAGTGAGACCTGAGGGAGAATGATTTCAAGTTCACCCAGGTACCAAGAATGTGGACTCTGAGTTCAAATCCTTTAGTATGTGATCCTTTAGTAGATGACAAATAATCTTAACTCTTGTGTGTTGGCTTCCTCATCTGTAAAATTGGTAACTGTGGTAGCTGGTCTCCAAAGATGCCTCCTAATAACCCCAGTACCCCACAGGGACCCTAAGCCAGCCTGAGCGGCCAACACGTGAGCTGCGTGACTGGGAGGCTGTCACTAGGAGTCTTGTAGCTTCCACCCTGAAGATGATACTAGGATCCCTGAGCCACTCCAATAGAAAATCTGATATTCTAAGACTGCTATGCCATGGTAAGTTTATGAAGAGGCTGCAGGGGGAGGAGGAAGAGAGAGCAAGGGAGAGGAAGCGAGTACATGCCCCTGGCCAGTCTCCAGCTATGCCAGCCATCCCAGCCCAGAGCCAGAAATGAGAGGGAAGAATCCATCTTATCATCCAGCCAGTTAAGCCTTTAGACAACTCCAGCCCCAGCCACCATCTGACTGGAACCATATGAGGGATTCCAAGTGAGAATGTCTAACCAAGACCAGTTAACCCACAAAACAATGAAAAAATAATTGATATTTTAAGCCACTAGATTTGAAGAAATGTGTTATCCAGCAATAAATAACTACAACAATTATTGTCAGGATTGAATGAGATAATATATGTAAAGCACTTAAAACACCTGATATATAATGATAAATAGGTCTTAGGTGATGATAAAGATCATGACGGTGATAACCCAATGTGGTGCCTATGTTTTTTTAACTCCCGGCCTTATCTTATTTTTTTAATATATCATCTTTCCAACTGCATCACATCAATCTGTGTCTCAGATCCAAAGCTTCGAGCAGCTTCTCAGCTCACCTTCGTTAGTTTTCTTCTTCCAATCCCATACTGATCTCTCACTGCCAGGCCACTTGTCCTCAAATCCGGACTCAGCTGCCACCGCAAAGCTAGTAACTGACAGCTTGGCAACACCTACCTCATCACATCCATCTTCATCTGTGAGCTCTGGACTGACACCTGACCCTAACCTCTAACCCCAAGCCCATTTCAGGTGCTCTTTACCATCTGCTCTGTTCCTGGAAGGCTAGTATTGCACCCATTGCTACAACATAGCAAACGGTCCCATTCCACCATCTTCACTTAGCACTGAATTCACTGCCTGGAATACCCTCCCTTCTCCTTCACCCTCGTTAAGCTGGTCTTTCAAAGTCAGAGTTAAATCATTCAAACTACATCTCAAGGCCAAATAAGCGAGCTCTTCTCCAAACTCTACTGTACACTTACCCCTTTATTCAATAAATATTTATTAAGCTCCTCCGGTATGCCAGGTATTGTCTTAGATAATGGGGATGTAACAGTTAAAGGTTTTTCACCTCGGGCTTACATTCAACTGTGAACTCAGGAAATACATAATACATCATGTGGTGGTAAGTGCAATGGAGAAAAGGAAAGGATAAAGAGACCACAGAGGGTTAGGGATAGTGGTTCCTCTATTATGAGATGACCAGGGAAGGCCCCTTTGAAGAGATGACATACACTCAGAGATACAAAGAAAGAGCATGTCATGAGTCTATCTGTGGTGAGGGTGTAGAAAGGTGGAAGTCACGTGGGTGGTACAAGAACAAAAGCCCTTAGGCAGGAGGACACTTGCTTTGCTTGCAAAGAGTAAGGTGTATCATACAATGTCATTTAAATCCAAATTATGCTTTGTATCCACCCGCCAATCTGTGTTATTCCTTGACAAATTTCAAACTAAGTTCCTTCTTTTTATAGAAAATATTTTTTATCCTGAAATGAAATTTAAATAATCTTCCTACATACACACTTTACTAAATATATACATACATGCTAAATAATCCCTATATAGATACTTCTTAAAAGCCCAGTATAATGGTTTATCAATACCATAAATGAAAAATAAAAGCAATTTACATTCACCATTGCAAAATATAAATGCTTATATACAACTACATTTGAAAAAATGTCAAAAGTTCAGATCTTATTTTTATTTACTAGCTGTGTGATCTTGAGAAAGTTACTTAAACTTTCTGTGCTTCAGTTTACTCATCTGGAAAATGAGAGTAATAATAGCATCTACCTCACAGGTTGCTGTGAAGATTAATTAGTCTGTACGTGCAAAGCACCTTGAACAGTAAGGGGTTTGTGTTTGCTTTGATTCCTCTGATATGGAGAATTACCAACAATGTGACAGCAACTAGAAACGAATTCAAGAGTGTTATATTGTAAGATGATCTTTTTCCAAAATGATGAATGACTCTTCGGGAGGTTTCAAATGTAACAAAGTGCATTCCTCCTTCATTTATACTGTAGTTGCATTACTGAAAAATTTAGTGTGGATTAAAATAATGGAAAAACTGTTTTCTGTTTATATGTAAAAAGTAGTTGTGTTCTAGGCTCAGATAATCCTCGGTGGACATTTTACCTTTATGAATGGCTGTTGGGCACAGAGCATTCCTGCTTGGTGAGGGACTATCCCGGCATGCCAGGACACTGTGCCTCCCTGGCTTCTGCTGAGGAAATGACAGGAGTACTCCCTGGTTAGCATCCCTGAAATTTCCTGAATGCTTCCCAGTGTGAAGAATCACTGTTCTATTTGCTTAAACTGCTTTGTACATTTGCCTCTTCATCCAGGGTGAAGGACCCTTAGAGCAAAAAAGGTATCTTATTCTTTCTTTACATTTCCCAAAGTAGTGAACCACAGGCACAAAAAGATTCAAACTGTAAATCCCTGTCTGTTGCAGTAGGGGGATGATGATGATGATGATAATAATAATAATAATGCTAATACTAACACTAATGTCAAATAAAAAATACCAAGGAAGGTTTTCATACTTCTAGGGAATAAGACTTTTTTCTAAGCTCTGAGTCAAATTAAAATCACTTCATTTTTCTCATTGTAGGAGAAAAGAGTAAAAGCTCCTTTCCATGGCCATGGTAGTGGTAGCCTGCAGAAGGAATCCAAACAACCCAGAAGAGAAATCCAGATGGGGCCAGAGAGATACAATTCTTTTAAGTCAGACTTGGCTTCTGACAAATTTAATGAGGAAACTGTAATACGTTACAGCACCTACTATATAGTGCTCTACTATATAAAGAGTTTCATATATCTTATCACTAATCTTTGCAATACCCCGATAAGATAGGTATTATCCCCATTTTATGGTGAAAAGATTGACACTCTTAAATATTCAATAACTTGCCATGTTGAAGGGCTGAGATTCAAGTCCATCTCTTTTAGTGTTTGCTTTTCATGATGTTTGAATAGCTCATCATATAAGTAGGCTGATGCAAACTCTATGATAAATGTTATGAATTAAGGAATAAATTCATTTATCCTTAATTTCTGTGCTGACTCCACAGTGTCTTGAATTAAAGAACCCCTGTTCCTATCACAGTGGTCAGATCTCTGGACAGGGTGGATCTTACTAACTAGTGACATCAGGAAGCTGGGGCCCAGAGACGTGCAGCCTCACCGACAGAGAGACCTATTTACATGTTGGAGTGCTGCTTGAACAAGACACAGACGCCCTCACATACAGGTAGAACCTGGATCTCCTCACTGCTACTTGGCTATGCTCCAACACCCAAATGATTTTATATGTGAATGTGTGTGTAAATGTACTGAAATAGAAACATATATAATTTACTTCAGCATTCAGTTCTCTTTTCCTAGTAATATTCCTTGGAATCTCTAGATGCCACTCCTCTTTTGTTCTCCATTTTCTCAGTCCTTAACTTATACCCCAAGCAATCAATAATCTGTCTGGAATAGTTTAGGACATTTGAGGAGATTTAAAATTCTGATGGAGTCGAGTCTTTGATATATTAACAATTGCTGGCATCATTTTTGCAACAGAGTTCAGAGGTCATTTTGTAAAAAAAGAGTGCTAAGACATATGTGAATAGGGAAAAAGAAAAACAAACCAAACTATGAGGAAACTGAGGCTCAGACATCAAGGGTCTTACCCAAAGTCACAAAGCCAAGTAGTACAAACCAAACCAGGCTCTGTGGCTTCAGAATACCCTAAATTGCTAAAAAAGTATTTCTGGCACTAATGTGTATTTAGCCTAGAATCTATAAACCGTATGTCTATTAACATAATGCATTCTAAGCTGTACATTATATTATTGTGCTTGAAATAGTTAAGAAATAATATTTAAAATAAGTGTATTAAGTTTCAGACTTCTACAGCCTGAGGGATTTCCTGGCAATAGCACCGTTTTTGGAAGGACTTGCACCTTTGGAAAATATTTTATTCTGTGATCTACCTGTATTTACTTCATACCTTTCTTTCTACTTAGGATCAAGGTTCTGGGAATTGTTATTAATCAAGAAGCAAATCTGTATCTAGTGGACTCTTATGTATTCAATACTGCAGCTTAATATATGCAAAAATCTAATTGCTAAGTACTCCTTAAAGAATTCTGAGGCAAGGTTAAACTTCAGATATTAAATACAGTAACTACAGCATACCAGGTAGCTAAAATCATTCAGTGTTCCTTCACCTTCAAATGCCTTAAAAATAGCTTTAGAAGCAGACAATAATCTAGAATTAATATATAAGCTGTATTTTAAATAACAGAATTTTATTATTTTACATGATAAAAACTTTACTTTCTTTAATGCTAATATTACAAAAACAACTTTAATTCCAAGTAAATCCACTATATCTGCTTGTGTTTACTGCCCTCTAGTGATAATGGATCCTAATAGGATTTAAGGAACAGCTCTGTTCCTGGAGTCATCACATTTCAGAAAACAAAATGTATCCTACAAATAGAACGGAGACTTGAGATTAAGAGGAACTCCAGGTTGGGTTTAAAAACTGAATAATCACCTGTAAAAGCTAAGAATCACTCTCTAATTGTCCTGGCCTGAAAATTTTCACCAAAAATTTTTATTTAAAATAGGACACACCTGTAACATTTAATTGCGAAAAGAAATCCCAAAGGAACTTTTTGTTGAGAGGTAATTTGAGGCTGAAATAACATGAGACTGAACTTATGATGGCTGTATTTAAATTTTTCCTCTACGTAGGTATAGTATTCTGTAATTGTTGATAAAGCTTGAGTCATATATAAGAGATAGAATTTTCTATGTTTATAACTAATTAGTAAATCCACCTGACACCATCACCATCCTCATCATCATTTTCATATCTACCAAGGACTTTCTTTTCACTGAAGAATAATTAAGGCAATGAAATGGTGCACAAATAAAGTCTCCACAAAAATAATCTTATAAAGGGACCTTCTACTTTTAGTGAAAATTAGGACCCCAATTCACTTTTTCTATGCTTACAATGGCCATCATAATCACTCTGAAATATTAATATTCCTTCTGTACTTTCTGGTATGCTTTGTGAAAACAATTTAAATAGAGAATATATTTCTTCTAAAGAAATAATAAAAATGCAAACAGGCATACTTCTAGAAATACGTATTTCATCTTGTAGGTACACTACTTTTATATGTGGATCTTAAAATAATTTTAAGTCATAAAATTGGGGCTGTAACATAAAGGAAAAATGAATTCCCTTCAACAAATAGTGCTTTAACAATTGGACATCCATTCACAAAGCAATGAACTTCAACTTTTACTTGTACCATGTACCAGTATCTATTCAAAATGGATTACAGAACTAACCATAAAACCTAAAACTATAAAATTTCTAGAAGAAAATGTAAAAGAAAATATTTGTGATCCTGGGTTAGGCAAAGATTTCTTGGAACACAAAAAGGAAGAAGCATTAAAAAAATGATAAACTGGACTTTACCAAAACTTCTTTGAAAGAAACTGGTAAGAAAATGGAACAAGAAGCCACAGGACTGGGAATAAAATATGTCTAAAACACCTATCTGATAAAAACTTGTATTTAGAATTTACAAAAAATTCTTACAACTTAGAAAGGTCAACAAGCATATAAAAAATGTGCATCATTAAGGAAATGAGAATTAAAAACAAAATGTAATGCCACTACACACTTATTAGAAAGACTAAAATGAAAAATGCAAACAATGCAAAATGCTGGTCAGGATGCAGAGTGAATGGAACTCTTACACTGCTGATGGGAATGCAAAATGATATTGCAACTTTGGAAAAGAATTTGACACTTTCTTATAAAGTTAACAAGTACATTGACCATGTTACCCAGCAATCCCACTCCTAGTTATTTACCCAAGAGAAATGAAAACATATGACTGTACAAAGACCTATATGCAAATGTTTACAGCAATTCTATTCCAAACAGCTGAAACCCAGAAATAGCCCAAATGCCAATCAAATGGTAGGTGGATAAACTAACTGGGGTACACCCATGAAGTGAAATACCAGCAAGCAATAAAAAGAAACAAATTATTGACATATACAGCATGTTATTAATGGGTGAATTTAAAAAGCATTATGCAAATTGAAAGAAGCTATTAACAAAAGGCTATATATATATGTGTGGGTGTGTGTATATATGTATATATATATATATGTATATACACACTGTGTGATTTTATTCACGTGACATTCTGGAAAAGGCAGAACACTATGAACAATTAGATCTCTGGTTGCCAGTGACTAGGAGGGGAAAGGGAAGGAGTAAAGAGGAGTAAGCAAGAACTGCCTTGGGTGATAGAAACACCCAAATAGAAATAGAAATGTAGATTATAGTGGTAGTTACCCAATTGTATACATTTGCCAAAATGCATTCAATGATACCTAAAAAGAGACATCTTACCACCATAGCAATTACACCTCAAAACCTGACTTTAAAAAATGTTAGGTGATGTTATCAAATTCTTTTAATTCCAAATTTGCTTAACTTTGCCTAAAGAGAAATGAACAAAAATTTCAAATGAAGTGAAAAATATTTTAGATATTTTCCTGATTTCTTAAACAAACCAAACTGATTTTAATTTACTTTAATTATTGAATGGTGATCCTGGGCTACCATTATTCACTCATCATTGAGAAGTTAGTAATTATTTTATGTTCATCCTAGGCCAAGCACTGTACCAGCAGCTGGAGACAGAAAAATCCAGTGAAGTGGAAAGAGCTGCTTCCAGAAAACTGAAGAGTCCCAATTGCTGTATTCTTTTTGAATCCTTCTGTCATTTTCTCATAGGTTTTACTAGTATTTTTTGAGTCCTTGGTGGTCAGCCTGTTCTTTTTATAGTCAATATAGCACCCCATTCCCCCTTCATATTATGATGGGTTTCTGTCTAAGGCAGCATTTCCCAGAATGTGTAGAAAAGAACAGTAGTCCCATGCACTAATTCCCAAAGAAGACATCCAGTGTCACATTTCTGACATGGTGTTAACCCTCTTGGAGAATGTGTACATTAGTATATTAGAGGCTCTGTCAAGAACAGTAATATATAAACTTGTTTTGTTTAACCTACCACTTCTCAAATTTATCCTAACTCCTTTACTCCCTTAACATTTACCAACAAGCAAAAAAAAAAAAAAGCCAAAATACTAGGCTTTTAAGAAAACAGAAATGGAAAATGGAAAATAACATAGAAAATCTTGTGGAAAGCAATGGGCTTTAAATATTAGGTAACACCTGTTTTCAGAGTGGTTATTCACTTATCATTCAACAAATAGTTATTAAACAGCTATTATGTGCCAGCATGGGAAATACAGTAATGCACAAGACAGAAGAATTTCCTGTGAATGTAAATCTCGGACTTTTGAGGCAAAAGGACAAAAAGTGAGTGGCAATATGCAGAATGACATAAAAGAGGGCAACATGATAACTGTGATAGTGGGCTACTAAACAGTCCAGAGAAGCTGCACAGAGAAGGTGATATCTGAGATGAGTTCCAAATGACTAGAAAGAACCAACAAGAAGATCTGGGGAACAGCATTCTGAGCAAGGGCTGAAGAAACAGCCAGCCCAAGGAAGGAAAGGTGCACGGAATGAGATCAGAGGTAGGTTAAGGCAAGATCATGTGGGTACCTTGTAAGCCTTGCAGAGTGTGTGGTACACCACTGGAAGGTTCTGAGATGGGAGGGACATAATGTGATTTACATTTCGAAAAGTTATCTCTGTGGAGAGGCAAGAGCAGATAGAAGATGAGAGGAAGTGCTGAGGAAAAGCTGACTAGATTTGATTTGATTAATTGAAACTGAAAATGAGGAGAGGTGTCAGCTCCTACACTTCTGGTTTCAGTATCTTAGACGGATATTTGTGCCATTAGCTGAGATGGAGAAGACTGGAGAAATACAGATTTGGAAGAGGATAAATAAGGTGAAAGAAGAATCCTATGGGCCAAGTACAAGAATATTCAAATATGTGAAGTTTATTTCACTGTTGAGGGACATTTACCCATCTTCTCAGGTTCTTGAATGAGTTCTGGATAATGAAAGGTTCCATGTAGGTGAGGTTTGAATATGTAGGCACTTTCAAATACTCTGTGACATCACATTAGGATGGAACACTTTTATCACAATCTTTGAAGATGTTATGATAATAGCCCAATAGAAGGGACATCAATAGATAATCTGTTAAATCCCCTCTTCATAGCAAGTTAGTAATGTGAAAGCCTAAGCAAGGTCAACAACAGAACCCAAATTAGAATCTAGCACTCATAGTTGGCACTATTTTTATTAGAGTCCTATGCCTTATTGGAACATTTTAGGAATGAAGACTTTACTGAAGGCAATCATTAAGCACCATTAATGGTGCAATAAGATTTTTTTTTATTTGCAACATTAACAGAATAGTTGAGTGAGAGAATTATTAGAGCATAGTTTTCTCTACTTGGCTTCACCTAAGTTCAAATTTTGGCCTTGCCTCTTATGATAACTATATTACATAGCAAGTTATTTAAGTTCTAAGTTGTATGGACAGAGTCTGAGTTAATGAAGGACAATGTATTAAGTAGATATCGGGAGCTCAATATGTTATTTATATTATGACTAGAAATACTGAAACTTGTAATAAGGAAAACAGTATGATTAAAACAGCTACAATAAGATCCCTGCTATGGTATCTACCCAATAGTTTATATAATCAACAGTTTGCCAACTATTAGAATCACTGATGCCAGCTGAAAATGCTTATGGAGATATCAAACAAACAGGGATAATTTTCTCAGAATGTACTAACCTGACAAATGTAAAGCATCCCTGCAGGCTTTACAAATTCCAATCTCCAAATCAAAATGTGGGTACAACCCTTGAGGTAACTTGGGACCAAGGAGACCAAGTCCAGCACCAATATAGGATGGTGACCTTCCAATCAGCAAGTACTGAATTAGCTGCTGTTACAGGTACTAAAGAGGGGTCAGTCGCAAATCATCTGCTCGGAAGGACCTTATGTATCACTGTGTGGGAGACAATAGATACATAAGCATGTGCAGCAGCCATTCCAGCTTCCTTCTAGTATGGTCCCCTGTGCTACAGAGGCTGGATGATAAAGAATCCACATCCTAGACGCCCTTGAAGCTCTTCCAACCAGTGAGCTCCTGCTCCCTCTCACAAGTTAAACAGCTGTCGTTCTTTTTGCTGTTTTTTGGTAGATAATCTGCCTCTGGCTGTAATGAGATGTATTTGTTTCTGTGGTTTCTCTAGGAAATATCTGGATATGGGCACCTTTTAAAATTTTTTTCTGCTTGGGATTCACTGAACTTCTAGAATATTCCCTTTTCCATTCTCTCTACTCTCTTCTGGAGTTCAGATTGATGCAAGTTGCCATTTTGTTGGAAAAGGAAGTCTTGCCATATTTTAAGTGTATAGTGGTATCCATAAAATTACACATAATATTAATCATCAATACACAGCAATCACTTTTATTCAAAATATTGTTTTTAAATAGTTTTCTAAATTGTGTGATATTTTTCTTACATCTTGAGACTAAATTACTGGCACTAACATATTAGGCAAAAAGTTCAATTTTTCTAATTGCCCACAGAGTAAGATGTACCTACTACACATTTCTTCTGATGGCTTCCTAATAAAGAACCTAGACCTGAAGACATAGTTAAATATTATTTAATTCACTTTTCCTCAGATTTTAGTAAAATTTAGCACTAACTACCTTAACATTTATTCTTCCAGGATACCTACCTATATATATATCCTTAAGATGGGAGAAAAATTTTTTCTTCTTAGAAAAAAGATGATAGGGAAAAACAAAATAAAATAAAACAAACTAAAACACCTCTGCTTTACTTGTCCTTCCAAGTGCAATTCTAACATCCTATGAGTTGGTAAGTTAGTCACACGTTAGGTGGGATGGGATTATCAAACATATTACAATTCTTTAATTCTGTGAAATACATCTAAGTTGGAAAGTTCCTCTGAAGACATCTAGTCTGACCTTCTACCTAGATAGGAGTCCTATAACTAACTCTTCTCCTGCAATTAGTAAATAACAGTCCGCTTCTCCTGGATTTCTTCCATTGTTGTGTAAGTCAATTTCACTTTGGGTGAATGTAGTTTTAAGACACTGAGTTAATGATTATTAGCTTGCATTGAGCTAATAACATTTTTTTCAAAAGTTCTTTATAAACCCCTTAAAATTGATTTGACTCTGGACACCCCAAATGAAAACAAAATGTGGCTCAGGGGTTTTATTATGAAAGCTGCAACAAATGGAGAAGTACTTAATGTTTTTAACCACCTAGGTAAAAAAGCACTCTGGGCCTTACAAACAGTGATCAACAGCTAAGCATGAGCAATCATTGCTTGGCCTGTCACTTTCCCCTGATAACTAGGGAAGAAAGTATGTGAATTAGAACATAATGAACTGCCATTTGGGGAGCTAAGAAAACATACCAAGCAGATGGCTTTTTTTGTCCTTTTTTTAAATTTTGCTATTATTAATATACAATTACATGAGCAACATTATGGTCACTAGACTCCCCCTATTATCAAGTCCCCACCACACACCCCCATTGCAGTCACTGTCCATTAGCGCAGAAGGATGCTATAGAATCACTACATGTCTTCTCTGTGTTATACTGCCTTCCCCGTATCCCCTACCCCATCCCCACCCCTGCTACATTATGTGTGCTAATTGTAATAGTACTTTTTCCCCCTTATCCCTCCCTTCCCACCCATCTTCCCCAGTCCCTTTCCCTTTGGTAACTATTAGTCCATTCTTAGGTTCTGTGAATCTGCTGCTGTTTTCTTCTTTCAGTTTTTTCTTTGTTCTTATACTCCACATATGAGTGAAATCATTTGGTACTTGTCTTTCTCCACCTGGCTTATTTCACTGAGCATAATACCCTCTAGCTCCATCCACATTGTTGCAAATGGTAGGATTTGTTTTCTTCTTATGGCTGAATAATATTCCATTGTGCATATGTACCACCTCTTCTTTATCCATTCATCTACTGATAGACACTTAGGCTGCTTCCATTTCTTGGCTATTGTAAATAGTGCTGCGATAAACATAGGGGTGCATATGTCTTTCTGAAACTGGGCTGCTGCATTCTTAGGGTAAATTCCTAGGAGTGGAATTCCTGGGTCAAATGGTATTTCTATTTTGAGTTTTTTGAGGAACCTCCATCCTGCTTTCCACAATGGTTGTACTAATTTACATTCCCACCAGCAGTGTAGGAGGGTTCCCCTTTCTCTACATCCTCGCCAACATTTGTTGTTGTTTGTCTTTTGGATGGCGGCCATCCTAACTGGTATGAGGTGATATCTCATTGTGGTTTTAATTTGCATTTCTCTGATGACTAGTGATGTGGAGCATCTTTTCATGTGCCTGTTGGCCATCTGAATTTCTTCTTTGGAGAAGTGTCTGTTTAGCTCCTCTGCACATTTTTTAATTGGCTTATTTGCTTTTTGTTTGTTGAGGTGTGTGAGCTCTTTATATAATTTGGATGTCAACCCCTTATTGGATATGTTATTTTATGAATATATTCTCCCATACTGTAGGATATTTTTTGTTCTACTGATGGTATCCCTTGCTGTACAGAAGCTTTTTAGTTTGATATAGTCCCATTCGTTCATTTTTGCTTTTGTTTCCCTTGCCTGGGGAGACATGTTCATGAAGAAGTTGCTCATGTTTATGTTCAAGAGATTTTTGCCTATGCTTTTTTCTAAGAGTTTTATGGTTTCATGAGCAGATGGCTTTTATACAGCTTCCAGAATACCAGTTCTAATAGTTCACAAAACTGCCTTTCCCTAGAACCTGTAGTAAAAAATAATAGCTAATATTTATTGAGTGCCTTTTATATATGCCAAGGATAGTGCTATTTTCCTGGCATTCTCTCATTTCTTTCTAATAACAACCCTATAAGGACAAGTATTATTGCCATTTTACAAATAAGCTTTAAGGCCTTAACCTTCAACTCCATGCAGGCAACTCCCAGGAGAGGTATACTGTCTATTACTAGAAATCCAGTCCTGACAACTGAAGGCTGATAGGGCATTTCTACTTAGATACATACTCTTACTTCCATTTCATGTATAAAAATTTAATTGCCATATCTCCCACCTTGCCCTCCTCAAACTGGCTTCTCTTTCTGATTTTCCAACTATCATCCTTTCTGTTATCTGTGTTTATAATTTTATACTTTCTTCTGGCTGCAGTCCCACCCCCTGAAGTCTTACAAAGCCTGTCACCTTTTCCATGCTATCTTTCTCCTACCCATTCCTTTCGTTTCCATCTTATTTCAATCTCTCATCACTTAAATGTCTAACATATTCTTGTGTTTAGTATTTCACCTCAATATGATCTATACTATCACCAGATTCATCTTTCTCAAATCACCTTGTTATTTTCCTTTTAATAGTTTCCTAAATAAAATACAAGAGTTTTACAAGACTTCTGGATAATATGCTAATGGCTGAGTCTAGGATTTAAGGCACTCTCCAGTGTGGCTCCAATATATATTTACCACACCTGCCTCTGTGCCCCTATCAAACTTTCTTTTCCCATAATCAAAATTTCTGTTCCAGGCAGAAGCACTCTTCCAAAGCACTCACTTCTTGCCCATTTCTATAAACACACAGTAAAGCTAAATACATCATTCTGTCCCATCCTACCCTGCCTCATCTAGCCCCTAGAATGTCATTTCTTCATTAGCCTTACGAATCCTCAATGTTCAAGATACAGCTTAAATAGCACTTTTTCTGGAATGCTTCCCAATCAATCTTGTCCTCCGTGTTGAACACACTCTGATCTTCACTACAGGACCACCGCATCATGAATTACTCTATCATTCATTAATATACAACAGGATTACTTATATGGCTAGCTGTATTTTCAGTGTTTATGTCTATATGCTTTTTTACCTATCTTTATCTATCTGTTTGAATACAAACACACATACATAAAAATCTCATTTTGCCTATAAAAACATTTGGCATTTTATACACACACACAAACACACACACACACACACATATATATATACAGTAGCCAGGCATAAACAAAAATACATTAGTGAAAGCCCAAATACTGGATTTTGGTTATCTGAAGCCAAAAGATGCAAAACACCACCAACAAAAAACTTCCTCATGATATATTTCCCCCATGAAAAATGGTATCTGGTCTACAAAATGGTCAAGGTTCAAACACAAACAATAAAGGCACGCCAAACTAAAAATTTCATTCAAAAGTGATTGTGTCAATAAAGACTGAAATCAGGGTCTTAGAATTTCTATGAACAAAAGAATGCTTAGTCGCCACAAGATAAAAGTCTTGACAAAAGCAGCACAGGACTGTTTGGTTCTGGGTCACTTTATCTTTCCTGTGCTTATTACCTCATCTGTAAAATGAAGGAGGTCGACAGGTGATCTCTCAGATCTTTCACTCTTCAGACTTTTGGAATTAAAAAAGAGAAAACCCCACAGCTTTTATTAAACATACCAAAGTTTGATTTCTCTGCAAAGTGGCTGACAGCAAACGGAAACTGCAAAGGGATCAATCACCTACTCAGTGACTCATTTTCAACTCTTACAACATCTGTACTGCCTGGGAATTTCTTCTGGCTCTGCTACACCTATGTCAGATAGGTGTAGTCACATCATGGGCTGGAACTGTGTTCAAGGTCATTTCATGCATGCCTCTGTTTCCCAGCTGGACTGTCATTTTAAATCTGTGCAATGATTAAAGGGTCTATTTTTGGTTCTTGTTTGTACTTTCTCCAAGAAAAGACACCTAGTCACTGGATATAGATTGGTATTTAACAGTTCTGTAAATAATCATAATCTCAATATTTAACAGACTCAGGAAAATCATTTGAAGGGGTCTTAGAGGTCATCTGGGGTGGGAGAAAAGTGAAGCACAAGCAGTGGAGCAAATTTTGGACATAGTGGAATGAAGATCTACATGAGACCCTCACAACTCTAATCAAAGTTTCTTTTGTGGCTGCCTTCATACATATTCTCTCAAAGCTATCATAATTAAGTAGTCAGTGAGAGTGTAAATAAAAATATGCTATCACAGAGTGCTAGGTAACCGAGCTACAACTAAAGTAAACAGAGTGGGCCATCACATATGCAAGCTGGTGAGATCCCATAAATCACCATGACTGGGTATCAGGATTTCAAAGGCACACTCTGTGAGCTCTCTTCCCCAGGCCGGTTGATTCAAGCTCCAGTTGCATTGGGTTACCTATATGGCAGCATATAAAGTTCACCTTTGAAGTTTAAAAATAGTTCCAACCCCGATCCCTACTAAAGATAGGGCAGGATACCTATTTAGTGTGTGCACCACACTAGGTACCTTATATAAGTTTTCATTTAAATCTCACAACAAACCTCTGAGATAGATTTTATTTGTCCTGACTTACAGAGAAAACAGGTTGAGAGGTTGAAGCAAATTGATTATCTATGCTCACAACTCTAGTATGGGGTAGATTTATATCCAGAAGAGGAACTGCTAAGCTCATTGGAATTTAGGAGATTTAAAGCAGAATCAAGATAAAGGTTCACATTTGCCATCTGCTATTTGCTCTTCTGGCATCTGCTAATAAATTACGATATACCACAGTGAAGCAACCTATGCTTATCTGACACAGTCTCTCTTCACCCTGTTGCAGTTCGTACTTTGTTGTCACACATCCTTACTCCCAGGCAACAGGTTCCTTGGGTGATGGCCCCGCAGCTGGATGTGGCAACCCACCCTTGCTGCTACTGGGCTATGACTCAAGGAGGCAACAGGTGAAGGAGGAGATGCCAGTGATTGGTGCTAAAAAAGACTGACGCCTCAAGAAATGCACTGTCTCTAAATCTTCCCTCTCCAGTCGGTCATCCCTCCTTCCTCAACCCCACAGCTCAGAGTCCTCCCTTCAACATTCACACCCTCGTGCTGACCGCTCTGGATTTCTTTTCTTCAAGGCTGTCCTAGAGGTTCATTCCTACCAGATTTCACCAAAGGAATCCTGAGGTGCTCAGGGCGCCTCCAGGCAAGGGCAGCTCTGACCTTGCCCAGTCACATCCTCCTCCTCCTCCCACCCGTTCCCTACCTTAGTTCCCTGTCGAATCTGTCATCTTTCCACCTTTCTTTCCTTCAGTCTTCATTCCTAGCTCTATCCACGAATCCTTTTTCCCTCCCCATTTCCTCGCAACCCAACTAAGAAAACAGGCTTCCAAAGTAACTCCTAGTAATAGGCCATTTTAAAAATCCTAACACCTGTTTATACCATCCCAGAGTTTATCCAGTATCTTCTCTATTTGCTGCCACCCTCCCAACCATCAATCAAGCTTTATCCCATACAATTCTACCTGTTCTCCTCCAAATCCCCTGCCAGCCCAGACTCTCAGATCTTCTTTAATCACACAGTCTTCTCATCCACTGACCCCAACAGCCTTCAATTTATATCTGTGGCCCTTTAAGTGCCTGCTTGCTGGGTTAACTCCCAACCTAATGTGCTGTTTCACCATCAAACTATTCCAAAGAGCCAGGAGCTAGGTTTCTTCTGTTCCCATACCAATAAGACAGAGAACAAGGCAGGCAGTATAAGCTGCACTATAGGACTCTCTCTAGAAATTATGTTTTGCTGAAGTTTCTCTTGCTATTTTGGAATCTAGAGCTCGCTAAATACATACATACATAAAATTAGGACATATTTTGAAAATGAAGCCTGATAACAACCACTTATTTTTTTATCTCCCCATCCTCCCCCAAGATACTACATTCAGAGAAATAATTATCTTTACATCTATTAAGAACCATGTGGATTTTAAACAAGTTTAACTGAACCTCAGTTTTTCATCTTTAAGAATGGGACAGACAGTTTTGGTATGTAGTGTACTGTTTCTGGGACTAAGTTAGAAATTTAAGGTTGGAAGTACTGAGAAAACAATAGGATTATGCTTCACATTAGAAAGTAAGGTACACGCTGAGTGTTCTTGACCAGTGTTGTCAAAGATGGCTCATATATCTCAAATGGATAATATTAAAATGCTTGAAAATAAGGCTAAGGGGTAAAGTAATTAATATTTCCACTGAATCATACTTTTGAGAGAACAGACTGCTCTCATATAGGGACTGACCATCCAGTCTGTAATGATGCAGGCTCTCTTTTTTGTCTCCTCTACTATGTACTCTTTCGTCATTTTAATGTTTATTAACACTAGAGAGAAAAATTAAGATCTAGGCTCAATATCTTCTAAGAGGATGTAAACTAATCTTTTCCTGATAGGTGGTAAAGAAATAAGAATATTTTTAGGAAAATATTCCTATGATTTCTTGAACTTCAACTATCATTTACCCTTATGGAGATCTAAGGGACCATACTGAGAATATATGATTTAAAAATGGAAGGGACAAGTCAGCAAACGATCCACTGAATACCTATGGAAAGCTTTGAGCAAATCTCTCAAAAAAAAAAAAAGATTCAAATTTTAAAATTGTTAAAGAACTGAAATATCTGTTCTTTCTCCCTAATAGATCTGGACTGGAATGATCAGATAGAATTAAAGAGAGAAGAACAAAAGAAAAACACTTTGATATATCCTCTCAAAATATTTTAGAGTATTATTTAAGACATCTTTATTCATATTTAGATCAAAAAAAAAAGAAGAAAGAACCAAAGCAATCAAAACACTGCTATGCCAATAATGGAAAGTCATCTTAAAATCAGCCAGTTATTTTCTGAAATGAATAAGACAGAGATCAGCCTGCGCTTACTCCGTGGTAGCCTCATCTCTGCCTGGTTACTATGGACACATCACTGTCAGGCCTACACTTTCTACTCTCTAGACCTGTTTATGACAGGCTGAGGTATTTCCTATTATGGTGCCTATGTCTGCACAGCACACTGCTTGCCAGTAACACAAGCCAGAGGCTGCTTATAGGGGTCACAGTGCAGCAGACCAGAGATGCTGCTGGAAACCCAAGCACACCCTGGATAGAACTCCACAGAATACTCCCTAACAGGCAAAGGCCAACAAACACAACCTTTCTTCACAGGCTAGAAGGAAAAGTATTCATGTATGTCATCTTTAGCTCGAACAAACCTATGATAAGAATGTTATTGTTAAAAGAGGTACTGAGAAAAGAGAACAGTTTAAGGACATCAGTATGGCCTGTATGGTTTTTCATCTATGTACCATAAAATTTAAATGAGATGAGATTAATCGGAGCATAAACTGCTAACATTTCTGAAAGATGAGTGTCTATAAGCAGAACTGAGGTTCTAAAGTGGGAAATGATCAGGGTTCTTGTCAAGGAAAGAAAACCTTTCTTGCAAGATATGAACTGTAATGCACACACTCTGAGTCTACCAATCAAGATAAGAAATGACATGTGTAGTAACCAATATCATGCAATACAGTACTAGTTTATGTGACCAAATACCAAGTGATACATTGACACTCACTGGGTTTGGGCTTAAAGCCATGTGGAAGACCTCATCAATACTCCCAGGGACTAGATGGAAAATTCACTATGTATTTGAATAGTTATTGAATTCATATGCTTACCAGAAACATGGCTGGTATTCCATTAACACACTCAAAGAAAAAAAGAAAAGTCTATCTCTCTCGTGTGAATTATGAATATGAGATAATTCATGAACTGAGATAAAGGCCACTCAGATCACCTAAAATGATGTGTAGAAATGGTCTAGAAAGTGAACTACAAAAGAAGTCAGAGATTTCTAACTACCTAAGTCCTGTGGTTGGAAAATGGTGTTAGAAACCAATATGAGGGCACCAAGTGTGTTCACTGCTACTGGGGTTTTACTGCTTTAGGTCCTGTCAGAAAGGAAATGTTTGTGCATTAAGATGTTTAGAGGTATAATGGGAGGCTATGTCCTTAATATACTCCTCTCAGCACTAAATATTAATAAGAGATACTTTCAGTCTCATTCAGAGAAAGAACAGGTATGCATTAATTCATGAAAAAACGGACTATTCTCCAATATTTTGCATATTGCTTCTAAAACAGCTCATGGAGTTTCTGATAAAACTTCAGGCCAGTTTGATGGGCTGTTTTATAAAATTATATGAAGAAACAAAAGGGAAATTCCTTGAAAAGGCACTGATGGGGAGAAGAGCAAATGAAACTTTCCAACAGTCCTCTTTGGTTTGCATCAACATCATTAGGCCACAATTCCCTCTTGAAAGCTCATTGGAAGTGTAGGTATCAGGGTGGCAAACACCTTTTCTAACCCTCACCCCACAAAATAAGAATAATATTCCTTTAAAGATGGAAATAAAAGACTTAACATTACTGAGCACCTATGTTCCTGACTCTGTCTACACAATTTTCATCTTTTAATTCATTAAATGATCACAGAAACTTTTTTTTTTACATTCTATATGATTCCGTTTATATAAAATTTAACACCTGGAGAGCCTAATCTATGGAGTTAGAAGAAGGATATCGTTTACCCTCAGGAACGTGGGTAATGACTGAAAAAGGATAAAGGGGCTTTTATAGGGCTGGTGATGTTCTCTTTCTTCTTTTTTTAATAGTTTATTTTGGTATCATTAATCTACAATTACATGTGCAATATTATGGGGATTAAACTACCCTCTTCATCAGGTCCCCCCCACCAATCCCATTACAGTCACTGTCCATCAGCATAGTGAGATGCTATAGAGTCACTACTTGTCTTCTCTGAGTTATACAGCCCTCCCCGTGCCCCCCCAACACCATATCTGCTAATCGTAATGCCCCCTTTTCCCCCTTGTCCCTCCCTTCCCACCCATCCTCCGCAGTCCCTTTCCCTTTGGTAACTATTAGTCCATTCTTGGGTTCGATCACAGAAACTTTTTAACAGATGAGGTAACTGACACACAGAAGGTAAGTTGTCCAGTTACACCTAGTAAAGTTAGACAGTGACTCCAACTCAGGCAGTCTGGCTACAGGGAGGTGCTCTAAATCCACAGATAATTCTACCGGAGGACTGAACGGGAGATTTCTGTTGCTGAAACCTGGCATTTTCTCCACTAGTGCAGAGAACCCATTAATGGCAGAGAAAGAAAACCATACATTGTTCAAAACATATGTTTCTAACCAAAAATGACTCCCCACATCATTCTTGCTGCCAATTTAGACAACTATATGGAAAAGTATGCCCAGTATTCATGAGTGGTAAACAAAATGCTTTAAGGTGGCACATGGATGAACATTTTCTCATTTTGTTACATATTAATTTTAATGTATGTTAGAAAAGAAAATAGAAAATCAAATCCATGATTTCATGCATATCCTCGCTTAAGTTGAGCACTCAAGTAGGTATTTACATTTAAAAAATAAATGAAAACATTCAACATATAGCAGGTATGGATGTACACAGAAACAAAGTTTGAGCAATACTAATTAGAATGTTACTTATTATTGACAATCAAAAAGTCGTATTTTTCTTCTAAGAAATATTATGTTCTTACAAGAAATTACAAGGAGTATATGGGTTTTTTTCTTTATCTTTTTCAATACACACTAGGCATAGAAAAAATTACATTTAATTTATTCAACACCCAGTGTAGGCTATTCAGCATACTGAGCTTTACATACATTATATATGTAATGCTCTCAACAACCTCCCAATTCTATTTTGCCTCTTATTATCTCCCTTTATAAACGAAGAAGTTGAGATTCAGAGAGGTGGGGCCTGTTGCCCAAAATATTAGATGGGAAGCAGCAGAGCTGAAATCTGAGACTAAGTTCATCTGACCAAAAAAACCTTCTACGTTCTTTCCACTCTGCAAAGCTGCCATAAGCATCACTGGTGTACAAGCCAGGCAACCAAGTAAACATCATTCATCCTCATCACACACAAAGTATAGCAAAACAATAACAAAAAGTTCAGAATACTAAAAAATCATAATAAAGGAAAATAGTTCAGTGAAGATAAAGTCTTCTTGAAGTATAAAGGATGATCAACCTATTATCACTGCAGGTGGTTATCCAATATAACTGATTTCCCTAATGTACATGGCAGAATTATTTGTTGTTTAAACAAATACTATGGCTCCCTTCTCATCCTTGTTAGAGTGAATACAAGAAAATACCTTCTGCAAATATCTTTTAAAACTAATGTGACTACTAAAATAAAGTACTACCCATCTCTATTTCCTAGAAAGACCTCAGACTAACAGTGCCAATAAAACTACCACAACCTGTAGCCAGGTGGGGCACTACCGCCCTAGCAGAGCTAAACCATTACAAAATAAACCCCCACTATTTGCCATTTTAAAGGTTTGTCTCTCTCTGAAAAAGACAAAATATTTTATGTATCAACTGAAAATCATGACATTACCAGCAGTTCACGTATGCCATATTGTCCATCTTAAGTAATGGCTACAATCTATGTGACTACCATAGAAATCTTCTTAAAGTAAAGGAAAGCATTATCTTTCATCCTTGCTACTGAGAAAAAATGTTTCATCTACCCATAACACTGGGAAAAAGTACTATTTTATCTTGGCCAAGTCTTTAAGTTACTGCTATCCTATAATTAATCAAAATGTAATAACTGGAAACTATGTCCTCTAGTAATGACTAATTTGTTGAATCACAAAAATTTGAAAATTTTGATAAATGTTAAGGCTATTTAAGTACATTGCCACTAAATACTGATACTGGAACTGAGCTGATAACAACAGAGGCAAGTTAAGATTTGTTTTAATCCTCAGTGCTTTATAGTCAAGCGCTCTCCCATTCAACGAAACCAAAGTTTGTTAAAATGTTTTCTTCTATTATTACTTAAAATAAAACCAACGAAAGTATTTTTTCTAACAGTATCACAAAAACAAACATTCCCAATCTTTCATAATTTTTAGACACTGTATATCAACTAAATAAATCTTTGACAAATTTTTTATGAAGTGGATGAAGAATCAAATAGCAAACTCAAATGGTAATAAGCTGAATTTCTATAGTTAGAGAAGAGACTTTCTTTTAAAATTGAAAGCTTCCTTTAGGCCGGTTGATTAACTTAAAACTTCCCTTATGATTATGTCAGTAAGTTTTAATATAAAAAGTGACTGCTATTTGTTATTTGTTCTCCATAAAATTTAAATGCCTTTTCCAACTAACTTCAGCTCCCTTCTTAGCAAAAGTTAAACATTGGTTTTTGTTTTGAGAACTACTTTATACCTGTGTAATAATGAATTATCTTTAAGACTTAGACATTTTATGAATATTCTATATTCATTCCAGCACCCCTCTTGCCCAGAAGAAAATTTATCAGCAGTCAGAGAAAGCTCTAGTATATGTTACGTATGCATAGACTATTAAAAAGCAGCAGGGGGAGGAGACAGAAAAAACTAAGGAAAAGCCATTTAATTTGTAGGCAACGGAAACATGATAGAGATGCTTGTTAAAAACCAAACAGACAAAATAAATTCCCTAAAGAAGTCACAACCACTTCTGCAAAACTGGCCTATGTACATCCGGAATAAACTAAAAAAAAAACCTTAAGTCTCTTTTAAGGATGCCCGAATCCTAACTTCAAGACAGACTTGTAGCTTGAAGCATGGTAGTTTCCAGCAATGCCAAGCCTCAAAACTGCCCCCAAATTAGAGAGGAGAAACAAAATACATTTGGGGGGGAGGGGATTAAAATGATTTTGCTTTCATTTGAAGGCCTGGGCATTATTAATTAGGTCACAGAAGGAGGAAGTTACAGGATTCTAGAGCATAATCCTTGAAAGCCCCCAAGGTTGGACTCCTGGCCTGTCCTCTTCATCCTCAATTTATCTTCCATGAGAGAAAGTCAGCCCAAAATGCTGTGAAGCTATTCTGCATTAAAAACAGTCTCAAAAGGTATTTTAGCTTTGCAAAACCTATGCAAAAGGATGGCAATGTGCCCACCAATCCCACATTACGTTTAACATTTCCTAAAACTTAGTAAGTGCTGTGTTTTCAGTTTTAGAGTAAAATAGAAAAAGTATTTAGCTCTTCTGACTGGAATTCTGTAACTGGAATTTAAGAAGACTAAACTTCTAATTAGAACTTCGTAATGTTTATGTCTATATTATTCCAAAAAAGTGTAAATATTATTTAAGCATTTTTTATAATACAGAAATGTGCACTGAAGAGAGTTATCTAAGAATTGTACTATAAACATCATGAAACTTAAAATGCCAACAAGCATAAATTACAACTAAATGGTAAAAAAGTCATATTGCAGTCAAGTAGTCACCAATGAAGTTTGACCTAAGACTATTATTTATTAAATAATAATTCCAATAGCAGGTATAGTACCTACTATTGTCAGACACTACTTATTAAACAGTTGTTTTATATGTATTCTTTCAAACTCTTACATTATGTTTATAAAATAGTTATTATTGTGCTCATCTTATGCTAAGGATACTGAAGCTAAGAAAGTTCAAGTCATTTTTCTAATGTAACTCAGCTAGCAAGGAGCAAAACTGCGATTTAACTTCCAGGTCTGTCTGCCTGCAAAGCTTTGACACCTCACTAAAACCTCCCTCAACTGTAGCAATGCAAGGTCCAAAGGAAATCTGTACTAATCTGCCTGAGGTCAGAAGGTGCTCATGAGGGTAAATGCTGTATATTTGACTACTCAGATTGAATGCCCTCTGTAGTCTCTTACTCCACTTGGTACAAGCATCCTACATGTATTACAGTCAATGCTGGCTTCGGCCAAGAATTCGCTAACTTTCCTGCCTCAGTTCCATCAATAAGCATTATGCATATAACAATACTAATCAGGAAATACAGGTAGCTGATTCTAAAGCATCATTTAAAAACTGCTAATAGTTTAGATTCCTTTAATAAAGATTTTTTTAAACATATAAATAATCTGTTAACCTAATTTGTTAAAATGGATTGGAAGAATCAATTTCCTTCCTTGCAAAACCTTAATCCATCGTCACAGTAAATATTTTCTCTAATGACTAAAAATCATGACCTCTTAGTAGGACTTTTATGGTGCTTTTTTATACTATTAGAGTAAATTAAAAAAAAAAACTCAAGAGACAAGAAAACAGGAAAATGTCATGACTTTTCAAAGGCAAAAAAAAAGGAGAATAACCTGAAAATATTTGTTAGTTCGAACAAATATGTGAGCAAATAATGAATGGGAGTAAAACTAAAAATCAAAAAGCATTGTTTCAGAACTATTCATTCATAATCAAGAGATATCAGACAACCTAGTGGACATTTAATGCAAGCTGTCACATTTCCAGTTCAGACTTAGGTTCGGCATCACTCACAGGGACCTTCAAATCAGCTGCTCCCACTCAGTTTACAGCTCGTGTGTTGTGACTTATTCATGCCCTTGTTATTAAGCAGGAGGCTAACTTTACAACCTTCACCAAGAGCTTTTGTTCCTTCTGTGCTAATCCTTTTTCATCTATTAAAAAGTCACTTGAGTTTAGCACTCATTAAGAAATGAATGGGTTTAAAAAAAATGAATGGCTTAGACATTAAAAGTTCAAGCAAAAGCTTCAGCTGAGTTGAATTTTTTTAATGTCAAAAATAAGTGGCATGTCAATAATCTTTCAACCACAAAGACGTAAACATAGCTAGAATGACTACATTTTGAAAAAGTCTTTTCTCACTTACCCTAGATTTCCCTTCAACCAAATAAATCCACCTCCCATACTAATCCTGTAAATTAATTCGAAGTCTAATTTGGGGGCCTCCACAATAACAAAAAAATGTTCCTGTCTCATTTGGTCCCTTTAAAAGAAATGAATCATTTTTGCCAGTTACAGTGACCTGAAGTTTTATATTTTTTACCTCAACATAAAGATAAATTAATTATTTGACAGTTTAAGTTATTTACAATATATTATTAGATTTCATAGTAATTTTCAAATTCAAACAGGCCTCATTATAAAGAGTATGGATTTTCTGGGTAAAGTAATTGTAGCTGCTCAGATTCATTTTGCTGAAAAAGTACTGCAAAATCATCTTGAAAACATATGCACATGCTCACACATCTCTTTAGGTGCCATCAGGTTCTGCTCTTTCTTTTA
>JAVSCE010013134.1:0-10306 GCA_032199065.1 Smutsia gigantea
AGATAAGGGCTGATCTATGTGTATTGTTAAAGTTTATTTTAAAGCAGTCATTTTTATTTTCTGGTCTCATCAGATGTACTTCATGTCTGGTTTCCTATTCTTACTCTTTACAATTCTCCTGATTACCTGTTCAGAAGCTATGGTTTTGCTGTATTATCTTCATTTGTGTGCTGAGGTAAAGATACAAGAAACTGAGACATCTGAAGCTTTCTAAATTTGAATTATCGGAATTAGAAGTCTGTATTGAGAAAGGAATTGAAATAAATGGTAACTGCATGGTTTCTACAACATGGGATCAGTTTTATATTGTGTTTTCCTAATGACACATTTTGATTTTGATGCAGCTATCAAGTTAATGCTACTGTGTTGGAAAATTTCACCAGAAAGCAATTTCTCTCTGGCTAGTTATTATAATTGCTGCATAATATTCAGTTAACATAGAAAAATACGGGAAACTGATCTGACATTTAGACGTATAAAAGATCTGGTGTGGGCTTTTGTTTTTAACAATTAAAATTTTCTTGCAGCTTAGACCAGGATTATATTTTGTGTCTTTCATTGCCTTTTGGTTACCATGGACATAAACAATTCTTTGTACTCCATTCTACCTCCATTTTTTTCCTGACATTCTGGATGAAGTGGTAGTGAGCATTGCTTTCTTAAATCCCTCTTATTTTGGTAGTTAAATGTGAGCCTCTAAAGGTGGCAATAAAGAATGATTATTAGATACATAATGTCTAAAAGCATTTTTTTATTGAGCTATAGGTATAAAAGTAAAAAAAATTACAATTGTATATGTATATTATACTTAGCCACTTATTAATTATATGGTATATTTTTCATAGAAAATATGCAATAATCATTAATGAAATATACAGGAATAGATATACGATGTGTGTACTTTCATTTCTTAGAAGATGTTTTGGGGTCCCACAAGATCATCCACATGTTTGGTGATTCACTAGAAGGACTCATGGAACTCAGCGTAGAGATGTATTCATGGCTAGGGGTTCTTACAGCTAAAGGATATACACAAGGATCAGCAAGGGAAAAAAACGTAGGTGGAGCCTGGAGAAATCTATGTAGAGTCTTCCTGTGCTTTTTCTCTCCCATGATGGGACACACCAAGCGTGCTCCTTTCTCTAGGAGTGAAAGGTACAGCAGCATAGGTGCAATGTTTCTGCCCTGGGAAGCCCATTAGAGACTCAGCATCCAAGGTGTTTAATCGGGAGCTAGTCACCTTCTGTCTAGCAAGTGCAAAGATTCCAGACTCCCAAAACGAAAGCAAGTGTTGATCATGAGTCACATTGTTTGTATAGTCTAGGTATATAGCAAGCCAGTCTTATCAGTCAGGGAATGATTAAATGTCAAATTCCCGGATGTAAGCCAAGGGCTAACCTTGCAAATAGGCCCTTCTAAAGACAGCAACCTCATACCTGCTACACTAACTCTTTCCTGCACTGTCTGTCCCCTTGGCCTTTGACCACAGTGCCTTTACAGTAAAATTATCATCAGTAGGAGCCCCTAGGGCAGGGTGAGACTAACCAGCAGAACAACCTTAGTCATGCCTCCATGGATCCCGAATTTAGGTTGTTAAAACAAATCCCATTAACCACAAAAGCCTAGCTTCAGTTTCTGTGTTGAACCTTTTTACCTGGTCTGAAGCATCAATCAGGCCCAGCACAACTCAGGCCAGTAAATTAAAGCTGACCTGAAAGCCTCCCAGGGCTGAGGCAGTGTCATGATGGAAAGGATGCACACCACGTTAGACGTACAGTCCCTGAGGACTCATGTGGGCCCCCTGGAAACAGAGCTTATAATTGTTGGGGCACCCCAAGCAGAGCACACATTAGTCTGACAGTATATATTACATTACATTTCTTATACAACTTCCCCTTTTATTTCTTTTAATCCTTAATCTTACCGAGCCTATTTTATGTTTGTTGTTACAATAATTGCTAACCCATTTATAGTTAGAATTTCATCTAAAAAGTCGTATTTCTCTGCTTCTTTTTGCAGGACTGTCATTGGTGGTGGAGGCTTTTTTACCAGAAGTTTCTTAGCTGTTTACCTTTTTATGTGTGCAGTTCATTGCCTCTTTACCAAACTTTACATCATGGACACTGCAAGCACCATTTTGTACTTTGGGTACACGATGATCATAGTCTTGATTTTCTTCCTTTTCACAGGTAACCACAGAATTACTTTGTGTATTTCAGATGCTGTAAAGAGATGTGGACATAGCCATAATGTAATAAATATCAATTAACAATTAATGGAAGGAATAGGAACAAAGTCATCATGTTCATTTTTTTATGCTTTGGGGATAAAAGAATGCAAAGCCTAGGGAACTGGAGGGACCTTCTATACTAAGTACAAAGAATCCCTTGCAAATATTTTTAAACAGTAAGGATGTGTTCCAAAGCACCGAAAGGGTTATGTGTAATCACTTTTGGATAGCCTCCAAGCATAAAAATACTGACTGAAATAGCTTTTAAATTAGTCAAATTAGATTACTTAAATATGTGGTCATATAAACAATTACATGGGAAAGACAAAATGTATACTTCTCAGGATTATTCATTTGGAGTGGTTATTTGGGTCTAGATGTGAAGGGAACTTTTGTTTAAATTAAAGCTTGAAGCAGGTGAAAGAGTGGATGACATAAAATTGCCCAGTTGGGGAAATAATGAAGTTGGAGAGCTTGAACGCACGTGAGGCAGCAATCCACCTCGACCTGCCTCACTTTAGGTTCTGGCTTTGGCTCAGGTCACATCAGTCGTTTAGGAAATGTCCATTTGGAACATTTCAGGTATTTTCTTTGATTGTAACTCTAAGGTTTAACAGATAAGTAAAAACTCACAATGGAAATTGGTCAGAAACCAAAGCCTTAAGACAAATGTAAACATTCTCTGAGAAACGAGGCTTGGTGGTGGCTCCTTTGTGATGCAGTATTACCTGTGTACTGCTGGTCTCAACTCCTCAATAGAGGGAAGACTATGCAGACCTCCTCTTACCTCTCAGCCACCAGAAGTTCTATTTAAAACAGAAGGTCTGGAAGCATCATACCATTCTAGTCTAACTGGGCTCCCCATGTTGGTTTTTTAGTATTTTTTAAACTGTTTGTTGAAATACTCATTGTAAGCGTACAGCTGGATGTGTTACTGCAAAGTGAGCGCACGTCGTGATAGTACCTGTGTCAATAAACAGTACAAGGTCATCCCCTTGAAGCCACTGTTGGGTGTCTTTCCACTCACCTTCCTCAGAGACCACCACTATCTTGACATTTTTTTTGGAAATGTCTATAACTGGACTCCCACAGGATGTGCTCTTTTATGTCTGGTTTCTTTTGTGGCTGGTTTCATTCCCTCAGTACTGTTGGCAAGCATCGCCCATACCACTGTGTGTAGGTGGTCTGGGCCCCTCATGGCGTTCATTTTGGGTTTTTCCCACAGTGAGTTAGTTACTGGCTTTTACACTTGTGTAATGTGCAGTCTGATTACAGTAATTTTAGGCATTTTTTTCTTTATCACCTAACACTTTGACTCAGGTTGCTTTCTTCTGGGAGTCTTACATTGTAACAGCCTCTTTCAAAAGTTAGTTGTAATCCTGAACGTTCACCTTTTCCCATTGGTGGCTCCACTACTTGGGTTGCCTCTGTCAGCACACTACTCTGAACACTGACTCGCAGAGGTTCACAGCGATCTCTTGCCAAATCGAATGGCCTTTCCCTAGTCTTCATGCTCCTTGGCTTCTTTATTTAACACTACTCAACACCTATTCTGTGAAAATCTCTCCAGATGATTTGCATTATTCTCCTTGTTCACGCTGTGACTTCTTTGTTTTCCTTCCTCTCCCTGCCACCTAACTGTAGTCTGTATCCAAGGTTCAGTCGTCAGCATTCCAGCCCTTTCTTTCAACACTCTCCCTTTTCAAGCTCATGGCTTCACTTATCAACTCAGTGCCAACAACTCTCAAATCTCTATCTCTAGCTGCAATGTCTATCCAGTTATGTTCCGAACGTTTGCATGTCCCATTGCCACTGCCAGCTCAACATGTCCTCGAAAGTGAATTTAGCACTTCCTTTCCCCAAAACTGACTCATCTTCATTTCTTCCTCTCTTTGACTATCATCTCTAGTCTCTGATCTCCTTAGCTTATTTTGCAGGAATTCTCTATTTTTATTTTTATTAAGGTATCATTGATATACACTCTTATGAAGGTTTCATATGAAAAACATTGTGGTTACTACATCACCCATATTATCAAGTCCCCCCCACACCCCACTGCAGTCACTCTCCATCAGTGTAGTAAGATGCCACAGAGTTACTACTTGTCTTCTCTGTGCTACACTGTTTTCCTCATGATCCCCCCCGCCCCACACCATGTGTGTCAATTATAATACCCTTGAATCCCCTTCTCCCTCCCTCTCCACCCACCTTCCCCCTCCCCTCCCCTTTGGTAACTGCTAGTCCCTTCTTGGAGTCTGTGAGTCTGCTGCTGTTTGTTCCTTCAGTTTTGCTTCATTGTTATGCTCTACAAATGAGGGAAATCATTTGGTACTTGTCTTTCTCTGCCTGGCTTATTTCACTGAGCATAATACCCTCTAGCTCCATCCATGTTGTTGCAAATGGTAGGATTTGTCTTCTTCTTATGGCTGAATAATATTCCATTGTGTATATGTACCACATCTTCTTTATCCATTCATCTACTGATGGACACTTAGGTTGCTTCCATTTCTTGGCTATTGTAAATAGTGCTGCGATAAACATAGGGTGCATCTGTCTTTTTCAAATTGGGCTGCTGCATTCTTAGGGTAAATTCCTAGGAGTGGAACTCCTGGGTCAAATGGTATTTCTATTTTGAGTTTTTTGAGGAACCTCCATACTGCTTTCCACAATGGTTGAACTAATTTGCATTCCCACCAGCAGTGTAGGAGGGTTCCCCTTTCTCCACATCCTTGCCAGCATTTGTTGTTGTTTGTCTTTTATGTTGGCCATCCTAACTGGTGTGAGGTGATATCTCATTGTGGTTTTAATTTGCATTTCCCTGATGATTAGCGATGTGGAGCATCTTTTCATATGGCTGTTGGCCATCTGAATTTCTTCTTTGGAGAAGTGTCCATTCAGCTCCCCTGCCTATGTTTTAATCGGGTTATTTGCTTTTTGTTTGTTGAGGCACGTGAGCTCTTTATATATTTTGGTTGTCAACCCCTTATCAGATATGTCATTTATGAATATATTCTCCCATACTGTAGATTGCCTCCTTGTTCTGCTGGTGGTGTCCTTTGCTGTACAGAAGCTTTTTAGTTTGATGTAGTCCCACTTTTTCATTTCTTATTTTGTTTCCCTTGCCTGAGGAGATGCATTCAGGAAAAAGTTGCTCATGTTTATATTCAAGAGAGTTTTGCCTATGTTTTCTTCTAGGAGTTTAATGGTTTCATGATTTACATTCAGGTCTTTGACCCATTTTGAATTTACTTTTGTGTATGGGGTTAGACCATGATCCAGTTTCATTCTCTTGCATGTAGCTGTCCAGTTTTGCCAAAACCAGCTATTGAAGAGGCTGTCATTTCCCCATTATATATCCATGGCTCCTTTATCATATATTAATTGATCATAAATGCTTGGGTTAATATCTGGACTCTCTATTCTGTTCCACTGATCTATGGGTCTGTTCCTGTGCCAGTATCAAATTGTCTTGATTACTGTAGCTTTTTAGTAGAGCTTGAAGTTAAGGGGTGTAGTACCCCCAGCTTTGTTCTTTCTTCTCTGATTTTTTTTAAATGACAACTTCAAAATGAGCAACGTCCCCTCATATAAAAAAATGCTGAGGAGTTTCATACTTAGAAAAATCATGCATTCATTCAGAGCTCTTTCTTGTAGTCACCACATTCCTCTTTGGTACTTGCATTCAACCATGGCGCAGCAGCGGAAGTACAGGACTTCTCAGCTGTCACCTTTTTATATTGAGTATTATGACTGTAGGAAGACACTATTTATATATGAAGAATATTTCCATTTTGCTACATATCCCTTATATTTATCATTTTTATAGCTTCTGAATCCATTGAGCAGATTACCTAGGTATTTCTTTACTATTGAACTTATTTTTCCCTATTTTGGATTATTTTCTTAAGATAGTTTGTGGAAAGGGATGGCAGGGTCAAAAGTCATGAATTTTGTGGGGCTCTTTATGCTTTTCTGCCATCAGCAGAGTATATCAGCTTCCCTCCAGCCTTACCTGGGATTGAATATTATTTGAAAAACAAAACAAAACCACAAAAAGTGATTTTATTTTTTGTTAACATGGTATGTCTAAAATGGTACCCCACTGTTTTTGTCTCTCATTTTTTGAACCAAAGGGCTGGTGCTCCTCTACCCAATTTTCAGTTGGTAGCACACTTACGGATGTGTAAATGGCATGTCAAAATAGGACTCAAGGGCCAGAGAGAGGGAGGATCAACCACAATATACCAAAATGTCATTGAAGGACACCAGGAGGGAATCTTTGTATTGTATAGACAAAGACAAATAAATTTCAGTTAAGGTTGGGTGACTTGCCCCAAATCCTAGCTGGTACTAATATAACTAGTTTAACAGCTGGTTAAACTAATTAAAAATGAAACTGAGTCTGTGCATGACTAAGTAGGCTATGATCTCTTAATTTGATCACTTTACTGAGATCTCTAAGGGACGTGCATGGACGGTATGCTTACAGATACTTGGTCATGATTAGAGGATTAGTGATCTTTTTATTTGCATCAAGTTTTCTTATGTATCAACAAATGAGTTAAAGTCTTAAAATTAATTGAAATAATGTATTTCTATTTTGATAGAATGGATGTAAAACCACCATAACCAATTAAGATCTAACCCCTAGGAGTCCTTCTCCTAAAGTCTAAATGCTGTGTTGTATTATAATAATGGTGTTTATAGCCTAATATAAACTTGGCTGCCATTGCTATTGGGTATTAAATATTTCATATGATGATATATGTTTTAGGAAAGCAATGAAACATGTTTGCATTTAGCCACAGTCTATTATTCTACAGCAGTGGTTCTCAGCCAGAGGTGAATTTGCTTTCTAGGGAACAGTTAGTAATATCTAGAGACAGTTTTAATTATCATGACTGGGAGGGTGCTAATGACGTCTAGTGGGTAAACATCATCCAATGTACAGAACAGCCCTCCACAACAATTATCTGCCCCAGATGGCAATAGTGGGACTTTTAAGAAACCCTGTCTACCAGTAGTGACTCTATAGCATCTTACTATGCTGATGGACAGTGACTTCAATGGGGTGTGTGGGGGACTTGATAATATGGGTGAATGTTGAAACCACAATGTTGCTCATGTGAAACCTTCATAAGCTTGTATGTGAATAATACCTTAATAAAACAAAAAGAAACCATGATGTAGAGTGAACTATTTCTGAACCTCACTTTTACGTGGGAGTTAATGTTATTTTCAAAATAGTTTTGAAAGTCTCAAGAGATCATGTTTAGAATCTGAAACTGCACCACCAATCACTGTGCAGTGATTGAAGCCAGTGTGATATAAAGAGGTTTTAAAACCCAGAAAAAGTATTAGCCAAGTGCAGAGTGCTTTACTGTTGGCTTTCTCACTGAGAGGCTGTGCTTTGAATATATTTTTATTCATTAAAAGAAGCTAATGAAGCTCTGTATATTTTGAGAGTATCTACTGTGTAATATTTTATCACTAAATTAAAGAATGTTCTCACACAGTGCAAGATGAAACATAATATACCGAAGGAAAAGTCCAATTATCTTAACACACAAATGTTAGCTGTAGTGGGCCTTTTGTGTTTTATTATACTGAGTTGTCTCTGCCTTATTAAAAATTTCAATTCTAAAGGCCAAAAGATCAAAAAGGGATAAAGTTGTATTACTGCTAATTGTTAACCAACCACTTTATTAAGCTTCTTCTGTGGGCTTGGCAATGTGCTAATAGGGAATACAGAAACATAAGATGTAAAACTATTTTTTATTGAGTTGGCTGCATACTATTTACATATATTTATCTCATTTCATTCTCCCCTAATCATTAGGAGGTGTGTTTCATATTACTCCCATTGCATGGATGAGGAAACTGAGGTCCAGAAAGGTTGATTTGCTCAAGGTCACTCAGCTGGTAAGTGTTCGAAGTATGTTACATTCAAACCCAGGTTGGTCTGACTCCATAATTCACTTTCTTAAAACTCTCTCTGTCCTCTTCAAGAAAGAGGTACTTCCCTTGAGCTGGGGCCAAACCCAGTGACCAAGGATGCCTGTGGAATCTGCTCAATGTCCTCTGTTTGGTCGGGTGGACGGCTCTTAACTGGGAGAACTAAGATTGATGTGCATAAGACAATAAAATACCACTTCAGGAATATACAACAAAAACAGAATATCTCATCTTTTCCATGCCCTTTAAACCCTTCTTTAAAAAAAAAAATACAAGCACATCCTTCCAGTTTTTCCACCACATTATTCTAGGATAGAGGGAGTCAAGGCTAGTGTAACCTCCAGACTAATTCCATTACCTCTTTAATTCCAGCTTGTTTTGATTTCAATTTATATTTATTGACCAAAGTCCTAGGTGATAGCAAGTATTCCTGTAGTTCTGTGTCATAGTAAAAAAAAATTCAAAGGAAGGGGGAAGCATTCCTTTTCCGAAGAGATAAGCAGAAGCTGCACTCTATGGCATTCTCTGGCATCTCATATCTGGGTTTATTTCTGCCCTTCACCAAGCTTTTCCTGTCTAATTGCTGTTTGTTTTTTCAGGTCTTTCTGCACAAAGCAGTTTCTGGTCACCTCAGCTCCTACTGATACCTCCATCCTAGAACAATTGGATCAGACTTGAATTTGAGTCCTGGACTGCATATTGGTTGTGTGTTGTAACATTTTTACCTCTCCAAGCCTCTGTTTCCTTCTAGAATGGGGAAAATCAGGGTACCACCCTCAGAGAATTCAACATGACATGATCACACTTGTGACACACTGAACCCAGAGCCAGGCATATAATAAGTCTTAGTAAACAATAGCTATCATCATCATCATCATCATCATTGGCGTGGTCATGAAATGCAAATTTGGTCATCACATTCTTTAGTGTATTATGTATCTTCTCTGGCTCCTAGTTGCCTACATAATCAAACCCAAACTTATTATTTTTTAAAATTGAAGTATAGTTTGTACACAATATTATATTGGTTTCGAGTATAAAACACAGGGATTCAACAGTTACGCACATTATTAAATCCTCATCCCCACTAGTGCAGTTACTATCTGTCAACAAAGAAAGACGTTACAGAGCCATTGACTATATTCTCCATGCTGTACTAACATCCCTGTGGCCAACTTATATTATGATTGAGAATTTTTGCCTTTTTATCCCCCTCACTCTTCCCCATCTACCAAACCCAGCCCCTGCCCCATAGTAATCATTTGATACTTGTCTTTTTCCGCTTGACTTATTTCACTGAGCATAATACCCTCTAGCTCCATCCATGTTGTTGCAAATGGTAGGATTTATTTTCTTTTATCGCTGAATAATATTCCATTGTGTATATGTACCACATCTTCTTTATCCATTCATCTACTGATGGACACTTAGGTTGCTTCCATTTCTTGGCTATTGTAAATAGTGCTGCGATAAACATAGGGTGCATATGTCTTTTTCAAACTGGGCTGCTGCATTCTTAGGGTAAATTCCTAGGAGTGGAATTCCTGGGTCAAATGGTATTTCTATTTTTAGTTTTTTGGAGGAACCCTATCGCTTTCCACAATGGTTGAACTAATTTGCATTCCCACCAGCAGTGTAGGAGGGTTCCCTTTTCTCCACATCCTCGCCAACATTTGTTGTTGTTTGTGTTTTGGATGTTGGCCATCCTCACTGGTGTGAGGTGATATCTCATTGTAGTTTTAATTTGCATTTCTCTGATGATTAGTGGTGTGGAGTATCCTTTCATGTGCCCACTGGCCATCTGAATTTCTTCTTTGGAGAAGTGTCTGTTCAGCTCCTTTGCCCATTTTTTAATTGGCTTATTTGCTTTTTGTTTGTTGAGGTGCATGAGCTCTTTATATAATTTGGATGTCAACCCCTTACTGGATATGTCATTTATGACTATTTTGTTTATTTTCAAAGATCCAGCTCTTGGTTTCATTGATTTTTTCTATTGTTTTATTCTTCTCAATTTTATTTATTTCTTCTCTGATCTTTATTATGTCCCTCCTTCTGCTAACTTTGGGCCTCACTTGTTTTTCTTCTTCCAATTTCAATAACTGTGACTTTAGAGTATTCATT
>JAVSCE010013135.1:0-50426 GCA_032199065.1 Smutsia gigantea
CGTCCCGCTGGCAAGTCCTCCGGGCCTCTCTGCACAGCCGCCCCGCACAGCCGTCCTCCGGGCCCCTCTGCACAGCCGTCCCGCACAGCCGTCCTCTGGGCCCCTCTGCACAGCCGTCCCGCACAGCCGTCCTCTGGGCCCCTCTGCACAGCCGTCCTCTGGGCCCCTCTGCACAGCCGCCCCGCACAGCCGTCCTCTGGGCCCCTCTGCACAGCCGCCCCGCACAGCCGTCCTCTGGGCCCCTCTGCACAGCCGTCCCGCACAGCCGTCCTCTGGGTCCCTCTGCACAGCCGTCCCGCACAGCCGTCCTCTGGGTCCCTCTGCATGAGCAGCCCTTTCGCCCGTCCTCAGGTCTCTCCCTTTATTGTTTGGTGCTCTGGACCCCTCTGCACCAGCCGCCACCTTGCAAACAAATCCTCTAGACACCCTCTACTACAGCAGCCCGCACAGCAGATCCTCTGGACCACTCTGCTGGCAAGCCCGCACAGCCATCCTCCTGGGCCTCTCTGCAGCAGGTCCGCACAGCAGATCCTCTGGGCCTCTCTGTAGAGGCAGATCCCGCACAACCAGATCCTCTGGGCCTCTCTGCACAGCCGTCCCGCACAGCCGTCCTCTGGGCCTCTCTGTAGAGCCGTCCCGCACAGCCGTCCTCTGGGCCTCTCTGCACAGCCGTCCCACACAGCCGTCCTCTGGGCCTCTCTGTAGAGCCGTCCCGCACAGCCGTCCTCTGGCCCTCTGTCCTCGGTGCTGCCCCCACTCCAGCCCTCTGCTCCGCTCCCCTGCAGGCTTGCAGCCCTGCCACCCCATCTAAGAGCACTGGGTGGAACTCTTTATATTAACACAATCATGGCTTATTGCCTAAAGGTATGGAAGTGGCAGCATAGCACCAGGCCAGTCACATCATCAGGTGGTTTAAGTCCAGCGAGGATCCTGGCCATAGGAACCCCACTTTACACACACCATCCCTTCTGAAGCCCAGTTGTTCCTACTTGGGCCAGTGGGAGCACTCCCAGCTGGGTTCTGTACCCTTTTCCTCAATTTCTAGTGTGGAAAAATACACGTGACATGAAATTTACCATCTTAATTGCTTTTACATCACAGCTCAAGGTCATAAGCACGTTCCCATGTGCAGCATTCCCACATCATCCCCAGAGCGTTCTCCACCTTGTAGAACAGAGACAGTCCCCGTTAAACACTCATGCCCCTTTCCCTCCCCCAACCTCCTGCTTTCTGTCTTCAAGGACTGACTCCTCTAGGGACCTCCTAGGCCAGCCTCCCCCAGAAGGGTCCCGTGTCTGGCTTATTTCACTTGGCACGTCCTCAGGGTCCCCCCCCCGGCTGGAGCGTGTGGGCATTTCCTCCCTGGGTCAGGCTGAGTAGATTCCACCGTGGGCATGGACCGCAGTTTGCTCATCCATCATCTGCGATGGACACAAGGGCCGCTCTCACATCCCGGCTGCTGTGAGGAGCGTGGCCGTGAACCTGGGTGCAGGACCATCTCTTCGAGTCCCTGCCTCCAGTTCTTTGGGTGGATCCCAGATGAGGATGTGCTGGGTCACGTGGTAATTCTGTTTACTCTTGGGGAAACCGAGGCTGTTCTCCACAGCGGCTGCACCACTTTCCATCCCCCCTGGGGTGCACGAGGGCTCCTTCCCCCCTGCATCCTTGCCAGCACTTGTTGATTTCTGTGTGTCAGAGCAGCCCTCCTAAGGCCTAACCAGAGGGAGGCGGTCTCCCGGTGGGCTTGGTTTGCATTTCCCTGATCAGTGGTGTGGGCATCTTCCTGTGGGCCTGTTTGCCCTGGCAGCAGCCCGGGGGAGACTTGCTTTGATCCGAGGGCAGCCCAGGCGCCTCCCCAGCTGGGGCACGACGGGCCATCAGGATGCATTCTTATTCACCTCTCCCGCCGTGGGGCCGCGGGGGAGGATTCCCAGGACCCACAGGGGCACCAGTTTGGCTTCAGCGGGTGGGATCAGGGGAGGCATGGCCCTGCCCAGTGCCTCTCCACAGTTTCCTCTGGAACTGATTTTGGGGATTCTGTGATGCTAGCCGCACCCCTCTCCCTGCTGGCTTCTGAGTCACGCCTCACTGCTTTACGCCCACGTCCCTGGGCGCGGAGGCTCTGGCGGCAGCCTTCAACCTGCCCTCACACCTGTGGGGGTCACCCCGCCAGTCCTGCAGTCCTCACCTGCTCCTGGTCCCCTCTCCAGCCCCGCCACCCCAGAGCACAAGGCATTCTCTGGAATGCCAGGCAGGGATGCTCCGCCAGTGCGGACGTGGTCTGGGAGGCACTGTGAGAATGTCCAAAATGGAGCTGGCCGCCCCCTGCTCCTCCTGTGTTCTCCACCATGTCCTTCCCTTGAGTGACCGACCACTCAGTCCTCCAGCAAGCCTGGCTACTTCCAGCCCTGCCTCCTCCCTCTGCCAGCCACAGTCCCACTGCACACACAGAAGATGCAGAAGGATGGCCCCACGCCTCCCACGGGTCCTGCTGCTCTGGGTGGGGATGAAGCCATGTTCATAGGAGGCATAAGGAAAGGGTGGTCATCACCTTTACCTGCCCCCACGTGCTGTGAGGCTTGGGGCGGAGGCTGTCTGACCCCCGTGGGAGCAGGCAGGGCTTCTGCACATTGGGGTCTGGAGCCCATCTGGCCTGCCCGCTGCCCCCTCCTCATGGTATCTGGACCTGGGGTGGGGAAGAAGAGGAGGGTGTCTCTTCCCCATACAGAAAACATGCCACTTGACTTTCTGTGACAAGGAGATGATGGTTTTGAAAACAAATCCAACTCTACGTAAGTGATGCAGCAGCTGAAGAGGCCCCCTTGCCCCACCCAGACGGGACCACTGCTAGCAGCTGGCAGATGTCCTTCTCTGCGCATCAGACGAGAGTGTCTGTTAGATCCCATCGGACGCAGTGTAGGCCATCCTGCCCTTGTCACCTGACTGCCATCAGTGCCTGAAGCCCCTCAAAAACCAGGAACGGGAAAAGATGCTGAATGGCAGCGGGCTGGCAGGCCAGACGTGCTGGGCCTCCCGCTGGTGGATGGATGGGGAGCCTTTGCCATCCTGCGTGCCCGGAGCTTCCTGGGATGGGTCGGGCCACTGGGGTTGCGTGTGGCCCTGCCGGTGCCCGTGGTCACTTGCTTTGCATCTCCCCGCGTCAGGGCAAGTGCCACCACCAGCAGGCCTTGAATGCTTCCAGTTGTCTCCCTGTGCAGCCGCTCCAGGTTGCTGCACAGGAAGGGCAAACAGTGGCCACTGGCTACTCACCCCTCTCCCCGGGGGAAGACCTGGTGCTTTGCGGGTACAAACACCTCATTCCTCTAGAGCAGATACGGGCCAGGAAAAGCAGCGCAGGGAGGCGCACATGTGAGTGTCTGCTGAGACCACCAGCGGGCTCTACCCCACGTGTCCCTGATCCGGGGTGTCTGGGGGGTGCCAGGCCAGGGGCTGGGTGGTCTGAGGCCTGCCTTCCTCCCACAAGCCTCCCGTAAGCACTGGGCCTTGGTGGTCTGCTGGGTCGCAGTGGGATGAAGATTCAGAGACAAGTGGGGCAAGTGGGACCCTCTGGTCTGGCATAGGGTTTGGGGAAGGCAGGAGGGCCTGGAGGCTGTTGAGGCAGCAGAGTGTCAGAGTCTCCGGCAGCCAGACTCAGAGCCTTGAATCTCCCAGTGCCGCACCTGCCAGCTGTTACCTGGGCAAATAGCCACGTCTCCAGCCTTGGCCTCACCTGTGAAATGGACAGACTGAGCAGAATGCTGTATTGTGTGGCCACAAGGAGCCGGTCCAGCCAGCCAGCCCTCCAGGGTCCTCACTGCGCTCCCCCCGCCAGGCCTCCAGCTCCCAGGAAGCCACCTTGTCCCTTGGGCAACTATTTTGCAGACCGGAGACCTGCTGCCCCAGGTGTTCAGGGAGGTAGCAGAGCTGGGCCCTCAGATCACTGGGCACAGACTGCTCTCCAGGACGGCAATGTTTCATCCACGCAGGGGTCTCATGCCTGGCTTAGGCTGAGCCTGGCATACGGGCATCCATCAGTGATGGTCACCTTGAGCTCCCCAACAACTGTGGGGTCTAGGAAACGGGGGAGGGAGGTCGGACTCTGTTTCCCACCTGGCCTGGTGGCAGACCACCCAACCTGCAAAGGCACAGGGGTGGGGCACACACAGCTCTGGGTAGGCCATCTGCAGCACCCCAGGGTCCCAGGACCACAGGCCAGCTGTAACAGGCCCAAGGCCAGGATCCAGCGCCAGCTCTCCTGTCTCAAGCGGCTCCTGCCATTAGCTGTGACCGCGCCGCCAGGCCTCCCCTCCTACAGCGCTGACTGTCAGGCCCGGTGCTCGCTTTCCTCAAAGGCTGCTATTAGCGGCCGGGCGCCAAGACCCTCCGGCGCGACTTTGCGCGCAGGGCGTGGGGTGGGAGCGCTGGCACCGCCTCCCTGCCTCTGCCCCCCCAGGCCGATCCACTGCGGCGGCAGCGCGGGGAGCGCAGGGTGGGACGCTGAGACGGTCGTGCCCGGCGCCGTCCCCGCCGCCTCCAGCGCCGTGCGCTCCCGCAGGATGGCGCGGGCCAAGCTGCTGCGCTCGCCGTCCGAGGGCAAGGCGGCCCGGGGGAAGCCCCGACCGGAGCCTCGGCCTCCGAGGAGTCGCACTGGCTGAGCCCGCTGCTACCGACCCGCGGCGGGTCCTCCGTGGGAAGCGACGTGGGCCAGAGGTAGGGGAGCGGGCCGAGACCCCGCGCACCGCCGCCGGGAGGGGCTTTGCATCTCTGCCGCTTGCATTGACTTGGGGTCTGCTCGGCTGCGCCTGCCGCGTCGCTTGTAGCCGGGGAAAGGGAGGACAGCCCGGGTCTCCCTTGGAACTCCCTCCCAACTGCCCCGGCCCCCCACTGCCTCCAGCCAGCCCTGGGGCACCTCTGGGACCCCCAGTCTCCTCCTGCTCTGAGACGCTGAGCACAGCGAGCCTGCAGGTAAGAATGGAGGGCTTCTGAAGCAAGTAGGGACCTGCGTGCCGGGTGGATCCGTGACTCCTGCCTCAAACCTGTCCCACGAAACCCCACTCATGCTGGTTCCAGCGGCCACTTAGGGGGAGGCAGGGTCAGCATCTGTGTCCCCACTTCAGAGATGAGCAGTAGTGAGGCCCAGGGAGGGTGGAGGCTAGCCAAAGGCTGCAGAGCAGACTGGAGCTGGGGTGCAGGCAGGCTCCCTGGGTGTTGGCAGGCAGGGTGCAGGAGGTTGGCTCCCTGCAGACAGAGCCCACCTGGACAGGGGGCATAGTCTGTGAATGCAGGACAGAGCACAGCACCCCCATTTCACGGGTGAGGACACTGAGGCTCTGTCTGCAGCGCTGTTCCTTTGCCAGCACCTTTCCTGTGCTGGGAGCCTTTCTGGATGCTGTGGGGGACCCAGAGATGAATCAGACCCACCCTGGTGTAGGCAGAAACCTGTGCCTGAGAGGTGGAGAAGCACAGGCTGGGCCCGGGCGAGGAGAGCCAGGCTTCCTGGGCCTGGCCTCTTGGGGAGCATGGGGCAGTGGGCAGGGGCCTTCCACGCAGAGGGGACCGCCAGAGCCAGGGCCAAGGAGGGATGTGATGCCATGGCAGGGTCAGGCTGGGAGCTGGCGGAGACTCTGGCAGGATCCTGGGTAATGGGACCCCTCCCTACAACCCCCCCACCTTGGCCACAGGCTGTCCAGGCCCCTCCCTACCCTCACACCCCGTTTCCGTTCCTCGTTCCTCGAGGCCACCCTGGGGGAGGCTGCTGCCTGGCAGTCACTCCCATTTGCCAGAGGAGACTGCTAAGGCTGAAGATTAAGTGCCCCCAGCAGGCCCTGGAACAGCTCATCTGCAGGAGGGCGGCAGTGCTGGCAGGGACCCTGAGGCCCAGACCCCTTCAGCATCCTCTTCTCGGATGTACTGGGGGCAGTGCCTCCAGAAGCTCTGGTTACAGGCAGCCTGGCCCCTACCAGGGGTTGGCTCCCCGCACTGCCCCCTGCTGCAGGGACACTGGAATGCCACATCCTGCCTGAGCTGAATCTGAGCCCACAGTGCAGCTGGGAGCTGGGTGCTGGGGCCACCTCCTCCAGGAAGCCCTCCCCCCCCTGTGCTCTGCCACCCTGGGTCCTGGGCTGACCCTTCCTTGGGTGGCCTCGCTTGGCCCCACAGCGGGCCCTGGGGTGCGGGGTCCTGCCAGCCTCCTTGCACAGCATGGAGTAGAGGGAACTCTGCAGCGGCACAGCTGGCACCCCGGAGCCACGGAGGCATACTTCCGAGCGTCTCTGGCTGGGAGCAGGGGTGCTGGCAGGTCTGCTCCTTGGGAACACGGGTCTGAGGGAGCTTCCGTCACAGCCACAGTGGGCGGTGGGCCTCTGTCAGAATGGGCAGGCAGCTGCGGTGCCTGCTGTGGGCTCTGGGCTGTGAGGCTTCAGCCCTGCCCAGGGTGGTCCAGGGCCTCCTGGAGGCCTCACCATTGGTATGGAGGCAGTGAGGCCGAGGGAGGGGGTCTCCGCTGGCCCCGAGGGATTGAGCCACAGGGAGGGGCCTGTTCCCAGTGCCGTGCAATGCTGTGCCCAAGAGCCCCGATGGCCTGCATCCCCATTCATGGGCCCTGCGGGCTGGTGGCAGCCCCTCTCCCCTACCCCCAGCCTGGGCGCCCTGGGCTCAGGGTCTGTGGGTCTGCAGCTGTGCCCCACAGTGAGGTGGCAGTGGGTGGGGCGGTCAGAGAGGCAGAGAGCCAGTGAGGAAGGGGCTGGCCATGCAGTGGATGCCCCTTCGCACCTGGGACCACTCTGGGTGGCCCCCACAGGTGCCGCTGCAAACCTCCCCCCTGCCTGGGCCCAGTGCCACGTGTGCTGACCTGGAGAAAGGCCGAGGCCGAGGGGCCAGGCTGCAAGGAAGGGCCTGCTTACAGCTCCCAGGTTTGAGTTCTGTGCCAAGTGAGGGCTCACCGACCTATCGTTGGAGGGACATCTGGGGAGGCCTGGAAGGCGTGCTGGTGGCCCGGTGATGAGGGGGGCGCTGCGGATAGGTCAGGGACTGAGTGTGGGGAGCACTTCTTGGACCGACCGCTGAGTTTGGGGTTCCTGGGAGAGCTCCAGGAGGGGGGCCCCGGCCAGGGAGTGGGGGCCCGCCGGTGGGTGTGGGTGGTCCCCAGGGGGTGAGGAGTGGAAGGCTCTGCAGAGGTAGGGTCTGCTCTGAGATCCTGATGGGGGCCAGGGGCAGAGGTCTGGGGGGTCCCCAGGGCAGCGAGAGCGCGGAGGCGTCTGAGGACGGGGAGCAGGGGGGCTGGGCAGAAACGCCAGCAGGTGGGGCCTGTGAGCCGGTCCCAGGCAACCCCCCTCCGTAGACGGGCAGGGCTCACTGACCCAGGACTGTCACTGAGAGAGGATGTCTGAGGAGGGGACTCGTGCACAGCTGGGCTGACATGCAGGGTTGGAGAGGGAGAAGGGGGAACTCCAGTGAGGGGGCTTTGTCAAAGGTCCAGAGGTGGGGTGGGGCCTAGGGATGGGGCAGGGGCGAGGCCTCCTGGGTGGGGAGAAGCCAGGGCAGACACCTGGCAGGGGACTGGAAGCAGCAGGAGTCCAGGGGGCTGCAGAGTGGCTGTAGGGCAGCCGGGCCCTCTGGGCCCCTCTGCATCCACTGAGGCCCGGCCTGAGGTCAGAGCCCACCTTTGTGTGCAGAGACCTGGGGGCTTGTGGGAATTGGGAGAGCTTCAGGAAGCACCCTTCACCTGCCGGCACCCCGCCCGGCCAGCTCGGGATCAGCTGTCTGCTTTGCACCTGAGTCTGCTCCTCCACCCCTGCCTGGCCTGACCAACAGCTGGGGTCCTTGGACCTACAGGGGGGCCCTGCTCTCCTGGACTCATGCATTGAATGTCAAATGTTTGTGGTGCCCTCAGGTCTGTCAGTCCAACTGCAGCAGACAGACCCCCACACCGGCCCAAGCCAGCTTGTCCTGGGGTCCCTTGGTTCAGATGGCCTAGGATCTCAGCTGGGACCCCTCCATGTGGCCTCCACCCCCTGCAGAAACCCAACTACTGTCTCCCCAGCAGCACCCCTCACCTCTTGGCAAGTTCCTGGCCCCACTGTGGCCCTGCCAGCCTCCTGCCACCGCCTGGTGCAGCTGTCATCCCAACTCAGAGCTCAGGCCAGCACCGAGGCCCCAGAGGCAACCTGACCCAAAACATGCAGAACCTGCCAGAACCTCCCAGCAAACCCAGGCTTGGGCCCAGTCGAGCCCTGGCCTCCCTGACCCTGCTGTGTGCCCAGCAGCCCCACTCGCCACCCAGATGCCAGGATGGGATCCTGCCCACCCTGTGGGCTCCGAGCAAGCCTGTGACCCCACGGGTGCTGCAGGCCCAGCCCTGCAGTCAGCCCCCTGCTCCCTGCCTGTGTCCTCAAGAAGGCGGGGGTCCTCTGCACATCTTCACTTCCCCTTCTGGAAAGTGATTGCTTTAAGGATTAAAAGAGAGGCCCTCTGAAGTGCCCTGCAGAGGGAGATGGCCCCAGATGGCCCGTCACCAGCAGAAAAGGCCCTCTGCAGCCCTCACGCCTCTCCCCCAGCACAAGCCACACCCATCTAGCTGTCAGCTGCCCGCAGCTGGCTGGGAGAACCCCAGCCAGGCCACCCAAAGGGCAGCCAGTGTGTGTCTGCTGGTCCCCCAAGAAGTGTCAGCTCCCAGCCTATCCTGTCACCAGGAAGCCAAGGGCAGGGCTGCTGGGCATGGGCACTTAGAGTGCAGGGGGGTGAGGGGCAGGGGTTCGGCAGACTGGACACCGGGGAGGCCTGCCACCTTGCTGCTGTCAGCTTCTGGCTGTCAAGCAGGTCTCGTTCCTGGGTGCGGGGTCACATGGTGCCTGGGGCAGGCTTGGCGGGGAGCAGGGACCGTGAGGGCTCGCCACACCTGCTGATCTTACCTCCTCGCTTGGCTGAAGGTGGGGTGACCCCCATCAGGCCTGTGCATGTCCTGGCAGTGCCAGGGCACTGAGGGGCCAGGCTGGTCGGTGCCCCCTGCACCCCGAGTGCGGGCTGCCTCCAGGTGGGGAGGCACCTCCACTGTGCCTGGGGCTTGGCTGTCAGGGTGTGTGTGTGCACTGGCTTGCCCCAACTCTCTGCGACCCTACTGGGAGCCTCCCTATGTGTCTGTGTCCCTACCGGCCCAGGGAATCCAGGCCCTCCATCATTAATTCCGCCTTCCCTAGTGACGCATCCACCCGTGTCTGTCCCCAGGCTTCATGTGGAAGATTTCAGCCTGACCTCCTCCCTGTCTCAGTAAGTGCTTTGCAGGGAGGGAGCTGCAGGGCTTCCCGGGCCCTGGGAGGAGGCTGCGGCCTCCTGGGAGGGTCCACTCTGCAAGCACCACCTGCCCTGCAGCTAGGCAAGAGCAGGGGCTGCTGGCCAGGGGATGGGGCTGAGGCTGGAGACGGCAGAGGGGGCGCCCCGGGAAAAGCCTGGGAGTAGGAAATGGGGCCGTCCAGAGTCAGGTACCCCACAGCTTCCTGCAGCGGTGGCCACAGCTGTCAGGAGCAGCCAGACGGCAGGAACATGGCGTCCGTGTGGGACCAGGCATGCAGATCCCTGCTGGCACCCCTGGCCTAAGCAGGTCCAGGGCACCGGGCTGGGCAGCCCACTGGGAGCCCCTATGGAGACCCCCCCTGTTCCTGGGTTCAGTTAGGATTTAGGGCACATGAGGCCTGGGGGACCGAGCCCTGAGAGCAGCCAGGCCCAGACCATTTGGTGGGGCCCCCACATGGACCTCATGCTTTCACTGATCAGCATTGTCATGGGGGCAGCCCCGCCCAGCGTCCCTGCAGCTGCAACCCCTTTACGGCAGGAGCAGTGGAGCGGGCGGGCCTGAGGGAGGACACAGACAGTCCCCAGCCGCCCGAGGGGCCGAGGCTGTGGGTCTGCTGGCCCGAGTTGTCCCACTAGAGTGGACGGCTGGGCCCCTGGCTCAGCAGAAGGCTCCAGAACACCTCCACACCCTCTCAGGGGGCTCTGGAGGGCCTCCGTGAGGGTCTGGGAGAGGGCAGGCCAAAACCCAGCGGGTTACTCGCCAGTCCTCTGCCCGAGGCCCAGCTCCTGTCCACCCACCCACTGGAAGTGCCGCTGCCCAGGGGGTGGAGCAGTGGGCCACATGTCTGCCCTTACTGGGCCCCTAGGCTGGACGCAGGCTCTGCCCGTTCTCAGAATAGCTAGCCTCCGTGTTGGCAGGTTGGTGGCCGGGCCTGGGCACTGCTCTTCCTCCTCGCCTGCCGGCTCTGTGGGCTCCTGTGTGGAGTTCCCAGGCATCTGCCAGAGAGCCAGGGCGCACAGCAATGGACCCAGGAAGGGAGGACGTTGGACCCTGGCCCCATGTGAGCGCATGGCTGGTGGGACCCGGCAGGCTGTGCACCTGGTGCCTGGCCACCCTCCCCCTGGGGCTGGCGGCCTGGCCCTGTGTTCGGAGCTTCCGGGCACAGACCGTCTGTGCCAGAGCTGCCTGCCAGGAAGGCCTGCCCAGCCTGCCACACCAGCAGAGCTGCCGCCCCCAGCCTCTCCCTGCCCAGCTAGGCTCCTGGCTGGGCAGACGCTGTCTGGTGTGTGGGGTGAGTGAGGTTCAAGCCACTTTGACAGCACAAGGCAGCCTCCTCCTCAGCTCTGTGGGCATGGGCAAGACCCCAGGCACAGGCAGGCAGTGGGCCTGGCCCCACATGCGTCCTGCGCCCACTCGGGGCCTCATGGGGATGGGCATAGCCACCAGCTGGGGACTGATCCACCTGCCTCTGAATGCTCAGAGACCCAGGCCCCTGGGGACCCAGAGCTCCCGGGCCTCTGACCCTTGGGGGACCCTGGACAGCCTTGGCAGCTCCATGCCCTATGTGGGCCCTGGCCCAGCTCCCAGCTCACTGCCCCAGCTCCCCCTTCAGCTGTCCCTGGCCCCCCAGTGTGGCCCCCCTTGTGTTTGCTCACCAGCTCCACCATGGGGCCTCGAGCCACAGTTTGTGGCCCAGGGGCCTGTCTTTTATGGGTGATGTGGGCAATAGGTATGGGCCGCACCAGTGATGCAGAATGAGGTCGGCCCTGATGGCTGTGCTGTGGGAGCAGACGGGCACTGGGCCGTCCCCACTCAGCCCTCCACCCAAAACAAACGTGAAGCCGGCCTGTAAGGGAGGTGCCTGCCTGGTACCCTCAGGACCCCTGCGGCAGACAGTTCCTACCACGGCCCTTCCCCAGGTGAGGAGGCGGGGGCTCAGGCAGGGCCTCCAATGGGCGGGCCTGACCGACGGTGGCCAGCTGGCTTGCTTCCTCCCAGGAGCTTGCCAAGCAAAGAGCAGTTCTCCACCCAGGCCCAGCCTGGGCAGTGAGCCCTGGGGCCACAGGTCCAGTGCCAGCCCCATCCCTGAGGGTACCTCAGGGTAAATGGACAGCTTGTAATTCACTCTGTGGTGGGGCCAGAGGATGCGGCCACAGCTCATGAAAAATTAAAGAAGAAAAAGGCTTCATGAACTTCCCTGTCCACAGGCCCTCAGCTTCTGCTCCCTGCCACCCCCACGTGGGGTTCCATTTCTGGGGCCTGGGGAGGGGCATGAAACTGAAACTGATCTGAGAACAATGTAAAGAGTTGCAAACAACCTTGAAACTATATAGTTTAAAATTTTAACTATAAGCAATGGATGACAGATCCCAAGATAAAAATCACAATTGAAAAGCAGTCTTTATGTAACCTGCAAAAAACTGGAGTCCTAAACTTTTAATTGATTATGCTAAAAAAAACCTCTTAGTATGAATGTAAATTCTGCAGAAAAACACACATCTTCTGAACCATATATACCATACATACATGGTTCTTCTGGGTATTAAATTTCAATCAATCGATCTGTCCAATAAATAACAGGCCTAACTTTAAAATGTGCATTTTAAATAACCCAAATGATTCAGACTAATTACCAGAAAACCAGGGTATGTGTTAGTCTTCCTCTCAACATTGTAAATGGAAATTCTCTACTCACCACTACCACAGTACTAAGTCAACAGGTTTGGAGGTTAATCTTGTTTTACTTTGTTCTTTGAGTCCTTTTTAAATTTAAAAATGGACTCTGACATACATGCCATCACATACACACAACAGAGTAACAACTAACCATACTTAATATTTTCTAGACTTGTAACTCAGTAACTACTCACAAAGTTCTATCAACTCTTCAGCTCTAGCTCTGAGGCAGCCAACAGGAAGTTCCCTGTGCAATGACTGCGTTTCCTATTTCAGAATGTGGAGCATAACACAGAATGCCCACATGTGGATAGGGCATTTGGAGCAATGATAAATGCCAACCTCATGTTATACAGAAGCCGCACTACCTAAAAAAGGCTATCCTTTCACAGTATTGCCAAAAAACAATAATATGAAGAGCATTATTTTAGCTTTAAATACCCACCACCCATAAGGACCCTCTTTGGTTAAGTAAACATAAAAGAAAAAAGACGACCTCATGAGACAGGGACCGTGGGTGTAGTCAGAGTAGGGGGGGGGGGGCTCCAGAAAAAGCAAGGCAGAATATTTGCAGTCAGAGCAATGTAACTACAAGGAAACCCCCTATCAAAACTGTTAAACGTTAAGCTCTAGGGTCATTCTTCAGTAAGAGCAGTTGGTGTTCCCCAGATAAAGAAGAGTACCCCATGTTGTTATTATGCTAACCACTTGTAAGATTCACTTTAGCATGCTTAAAGGCCCAGGACAAACTGGGCAACTAATTTAGCATGCAGACCCAGCTGTAAACAACATAGTGAAAGGCAGGGAAGATTCCACCTTAAAGATAAGATTGCATTTTAACACCCAAGAAGTTTGGGAAGCACAATTCTTAACTTACTCTTTAGCAAACAGACAATACCTCAGCCCACCTTGGGGGCTGGGCAGGCTGCCTTTTGATATGCCCCTAGACCAGGACGCAGGTGTTCTGGAGAGAGATCCAGGGGGCGGAATTCCTTGTGTTAAGTAAATTCGGGCTGTTCAGACACACATGGCAGGTCTACACCCCTAAACCTTTTTTTCATGTTCTCCAAATATCCTAATCTGCTTATAAGACCCCTAGACAACGCACCACACCGGACTCTCTTGTCCCCTCCTGGCGTGAGCCGGGAGCTCTGTCCTTCCACTTTATTTCTAAATAAAAGCCTGTACCTTGCTCTCCTACCTTGCCTGTTTGCTAAGCTCATTCTTTGGCTTCGTGAACAAGAACCCCAGCATCACTCACATTAAAGTATATAATGAAAATATTCCTAGGAGAAAAGCTGGATCACAAAATATATGATCTAAACTGTATCATCTACCAACTGAATAGAAAATTTACTTTATGAAATACTCAAAAAAAGAAGGGGAAGAATGAAAGAAAACCCACATCATAATATTCCATTCCACAGTATCCCGAATTGTCCTAAATACATAATAATCCTTTTGCACTTTCTAAGTTACTGGAAAGAAAAGCCTTAAGCTTAGTCTACCATAATTCCATTTTTATTTTGCTTATTTTGTCACTTTCCCTGATTAATAACTTCTGGTTAAACTTTTATATACTACTCTTTAAATAATAAATGATTCAGATAAATGTACGGTTTTATGCATATTTGCTTAGCAACTATGATTCTGGAAACTGGATTTTATTAGCAAGACAGAAAGTACATGTAGTAGAAAAGGCACTGATCTGTGAGCCAGGAGGCCTACTGTAAAATGTTAACCTTTTAAATATGAGCTGAATGTATCTCTCAGCCTCATTACTGGGTCTGAGTAAAGCATGTGTTTTCTCTCAAATATGCCCTTTCCTTCTGGTTCAGTAGGCAGTGGACCAAAATCTTAATGTTAACACATGTAAAACATCATGGTGCTAACTTTTCCCCTCCCTCATAGACAATGTGTCGAATTTTGAACAACAGTAATTATGCATATAAGGATCTACATACAAAAAAAGGGGCACAGAAATAATTAATGTATCACCAATATCCACTGAGCAGTTTGTTATATGCACAGTTTAGGACTGAAGTAGCTCAGCATTTTTAAGAAGGCCACGCTGAACGGCAGTCTTTTGTACTAGTATACTTAAAGTTGGAATTTTAACTCATCAGGCCCATGGATAAGCTTCAAGAAGGTGCTGTGGGACAAAGCAGCTATTTATGGTGTTCAGGGAGTCCACCAACTGTGTGACACAAGATGCGTTCACTGTGTTCTTGTAGGGCGACCACCTCGGCAGGTGTGAACACCATTAGCTCTGCCTGCTGAAGACAGAGGCGCTAACAGATCTACACAGCAAGGTCTGGGCCAGCCCCTGGTGCCCGCCTCAGAAACAGCAGCAAAGGGCAGCAGAGCAGGGGAGCAGAGGACAGGTAGATGGCAGTGTGACCTGCCCACACCCATGGAAACACCCTGATCAGTGTCACCCAGGAAGGCGTAGCAGACACTACTGTGCACACAATGGTAACAAGGTCGTCTCCGTGCCTAGGCAGTCCCAATATTGAAGAGTTGTGTTTGGGGCCTATTTTGAATTAACTGAATCTCTCATCCATACATTTTCAACAGAGGACAAACTGAAAAATAGTTAAATGTATTTAAACTTAGATCTATCATAGTTCTTTAGGAACAGATTTTCCGCTCATTTGCTAATTGTTAGAATTTAATGAACTGAAATGATAGTCCTTGTTTCAAAATGCCCTTCCCTAGAGGCCAAAAACACACAAAATGGAAAGCAGCCGCTAAAGTGACCCTCCAAACTCACCACGTGTCTTCAGCAAAGAGCTCTTAACTGTCCGGGCACCACAGGGCCCTTCAAACGCCCTGGCCTGTGGCAGTGATCGCCGTAGCAGAACAGAGTGAATGCAGCCTGTGTCATGCAGTTGGTGGACTCCCTGAACCCCTTGAAGAGCCCACAGGTAACTGTTATCTAACTGGAAATACACTATTCCTTCAAGTGTCACTTCAGAAACTGACATTGAGAACAGGAAGGCAAGAAGGGGAGCATCTGCAGTGGGCACAAACCCACCCAGGGTGGTGTAGCCGTGCTATTACTATTATTTTAGGTGGCCCCAACTTTATGGAGCAGAAAAACCAACTGAGGTTAGCGAACGGCAACGTTAAGGATGGATTCAATCCAGTGGGAAGAAAGCAAATTCATCACACCCTGAAGACAGGAAAACGTTTATGTTTCCAGGGGACCAGGAGGTCCTGATTAACCTGATTAACCCTGAAGCAATCTGTCTGTAAACGTTGATAAAATTAATATATATTAGAACAGGACGTATATTCTTATTTAGGCTACCAATGACTTAATAGCTAACTATTGTTAATATTAGCACTATTCAGAGGGAAATTTGGTTATCAAAATGTAGCACAATCCTGAAAGCACTGTAGTTAACTGCAAAATATTGTCAGTTACTTTGTACCCCCTGAAGAACTGTTAGTATTTCCTACACACATTATCACACAAAGATTATTATAGACTACTTTTGATTTCTACATACTACAAATTATGTCAAAGAACCAGGGCACTTCTAAAAAATTGTTGCCACTGAGCCGCTGATTAGAACTAGCTGTTGGATAATGTAGAGCAATGAGCTCCAGCCATTTACTTTGGCCCTGGTTGACTTTCAATTTGGATGCTATATGAACAGCTCATGGTATGTTTTCAGAGAAAAACAAAAGCTAAGTAAATTAAATTATTATTAAGTCAGTATGACTCAGACTCATGTAGTTCCAAAGGAAAAACTGAATATACTTTTATGGAACCTAATTATTACACAATTTTGCATTTTGGCTTAATTCCTATTTTGTTGTTTTGCCAACAAGAATGCCAATTCCTTAAGCTTTACAACTAGTGAAGAATTAAGTCTGCATTAACTACAGAATTAATGTGTCTTTTGAGTTTAATTTTTTTTAGTTAATAGCAAAGTACAATGTCAGAAGAATCAATGTACCAAAAAATTGAAACAGAAAATAAAAATTCATTTAAAAATTCCCTGTTTGTTCTCTCAGTAGTATATTTTTTGCATTCACAGAACAACATCCCCTTGCCGTACCATAATTAAAAAGTTAATTATTGGAATCATATTTTTTGTGGATTTGAGATTTCAAAGAATGTGATTGAAATGCTGTTTTTAATATTTTTACAGCACTTTGACTAACGCTAATTCTACATTGATCTGAACATTAATGTAATGCTGTTTTGTACATAATTATATTTGTCTCTATTCTAAACAGAATTTTGAATTTGCTCTGTGTTAAACATCCTGCTTAAGTATTAAAAAATAAGATCCCTATGGTCTGAATAGGTCACCATAATCTTTTAAAGCTAACACTTTTACAAAAATCTAGTACAGGAGGGTCAAGTCAATTTCTCTTCCCTTCCCTTTTGCCCAAGGTAAGCACTCAACAGACATTTACACAGTAATTTAGTAATCTGTACTGATAAAAATAAATATGTCTTTGGTTTAGTATTTAAGCTCTCCTAGCTTTCAGAGTTACTAAATACTAAAAAATAAAGAGTTAAACTGCTATAAACTGTGATGGTACTGCAATGGGCAGTTTGGGGACTACTGTTCATTTTCAGTGAACAAAACAGATGAAATAAATAAGAATGCACAAATGTAGCACCTTAAACCCACAACAATTTTAAAAATTCAAGGTTAGATTAATTGACCCCAACACCTAATGAGACCAACTCCCTCTCAAAGGCATATTTGGGAATGCCTTTCCAAAGAATATTAGTAACTGCCTAAAATTTAATTCCTTAGTTATTGTCTTATTAAAAAGTCATGTTTAGTTGAAAATTATCACTCACTTTAAAAAAATAAATTGCACCAGATTTATGTAAAAAGCAAAACCTCAAATATTTGTAGGAAAGAAACAACAAATCCTCCAAAGTTTATCAGACCTTCAGGGGCAAATCAATTATGAAATTTGTCAACTGCAGATTCAGAACCCTACATTACAACCCTATTCTGCAGTAGAATGAACTATTTCCCCACTTTTTAAAAGCTTAATTACCAGTACTTCTTAAGTGTCACCATCTGAAGGAAATACCTCATCTATGATTCCACACTGTAATCAAAAGCTCAAGACACACCAGTTGGCCCACATAAAAAGGCACTGGCCAGAGCAGCAAGTCCCAACAGTTTTCTTCTTCTTAAGATCGATCACCTTTGAAGAAATAAAAATTGAAGTTCAATAGATTTGTTCAACCAATTCTTTTAAACCTTATAACCTAAAATCCAAAAACTTCTCTAATGAATCGACATACCAATTCCTCAGTTAAGCTTTTTCAGCTGTTGTAATAATACACCTAACATCTTTGATTTGAAATCTGGTAGTTTGTTTACTTGAATGAGGAATTTTCAACACAATTTCTTGAATAAATACTATTAAAACTGATGAGAAGGACCAGATTCACATGAAACAACAGAAACCTCTAATAATAGTGTTCAGGGTTAGCAGTTACCATTAAAAACAGCGCTTTGCATTTTTTCACATCAAAAAAGGCTTTATCAACATGTGTCACCAGAACACGCAATTTTTTTATAGAACTATTTTCCACTGATGCTGAAAAGTATGAACTGCATTTTATTTGTACCTTATCAAATTCGAGCATCTCCAGGAGATTCTCTTCCAGGATCCACCTGCTCTGTGCTGCCCACTACAGGAAATGGCCTATGGTACAAAGAGACATAGCATTGCGCTGGGGTTCCTCGGAGGGCAACACCGTCAAGAACTTTCTCTGGGTTCTTGAATGCTCACCTAGGGGATTCGTGCAAGAGAGGCAGGCTTTCTGGCAACCAGAGTTACCGAGTGTGAGGCCCGTCCCTCGGTGCAGCCGGGCAGAAGCTGTGGCCCCGCCAGGAACACCGCGAGGGGCGGGGATGAAGTACAGCCTGCAGAAAATGCAGTTCTGCACCCGCGAGGAATGTGAGGGTCACAATAACCGAACGAAACACCTCGCAGAAAGGAAGGCACTACAAACGACGGCCTAGGCTGGATAAAAACACTGGAAGTGATTATTCGTGCAATGCAGACTTAAGTTGCATCAGCTCAATCTCCTTTTTCCTTAAACTTTTACATTCCTCTAAGAAGCAATACCGTTCATAGCTTACCTACATTTTTCCAGCCTTGGGAAGTTGAACCATGAGTAATCTGATAAACATCGAGTTTAAAGTCTTTTTCTTGGACTAACGCACATACAAAGCGTTAAAAGCGTTATGAATTTAAATTCGATCCATCAGAGATACTTTAGGGCTCCATTTGGAAGATGACAGCTTCTTTCTCTCCCGCAGGTCGCCGTTCCAGAAGATCCCCGCGGTGGGCGGGAAGGATCCGGATCTACACCAGTCACTACTTTGGGCGGCTTCGCGAAGGTGAGTGCAAGTTTTAATTTGTATTTCCCTCACGCCGGCCTCCTCCGGAAAGTGTCCTGCGGCCCCGGCGCGGGCGCCCGGCGCGGGAGGTGCCGCAGGGGCCGAAGGCGTTCCCGGCGCGCGCAGCCGGGGGCCCGCAGGCGGACGGCGCGGCTGCCTGTGGCGTGGTGGCTCGCGGCGCGGGACTCGGGCGGGCGGGCGGCGGCCCGCGCCTCCCCACCGGTGCCTGGCCGGCCCGCGGGATCCGCGCGGCGCTGCCGCTCAGCGCCGGCACAGCCGCAGAGCTCGCACTCGGAGAGCAGTTTTCGTGCAACTCCGAATTAGCGCGGGCCGGTTCCCCATCGATAATCGGCCGCGGGGTGATCCCGGCGGCGGGGCACAGGCTCGGCCGCCGCCCTGGGTCTCGCAGCTAACGAAAGAAACCGGGACCTGTCTCCAAATAGCCATCGTAGGCGTCAAGGCTGGGCAGGAGCTGTAGGCCTCCAAGAAGCGCCTATGGAGACGGCTGACCTGGGCGAGGAGCGCGCTCGGCCCCGGCCCCGGCCCCTGCACCCCCGGGCCCGCGCACAGCGCTGTCCGGAACAGTATTTATCCTTTTGGACTTTTTTTTAGTGTAAACGGAGCACGTTGAGATTTAAAAGGGGGCGACAGAGGCACTTGCGATTGGTTATTGTCCGGGCTTCAAAAACAAAACAAACCCGGCCGCCCCCACCCCGCCGGCCCCCGGCGAGCCCGAGCGCAGAGCGCGGTTGGCGGGGGCCCGGAGGTCGGCGGGCTGCGGGCGGGGGCCGCGCACCGTGCTCGCTCACACCGCCGTGGCTGTGCCTTCGCAGGTTTCGGAGAAGAACCGGTGGGGAGAAATTGTGGAAGAGTTCAGCTTTCCCAGAAGTTGCTCCAACGCTGCCTTTGCTTTAAAACAGTATTACTTGCGGTGAGTAGCAGTGACTCCTCCGCGGTGTTTGGAAATGGGGGGCTTTCGGGGAGATGTGTTCTCAGCACACACAGACACACACAGCAAAACCACACAACAACACGCGAACCGAACCTCGCACCCCAAACAGCCTCGAAACTTAGGTTGATGTCAGGCTGCGGAACATGCACTGTCCAGAAAGTGAGGTTGTTGGAAGGGGGAAGTTTTCCCGGCCTATGTTCGAATTGTTTACATTTTTCAGACAGAATCCTTACAGCTGACACCCCACCCCCCCACTTGGTATAAACACCCTTTTGTGGCACAGTTTTTGAGTGCATGATATTCACCGAGGGGCAGAAAGGTGATGCTTGGCTGAGGAGTTGAGAGAGTTAATGAAACTTTGTATCCCTTGGGAAATTTTTCCTTTGTTTCGGAAACTGCTTTGCCTTTTTAAATTCTGACTTTCATATTTTTAAATGATAAAACCTCTTGTCTGGATTTTTAAATAATAAAACCACCGAGTAGTTTTTCAGTTGTGTTTATACATAGCACATGTTGGTGCTAATTTAGATTGGGTTTGGAATAATTTTTTTTTAAATTTTCCAGTAACTTAGAAAGTTCAAAAGGATTTTTACGTATTTAGGAAAATTCGGGATACTGTGGAATGGAATATTATGATGTGGGTTTTCTTTCATTCTTCCCCTTCTTTTTTTGAGTATTTCATAAAGTAAATTTTCTATTCAGTTGGTAGATGATACAGTTTAGATCATATATTTTGTGATCCAGCTTTTCTCCTAGGAATATTTTCATTATATACTTTATTGTGAGTGATGCTGGGGTTCTTGTTCACGAAGCCAAAGAATGAGCTTAGCAAACAGGCAAGGTAGGAGAGCAAGGTACAGGCTTTTATTTAGAAAGAAAGTGGAAGGACAGAGCTCCGGGCTCATGCCAGGAGGGGACAAGAGAGTCCGGTGTGGTGCGTTGTCTAGGGGTCTTATAAGCAGATTAGGATATTCGGAGAACATGAAAAAAAGGTTTAGGGGTGTAGACCTGCCACGTGTGTCTGAACAGCCCGAATTTACTTAACACAAGGAATTCCGCCCCCTGGATCTCTCTCCGGGACACCTGCGTCCTGGTCTAGGGGCATATCAAAAGGCAGCCTGCCCAGCCCCCAAGGTGGGCTGAGGTATTGTCTGTTTGCTAAAGAGTAAGTTAAGAATTGTGCTTCCCAAACTTCCTGGGTGTTAAAATGCAATCTTATCTTTAAGGTGGAATCTTCCCTGCCTTTCACTATGTTGTTTACAGCTGGGTCTGCATGCTAAATTAGTTGCCCAGTTTGTCCTGGGCCTTTAAGCATGCTAAAGTGAATCTTACAAGTGGTTAGCATATTAACAACATGGGGTACTCTTCTTTATCTGGGGAACACCAACTGCTCTTACTGAAGAATGACCCTAGAGCTTCACATTTAACGGTTTTGATAGGGGGTTTCCTTGTAGTTACATTGCTCTGACTGCAAATATTCTGCCTTACTTTTTCCGGGGGCCCACCCCCCCCTACTCTGACTACGCCCACAGTCCCTGTCTCATGAGGTCATCTTTTATCTTTTATGTTTACTTTAGTCTGTGTATATCTTTGGGTTTGATGTGAGTCTCTTGTAAACAGCATATAGATGGGTCTTGCTTTTTTGTCTATTCTATTACTCTGTGTCTTTTGATTGGTGCATTCAGTCCATTTACATTTAGGGTGATTATTGATAGATACGTACTTATTGCCATTGCTGGCTTTAGATTCGTGGTTACCAAAGGTTCAAGGGTAGCTTCTTTACTATCTAACAATCTAACTTAACTCTCTTGTTAAGCTATTATAAACACAGTCTGATGATTCTTTATTTCTCTCTCTTCTTCTTCTTCCTCCTCCATTCTTTATATACTAGGTATTTTATTCTGTACTCTTTTACATTTCCTTTCACTGTTTTTGTGGATAGTTGATTTTACTTTTTGCCTTTAGTTAGTATTTGGATGGTCTGCTTTCTTTGCTATGATTTCATTTTCTCTGATGACATCTTTTTAGTCTTAGGAGTGCTTCCATCGAGAGCAGTCCCTCTAAGATATCCTGTAGAGGTGGTTTATGGGAGGCAAACTCTCTCAGCTTTTGCTTGTCTGGGAATTGTTTGATCCCTCCCTCGAATTTAAATGATAATCATGCTGTATGGATACAATATTCTTGGTTCAAGGCCCTTGTGTTTCAGTACATTAAATATATCATGCCATTCTCTTCTGGCCTGTAAGGTTTCTGTTGAGAAGTCTGATGATAGTCTGATGGGTTTTCCTTTGTAGCTGATCTTTCTTCTCTCTCTAGCTGCCTTTAATACTCGGTCCTTTTCTTTGATCTTTGCCATTTTAATTATTATGTGTCTTGATGTTGTCCTCCTTGGGTCCCTTGTGTTGGGAGATCTGTGGGCTTCCATGGACTGAGAAACTATTTTCTTCCCCAGCTTGGGGAAATTTTCGCAATTATTTCTTCGAAGACCCTTTCTATCCCTTTTTCTCTCTCTTCTTCCTCTCGTACCCCTATAATGCGAATATTGTTCCGTTTGGATTGGTCACCCAGTTCTCTTAATAGTCTTTCATTCTTAGAGATCCTTTTATCTCTCTCTGCCTCTGCTTCTCTGTATTCCTGTTCTCTGATTTCTATTCCATTAACAGTCTTGCATCTCATCAAGTCTGCTGTTAAGCCCGTTGATCACTTGTCTGATTTCTGCACTGTCTTTCCTCACTTCCCTCATTTCCTCCCTCAGCTCTTGCACATTTCTCTGTAGATCCATCAGCATGGTTATGACTTTAATTCTGAATTCTTTTTCAGGAAGACTGTGAATTTCTATCCCTTCAGGCTCCCTCTCTTGGGTTATCTGGTTGATTTTAGTCTGGATCATATTCCTCTGTCTTTTCACTGTGATAGAAGTGGTCACTGGTAGGTGCCATGTGTGTCAGCTGGGAGAACAAAGTCCCTTCCTGCTTGTTGTTCTCCTTGCCCTTCTCTGGACCCTGGACTGTTTTCTCGCCCACCAGGAGGCAGTCTCTGGGATAATCCCCTGAGCTGCCTGTGTGTGTGGTTGCCTTCAGCCTAGCCTATAGCACTGCGGGGGTTTGAAGTCTCGCTGGGTGCCTTCTGGTCCCCTTGGTGCTTTCCAGCCCTTGATGTGATCCCGGACACTTTGTGGCGCTGGTGGGGCAGGGGGCGCGGAACGAATGGCAGGCTACTGATCTCTGTGGGAAGCCTTGGCACGGCTGCTTTGCCCAGCCACCGGCCAGGGGGTCCAAAATTCCCTAAGACTCCCAGCCTGCTGGGTTGAGTGCACTGGGATGATTTTTCTTCGCTGTTGGGCCCTTGTCTCTTTAAGACTTTAACAAAACAAAAAACAAGGAAAAAGAAACAAACAAACAAACAAAACAACAACAACAAAATGCCCGCTTTTCTTTTGTCCCGGGGAGCCTGCTGAGGGGACCTGCTTGCGGTCTCCGTCCTGGATCCTGCCCTTCTGTTTCTCCGATCTCCGATGCGCCACTCGATGTGTGTCAGTGCTCCCGGCGCAGATCACCAGGGCTGGTTATTTGGCGGGCCTGTGCTTCCACTCCCTCCCCGCTCTGAATCTTCTCCCGCTGGTGCGCTTGGGTTGGGGGAGTGCTCGGTCCTGCCGAGTCTCGGCTCTGTATCTTATCCGCTTCATGAGGCGCTGAGTTCTCGCAGGTGTAGCTGTAGCCTGGCTGTTGTATTGTATCTTCTGGTCTCTTTTTTAGGAATAGTTGTATTTGTTGTATTTTCACAAATATATGTGGTTTTGGGAGGAGATTTCTGCCGCCCTGCTCAGGCCGCTATCTTCCTAGAATCCGGGAGCAGGGATTTTTTTGTTCTTTGTTAAAGCCTCAGTACCCAGAACTGTGCCTGGCACGTGGCAGATCCTGAAAAAAACATTTGCTGAACGGATGGATCGCCATTACTATCACTGCTCAGCGCCGCCCAGCTCGCTCTCAGGCACCAGCGTTCCAGCGGCCACAGCCTCTTCCTCTACCTTCCACTTGCGTTTCGCGCCCTCAGGAGCACTGGGCTGTGTGTGGAACCTCTAACACTCCACCTTTTGGACAATGACTCTTTGTTTTTCTCGTGCCCTGAGCTTCTTCCCTTAGAAACTCAGATTTGGACCCCATGTCAATCAGCAACCGTGAGCCAGGCATGGCTGAATCCACCAGGAAGCCTGAGGGTCAGGGTGGCTGGCAACAGGCCAGTGCCTGCCGCTGGTGATGGATGGGGGTAGCGAAGGCAGTGATGGTGACCAAGCAGGCAGTGGAGAAGCATCAATCTACGGGGGAGGAGAAAAGACCACTTCCCTTCCATTGATTGGAAGTTGAATGAAAACAATCGTTCACTTTCGGGTTCCATCACAGAAACAGGTGTGCTGGCGGCACTGGGTGCGCGCCAGCTGGCCCGGAACTGGCTTTCGGGGTTCTGTTTTACAAAAGACCTCTCTGTTGGACTTGGAACGTGCCCATGGCAGTGGAGGTGAGGTGCACTTTCCTCCAAGAGCTCCAGATGGGTGGGGGAGGGGAGCTGAGAAACAGGAAGTGTTCAGGCTTGAAAGGGCGTCAGTGCCCTGCCCTGGCGTGGCCTGCCAGCCACCGACGGGAGAGCGGTGAGGCACCAGCCGTCTCAACGTTATCAGGAGTAAGGCAGGCAAACTCGGGTGCCTTTTAGTTCCCTTCCATTTAGACTGGGACGCCTCGCCTGCTGCCAGGATCACATGCCAGCTCCCTGAGACTGGTTTCCAGAAAAGCACTCCCCACTCCCAACCCCCGCCCCACAGCCCTGCAGTGTGAGGGGCTAAGGAATCTTCATCTTCATCGAGACTGTGAGGTCTCTTTGACACCCCCTCCCCAAGACGCAGGCTCAGAGTGGGGAGGGGAGCTGCATGACCTCTCCCTACCTCCCCCCACTGCCCCCACCTGGCCTTCCTTCCCTGACTATCCCCTGCAATATTAAATGCAGCTAGAGGGTAACTTGGGGACTCAGTTTGGACTGTCAGCTGCAGAATGTTCCACCAGATGGCGCCAATGTCTTCTCGCGTCTGTGTGTTTCTCTCCTGTAATTTCTGAGCCTAGAGATTTTACAGTGGCAGTAGTAATAATAATGCCTATGTCCTTTCCATGCGCCAGGCAGTGTGCTGACGGTGCGGCATGCCCAGCAGGGGTTAGAGAGCCAGGCGGAGCGGGTCTGGATCCCGGCAATACCTCTCACGGCCACATGGCCTTGGGTGAGTGGGTCATTTCTGTGCTCATCAGTTTCTGCATCTATAAAATTGAAAGAATAAACAATACCTACCCCATAGGGATACTGGGAGGATTAAATGCCTTAATCCATGTAAATTGTTTAGAAAATAATAAGCACTATATAACTGATTGTCAATCCTATTTGACTGACAACTAACTTCGTGAGGTAGCCACTATTATTTCCCCCATTTTACCCGTAAGGAAAGTGGGGCTCAGAGAGACTGAATGAGGTGCCCAAAGCTGTACTGCTGCCAGCGTTCCTGAAGCCAAAGATCCCTGCCGTGTGCGTCCCAAATTGGAGAAATATTTTCGTATTTCTGAAAATTCACCTCTTGGCAGAAGAGCAGGAGAAAGGCCTGGGAGCTAAGGAGGTCAGACCAAACCTCCGCAACGGGCGCTGGGGAGGGGGAGAAGCTCTCAGGGTTGCTGTCTCACCCTGGCCCTTTCAGACAACCCGTCCTCGCAGCTGTCCAGGGACCTGGCTGAGGAGCTGGGCAAAGCTGTGGAGCTCATGGGCAAAGGCAAGCATGGGCTCGGCTTCGGCAAAGTAGATATCACCGTGGAGAAGGAACTTCAGGAGGAGTTTGACATTAAGAAGGTCCCGGAGTTAATGCTGTGTTTTGAGGGCAACAGGTCAGAACCCATCGGCTGCAAAGGTAACTGCGTGTCAATCAAGGCCATGCTAACTATGCAAACACAGAAACACTGGCATTCTGGTAGCTTCACAGAATTATGGGCTTATTTCTTGCTCACTTATGGTCCAGTTGGCAGCCAGGGGGTAGAGGTGGGGGGGGGTTCTGCTCCACACAGTCTTTCAAGGACCCAGGTTCCTTCCCTAGGGCGTCTGGGGCACAGGGACAGAGGACTGCCATGGGCAGTGTTCATGGCCCAGGCCTAGAAGTGTCTAACGGCACTTCTCTTCTCATTCCATTGGCCCAAATTCTGTTCCATGGCCTCACCCAGCTGAAAGGCTGAGTCGGGACACAGGCCCTGCTCTGTGTCCGAAAATAAATTTTGGTGGTCTCGTAGCTGCCCCTCCCACAGTTTGCCTCTCAGCTGGCAGGCCCCAGAAATGCCAGAGGCGGGATAGCAAGGAGCATGATTTATAAACTGCCAGAGAGAAAGTGAGCTCCTAACTTCCCCTGTGACTTCTTACCCAAACCTTCTACTTTAGAAAGATTTTGACAGGGTCTCAGCCCAAAGCAGCAGCCCGTCAGCCTAAGCTGACCAGAAGGGAGACTGGAAGATGGTGGGACAGGGTGGGCTTGGGACAGGCTGACTACCAGACGCGTCAGCTTCTATCATCAACCATTTCATTAACTCACTCATTCACTCATTCGGTGCTCTTTTATTGACAACCGGCCAGATGTCAGGCCCTATCTTGATATCAGGGACGCCTGAGAAATCATGTGCCTCTGTGGGGCACACGGTAGGTCCTAATTTTTAAAAATGTCAGCTACATGAATACATAATATGCCTAGCGGGTGGCTGGATGGAGTAAATCTGATGAACACCGATGTGCCCGGCACAGCCTGTTCTACGCTGGTAGAATGTTCCCACTATATGTGCGTTGAATGCTTGAACCTCAGGAAACAGATTGCCTTTTGTGAGGCCTGGCATTCAGCAGGTCTGCAATAAGCCTGTTTATGTTTTTGCAAGAACCAAAGGGGCCTGTGAGTGCCATGTGCAGGGGCTGCAGGATGCCCTGCGATGCTCAGAATGGACACAAGGGGGCATGAGACACACAGGCCAGGCTTGAGGAAGGTGCTGCAGAGTCCACCTTGAGGCTGGTTACATAAAAGACCTGGCAGTGTAGGTGCTCCCAGCAGGCTTGTGGGGTGGGTGGGGATGTGTGTAATGGTGGGGGTCGGGGTGGGGGGGTCACAGAAGAGATGGGGAGAGAGGGCAGGATCAGTGAGAGAGGGGACAGAGACTGCTGCCTCCTATAGACTGAGTAACAGCCCTCAACAGTGGGGACACATGGATCCCGAGAGAGGAGTCCTTTGTGACAGGCTGCTTTTTGGGATGGGCTGGAAGAAATAAGAATTCCCAGGACACTCTATCCAAGAAGTCCATATCTGCTCCTGGAGTGGCTTAGCTTCTGGGATGCCCTCACTTCCTGAAGGACGGGAGAGGTCTGACTCCACGGAGAGCAACACGGTGACAATGTGGCAACTTGTGGTGGGAGCCAGTGCCAGGGACCTCCTCTGCCATGGAGGAAGCTCCATCATCACTTCTTCTGGGAAGTCTCCCCTGACTGCCCAGGTCCATGGTGCCTGCCCCTCTTCTGGGGTCCCACAGCACCTGTGCTTTCCCTTCAAGGCTCTCATTTCACAGATTTGTATCTGCTCCTCATTTTCTATGCAGAGCACAAGGGCAGGCTGTTCTCACTTGCTTTCCCAGGTCCTCTGCAGAGGCTGCCAGAATGGGAGACACCCCCTGGCTTCCAGTCCTCACTAGTGCCCTCAAGGAGCAATCACTTCCTCTTGTTGAATTTCAGTTTCCTCATCTGTAAAATGGGGACAGTGACCGTATCTACCTCCTAGGGTTATGGGAAGATGAAGTAAGTTTGCAAGACTCAAGCCCTGGCACACATTCGAAGCATTTATGTGTTCCAGGCACTGTTCTAGTCCCTTCCCATAGTCACAACCCAATGTGGGAGGTGCTTTTACACATGGGGAAACTGAGGCACAGAGTGGCGGAATAACTTCCTCAAGGCTCCCCAGCTAATAAGCAGTGGGATCCACAAATACATTCTTGCAAAGGGCCAGATAAACATTTTAGGTCTTACAGGCCAGATCATCTGTCGGGCAACTACTTAACTGCTGATGCCGCCACACAGACACAAATAGGAGTGGGTTGGGTTCCAATCAAACTTTATTTATAGAGTCAATTGGCAGGCCAACTGGGCCCCTGGCTGTAGCTGACCAACCCCCGTGCTCTACACTGTACTGCATGCTAAGTAAATGTCAGATGTGGTTATTATTAGCCAATGATTGTTTCCTGACCCTTTTCCACTGTTTGGGAAACTTACGTGCTTAATGAATCATTTTTGCATTTGAATGAGACGGAATTACAAAGGCCCAAAGCAAGCAGGCTGGGGTAAGGAGCCAGCCCACATTTCTACTGAGCTTGCCCACCGGCTTCTTGCTCAGTTCCCCCCAGCCAGGGAAAGAGGCAGAGAGATGCAGAGAGGCAGCAAGGCCTGGATTTTAGGATACCACCAGCTATGAGAATATAGCCAGTCTTCCAGTGTCCCATTTCCTAAACACGGTGAATAATGCCAGACTTGACCGGGCTTCCCTGAACTGACAGGGTGCAGTTCTGTGCTCGTTTTCTGCACCATGACTTTTATGAAAACCTTCCCAGGAGGCAGGAGGGGTTTGGTTCCTGTTGGGTCAAAGGCACAGTCCTGTTTCTCCTCTAGTCTCCAAGGACTGATGGTGGGAGACTTGGCCTTGGCCATCTCAGTGGAGGGAGAGAGACTCAGGTTGCCTCCAGGGCTTCAATTACTGATGTATTCACAGCTTGTGCCTGGAAATATGCTGTCCAGCGCCAGCCCCAGTGAATCATTGACATAATGTTCACACCTCGGTTATCACCGTGTCCTCTGGCTCAGAGCCAAGTGCCAGAGGCGACACCTGCCCTATAGCATCAGTGCCAGATCCGCCGGCACTCAGGAGCAAACTGTCGGCCAGGTTCAGAGGAGCAGCGGAGCTCATACATCCCAGAGAAGATGACCCAAGATCAAGTTCCCCCAAGCCAGCTTATCTAACGATCCATTCACCTCACTCATTCATCCTGTAATTACTTCTTTAGTACCTGGTCTGAGCCAGACATTGCAGGAGCTACTGAGTAAGTTAGCCAAAAGTCAGACTTTCAGAAGGAGACTCAAAGAAGAACATAGAGCAGGTCATAACACAGACAGGTGGGGGGATGATGGAAGCCGGGGCACTGGATCAGGGGGAGATGCCCTCCAGGGCCTGACGGAGGGGGTGCCCGGTGTGCTGGCGAATGAGGGCTGCGGCGGCAGTGTGGACAGTGCGGGAGAGGCGCAACGCGAGCTCAGAATGATGGTTTTGGAGTTCAAATGCCTTCGGAGAGTTTCTGGTCACTTTGATGTGCTGTTTTCAGAATTTTTAAACCAATTTCTTTCAGGGCACTTGTCATTTTTGCAGACAAATGCCTATAAGAGACATAGTTTGTTTCCAGGACCTGGGCCTGTTTCTTCCTGAAGGCTGGCTTGGAACCCTGAAAAAAGAAACCCAGCCTGGCACTGGAACCAGGAGCGGGGGATGGCGGCAGTGGGATGGATTGCCTGGTCTGAGGGTGGCATGGGGCCCAGACTCTTCTGTCCCTTGAGGCCACCAATCTTCCTTCTATGAACTTCCGTAGGCCTGACTCATGGTGGCTTTTAAAACGGCCTAAACTGTACTTACTAAAGCTGAGCCCAGCATCCTTACGACCAGCAAGTCTCCTGGGCGTGCAGCCCACAGAAGGGAGCACGGTGTGCCCGCAGAGACATGCACCAGAATTCATTGTTGATAGTCCCAGACTGGAAACGACCCAAACGCCCATCAACAGAGATTGGTAAGCACACTGGAGAATATTCACAAAATGCAGTGTGACACAGCCGCGAAAGTAAATCTACAAGTACATGGAACAATGTGGATGACGCTCACAAACCCAGCAACGTCAGGCCTGAGAGCGCACACTGTATAACTCTACACGGATAGAGTTCAAGAGCAGACAGATGAATGCATGCTGTTAAAAGTTGGAACAGTGGTCACCCCTAGGTGTGGGAGGGTCTGAAAGGGGATGCCATGGGGACTTCTGAGGGCCAGGTAATGTTCTAGTTCTTTATCTGGGGGATACTTACTCAGGTGTGTTCATTTTGTGGAAATTAAACCAACTATACATTATAATTTGTGCACCTCTCTGTATGTAAATATACTTCATTGAAAGTTTTAAAAATGCCCTAATGCTCTTAGGAAATGTCGGCAAGGACACAGAAAAGAGAGTCCATTCCATTTGATTGACCACCTCAGAGCACGTTCGGCACCCCCACGCGGCAATCTGTCCTGCTGCAGGGCCTTTGCACGGGTTGTTCACTCTGCCTGGAAGCCTTTCCCTCCTCTGTTGCCTCCTGTTAACTCCCATGTATCTTTCAGTTTTCAGCTCATAAGTCATTTCTTCTAGGAAGCCCTCCTTGACTTCACAGTCTAGGTCATGTGTCTTTGCCACAGGCTCATAGAACTTTTCTTTTGAATACTTTGGGTGTGATAAGAGCTGCAGAACAGTGGCAGTGTGTCTATTTCTGCTCACCAGGATGACCCAGTGCCAAGCACAGCCCTTGAGAGCATGATAGGCACTCAGTACATACTTGTCAAATGAATTCAGGTGAAGGAGTGCATGGCGAGTAAAGGAAGAAAGGCCTGGAGATAGAGTCCGAAGCCACTCACGACCAATATTGCTTTATCTCATAAACTCTCTTTATTTTTTTATTTTTATTTTTTTATTATATAATTTATTTTGGTATCATTAATCTACAATTACATGTGCAATATTATGGTTATTAAACTACCCCTTCATCAGGTCCCCCCCACCAACCCCATTACAGTCACTGTCCATCAGCGTAGTGAGATGCTATAGAATCACTACTTGTCTTCTCTGAGTTGTACAGCCCTCCCCGTGCCCCCCCAACATTACATCTGCTAATCGTAATGCCCCTTTTCCCCTCTTATCCCTCCCTTCCCACCCATCTTCCCCAGTCCCTTTCCCTTTGGTAACTATTAGTCCGTTCTTGGGTTCTGTGAGTCTGCTGCTGTTTTGTTCCTTCAGTTTTTTTCTTTGTTCTTATACTCCACATATGAGTGAAATCATTTGATACTTGTCTTTTTTGGCTTGGCTTATTTCACTGAGCATAATACCCTCTAGCTCCATCCATGTTGTTGCAAATGGTAGATTTGTTTTCTTCTTATGGCTGAATAATATTCCATTATGTATATGTACTACATCTTCTTTATCCATTCATCTACTGATGGACACTTAGGTTGCTTCCATATCTTGGCTACTGTAAATAGTGCGGCAATAAACATAGGGGTGCGTATGTCTTTTTCAAACTGGGCTGCTGCATTCTTAGGTAAATTCCTAGGAGTGGAATTCCTGGGTCAAATGGTATTTCTATTTTGAGTTTTTTGAGGAACCTCCATACTGCTTTCCACAATGGTTGAACTAATTTGCATTCCTACCAGCAGTGTAGGAGGGGTCCCTTTTCTCCACATCTTCACCAACATTTGTTGTTGTTTGTCTTTTGGATGGCAGTCATCCTCACTGGTGTGAGGTGATATCTCATTGTGGTTTTATTCTGCATTTCTCTGATGATTAGCGATGTGGAGCGTCTTTTCATGTGCCTGTTGGCCATCTGAATTTCTTCTTTGACGAAGTGTCTATTCATGTCCTCTGCCCATTTCTTAATTGGATTATTTGCATCTACATTCATCAGGGATATTGGTCTGTAATTTTCTTTTTTTAGTGAGGTCTTTCCCCGGTTTTGGTATTAGAGTGATGCTGGCTTCATAGAATGAGTTTGGAAGTATTCCCTCACCTTCTATTTTTTGGAAAACCTTAAGGAGAATGAGTGTTATTTCTTCTCTATATGTCTGGTAGAATTCAGAGGTGAATCCATCAGGTCTGGGGGTTTTGTTCTTAGGTAGTTTGTTGATTACCAATTCAATTTCGTTTCTGGTGATTGGTCTGTTTAGTTTTTCTGTTTCTTGCTTGGTCAGCCTTGGGAGGTTGTATTTTTCTAAGAAGTTGTCCATTTCTTCTATGTTTTCCAGCTTGTTAGCATATAGATTCTCATAATATTCTCTTATACTTCTTTGTATTTCTGTGGGGTCCGTTGTTATTTTTCCTTTCTCATTTCTGATTCTGTTTATGTGTGTAGATTCTCTTTTTCTCTTAATGAGTCTGTCTAGGGGTTTATCTATTTTGTTTACTTTTTCAAAGAACCAGCTCTTGGTTTCATTGATTTTTTCTATTTTTTTATTCTCAATTTAATTTATTTCTTCTCTGATCTTTATTATGTCCCCCCTTCTGGTGACTTTGGTTCTCATTTGTTCTTGTTTTCCCAATTTCAGTAATTGTGTCTTTAGACTATTCATTTGGGAATGTTCTTCCTTCTTTAAATAGGCCTGGATTGCAATATACATTCCTCTTAGAACTGCCTTGGTGGGTCCCACAGAAGTTGTGGCTTTGTGTTGTTGTTGTCATTAGTCTCCATATATTCTTTGATTTCTGTATTGATTTGGTCGTTAACCCATTGATTAATTAGGAGAATGTTGTTAAGTCTCCATGTATTTGTGAGCCTTTTTGATTTCTTTCTAAAATTTATTTCTAGTTTTATACCTTTGTGATCTGAGAAGTTAGTTGGTAGGAAATCAATATTTTTGAATTTACTGAGGTTCTTTTTGTGGCCTAGTATGTGGTCTATTCTGGAAAATGTTCCATATGCACTTGAGAAGAATGTGTATCCTGTTGCTTTTGGGTGCAGAGTTCTGTAGATGTCTGTTAGGTCCATCTGTTCTAGTGTGTTGTTCAGTGCCTCTGTGTCTTTACTTATTTTCTGTCTGGTTGATATGTCCTCTGAAGTGAGTGGTGTGTTGAAGTCTCCTAAAATGAATGCATTGCTGTCTATTTCCTCCTTTAATTCTGTTAGTATTTGTTTCACATATGCTGGTGCTCCTGTGTTGGGTGCATATATATTTATAATGGTTATATCTTCTTGTTGGACTGACCCCTTTGTCATTATGTAATGTCCTTCTTTATCTCTTGCTACTTTCTTCCTTTTGAAGTGTATTTTGTCTGATACAAGTACTGCAACACGTGCTTTTTCTCTTTGTTGTTTGCATGAAATATCTTTTTCCATCCCTTCACTTTTAGTCTGTGTATATCTTTGGGTTTGAGGTGAGTCTCTTGTAAGCAGCATATAGATGGGTCTTGCTTTTTTATCCATTCTGTTACTCTGTGTCTTTTGATTGGTGCATTCAGTCCATTTACATTTAGCGTGATTATGATAGATATGTACTTATTGCCATTGCTGGCTTTAGATTTGTGATTACCAAAGGTTCAAGGGTTGCTTCTTTACTATCTAACAATCTAACTTAACTTTCTTGTTAAGTTATTGTAAACACAGTCTGATATTTCTTTATTTCTCTCCCTTCTTATTCTTCCTCCTCCATTCTTTATATACTAGGTGTTTTATTCTTTGCCTTTAGTTAGTAGTTGGATGGTCTGCTGTCTTTGCTATGATTTTATTTTCGCTGGTGACATCTTTTTAGCCTTAGGGGTGCTTCCCTCTAGAGCAGTCTGTTTAAGATATCCTGTAGTGGTGGTTTATGAGAGGCAAACTCTCTCAACTTTCGTTTGTCTGGAAATTGCTTAATCCCTCCCTCCAATTTAAATGATAATCGTGCTGGATACAATATTCTTGGTTCGAGGCCCTTCTGTTTCATAACGATAAATATATCATGCCATTCTCTTCTGGCCTGTAAGGTTTCTGTTGAGAAGTCTGATGATAGTCTGATGGGTTTTCCTTTGTAGGTGATCTTCTTTCTCTCTCTAGCTGCCTTTAATACTCTGTCTTTATCTTTGATCTTTGCTATTTTTATTATTATGTGTCTTGGTGTTGTCTTCCTTGGGTCCCTTGTGTTGGGAGATCTGTGGGCTTCCGTGGACTGCGAGAGTATTTCCTTCCCCAGCAAGGGAAAGTTTTCAGCAATTATTTCTTTGAAGACACTTTCTGTCCGTTTTTCTCTCTCTTCTTCCTCTGGTACTCCTATAATGCGAATATTGTTCTGTTTGGATTGGTCACACAGTTTTCTTAATATTATTTCATTCCTAGACAATCTTTTATTTCTCTCTGCCTCAGCTTCTCTGTATTCCTGTTCTCTGATTTCTATTCCATTAACAGTCTCTTGCATCTCATCCAGTCTGCTGTCAAGCCCATCGATTGCTTGTCTGATTTCTGCATTGTCTTTCCCCACTTCCCTCACTTCCTCCCTCAGCTCTTGCACATTTCTCTGTAGATCCATCAGCATGGTTATGACTTTTATTCTGAATTCTTTTTCAGGAAGACTGTGCATTTCCATCCCTTCAGGCTCCCTCTCTGGGATTGTCTGGTTGATTTTAGTCTGGACTATATTCCTCTGTCTTTTCATGGCTATAGAAGTGGTTGCTGGTAGTTGCCACATATGTCAGCTGGGCTCTTTAAGCCTTTAAAAAGAGGGGAAAAAAAAGAAAGAAAGAAAGAAAAAAAGAAAGAAAAGAAAAAAGAAAAAACAGAACGAAAAGAACACAAAAAACAAAAAACAAAGCAAAAAAAAACGCCCACTGGAGTAGATTCTGTGGGGATGGTGTAGATGGCGCTGTTGCCCCACTATTCCGCAGCTGTGGCTATGCTGCTCCGCAGGGCCCTTTATAGCTCTGGCCGGGGTGGGAACGAATGGACGTCTGTTGATCTCTTTGGGAAGTCGATGTGTGGCCACCCTTTCCCAGTTGCCAGCTAAGGGGTCCGAAACTCCCCAGGACTCTCAGCCTGCTGGGCTGAGTGTGCCCGGGCAATCCAGCTCCTCCGCTGGGCTCCCGTCTTTTAAGACCGCTGAAGAAATCGCGCGCTTTTTTTTTTTTCCTTCCTCGGAAGTTGCCTGCAAGCACCCTGGCGCATTTCCCGCTCAGATCCTGCACCCTATGTCTCTCCAATCTCCGCTACACTGGGCAATGTGTGTCAGCGCTCCCCGCGTAGATCACCAGGGCTCGTTATTTGGCGGGCGTGTGCTTCCACTCCCTCCCCACTCTGATTCTTTTCCTCCTGCAGGTGCGCTGGGGTGGGGGAGTGCTCGGGTCCCGCTGGGTCACGGCTTTGTATCTTACCTGCTTCCTGAGGCACTGAGTTCTCTCAGATGTAGCTGTAGCCTGGCTGTTGTACTGTGTCTTCTGGTCTCTCTTTTAGGAATACTTGTATTTGTGGTATTTTCAGAAATAAATACGGTTTTGGGAGGAGATTTCCGCTACCCTGCTCATGCCATCTTCCCAGAAGTCCTCACTTTCCTGCTTTTTAAACTTTTTTTTCTCACATGTCTAGGAATTTTTATTGTATACTGAACATTTCAGATGCTAGGCTATGGATACTGGATTCTTTTATCTTGTTTTGTTAAATGTCAAGTTTTTTTCTGGGAGGCTTTTCTTATGGCTGGACTTGTACTCCAAACTGTATCATCCCAGCTGTTGGCAACATCAGAATCTCTATTCAGTTCTCTCATGGGTTCTGCTGCTTTACTTGAGCTGCTCAGAGTACCTCTGTGAATGTGCAATTTAAGGGTATAACATAGATGTGAGAGTTCATGCAGATTTGGGGGCTTCCTTCTCTGTGGTTCCATCCTTTCAGGGTTTCTCCTTAGTTTCTATGCTTTCTAGCATTGTTGAACTTCATCTGTCTTCTCACACCAGCAAGACAAGCTTTCACTTGAGATCTCGTCCCCTCTCTTGCTCCTGGGCTCACTGGGAAATGTCCTTGGCTAAAAATCCATTGAAACACACATGTTAGCCAGTGAATCTGTTTTCTTTCAAGGGTCAAATGTCCTTCCATTCCAGCCTCCTTTTGGTTATTCACAAATGCCTTCAAACAGTTAGATTTTGTATTTTATTCAGGTTTTATAAGTTTTATTTTCAAGATAGTTTGTCTTATACTAACCTGTGTGCCATTAACCAATAAATAAATTTTTTTTTCTGTGTGAGTGTCATTCTTTTAGTAAGGTATATTTTACATACAATATTGTTCACCCCTTCTAATGGCACAGTGAACATGTTTTCAGAAAATGTGTCAGACTGTAACTCTCATCCTAGTTGAGATACAAAATATTTCCTTCACCCCAAGAAGTTCACTCATGACCCTCCCACCTCTCAATCTCCTGGCAATCACTGATCTGTTCCTCTCTCTGTAGTTTTGCCATTTCTAGACTGATAATGTGAATGGAATCACATAGCACATAATCTTTTCTGCCTGGATTTTGAACTGAGCACAATGGTTTTGAGACTCATCATTCACCAGGTGGTGGCTTCTGCCCTTTTTGCCTATTACCCATAAAGCTGCCATGAACATTTATGCAACACGATGTGCCTTTCCATGTTTCTTATGTAAAAAATTGGAATTGGAATTGCTGATGTGTTGAAAAATATGTGTTTTATTCTTGAAAAGCTCGGCAGTTCCTTCAAAAGTGCCTGTATTCTTTTCCACTCCACCAGTAAGTAGTGAGTGTTCCATTTGCTCTCCATTATTGCTGGGACTGTATACAGATTGTCAGCGTTTCTAAATTTTAGCCATTCTAGTTGGTGTTCAGTTGATGCTTCCTGGTGAGCTTAACTTTGCATTTCCTGACGAGTAGTGCAGCTGAGCCTCTTTCTGTGCTTCCTCGCGCTTATGTGTATTCCTCAGTGTCTCTTCAAATCCTTTACCTCCATCTTTTCCCAGTTGATTTGTTTGTCTTCTTTTTATTATTGAGTTGTTATTTGTTAGTGTTGTAGTTTCCAAGTATTTTTGCCCAGTCTGTGACTTGTTTTTAATTTCTTTAATGTTTTTTGAAGAGCAGACGGTTTAATTTTGATGATTGTCGTTTGCCAATTTGTCAATTTTTTCTTTTTTGGGTTATGCTCATTATGCATTATATAAAAAATTTGCATATTCCAAAGGTACTGTTAGGTTATCTATCCACTTTATTGTTAAATTACATGTGTGACTGAATATGAGATGAGGTTCAAGGTTCTTTGTTTTCCAAGTGCATATTCAGTTCCAGTATCATTCTAAAAGATGATTATTCACTTGAATTAACTTGATTCTGGGTCAAAGATAAACCACACACAGAAAATATGTATTTTTCAAATCATGAGTTGATAGTTTTCAATCTGATAGCTTTTATAACATCTTTAAACTTTATGTCCCTATCCAATCTATACTTGTATCTTTTAAGCAATTTTGCCTGTAAGTGAGAAAAATTATTAAAATTAAAAAATTGTGCATCAATATAAAAAATATCCAAAGTAACCATGCTAGTATTAAACTCTCAAAACTAGTAGATCACTAATGATGAATATTTTCATTTCTTTTATGCCATCTATGAGCCCACTAGTGGTGTACGGGACACTTTGGTTATCTGCTATGATTATGTCAATAGTTTTTTGATACATAATTCAGCTGCTACAAGTATTTTAGTTTGTGGTATTAGAATTTTCACTGATAGCACTTCTGTCATGATTTTTGCCAGTAGTTCTTACTTGGCAAGTAGCACTTCAGCAGTCAAGAGAATTGGGTCTGCTCTAGCTCTTCTCTCTCTGAGACAGGTGGAAACAGTTTGGTTTCCAAATTCACCTGTATTGACTCCATGTGTGGATACATTTACTAGCTTTTCATATACATAGCATCCATTTGGGTAACCTTACTTTAAAAGTAAGAATATAAGTTCTCATACAGTGGTTGGAATCTTTTAGGAAAGTGGGTACCTTTCTTTTAGTTTTAAATGTGGTCTAAATCTACCAATGGACATCAAATTTTTGGACCAAATGGCACACAAATATATCTGTTCTTCTGTTCATAAGGTCATGATTTAAATGCATTTATTTAACTTCAATCTTAGCATGTCTATTTGTCCTTGAGGCAGCTTTTGAATTCTTTCCCTCTTTTTGAAGTTTTTAACCCTTCTCTATAATATGCAGTTATCTTAACTAACTCTAATAACATGTTTAAAATGTTTCCATTTTAAAAACCATAATTTTCAAATAATCTTATTGTTATATGTGACTTATGTTACAGATAACTCATGATATGTCCTACTACACAGCACTAAGTATATACTCATAGGAAGAATCTGGTAATAGATGGGTCATGTAGTAATTATGTGTATCCTGTTCTTCCTTCCTTCCTTTTTTCTTTTTTTGCTTAGGGACAAGTACCTTGGAATTAGATTTACAGTTATTCATCCATATCCTTCTCCCAGTTAATATCTTCATATACAAGTTACTGGAGAAGAAGAAGACATTTTAATCTACCTTTAGAAACACATCAGATTAGGGTACTAGTATTTCTATAGAATTTCATGTGAGAAGTAAAAGTGCAGGCATTTTCCTTTGAAAGTTTAGACTTAAGATAATCTTTTAATTTTCTAATTTTTTTACTACATATAATATGTATACAGGAAAATGCACTTACTATAGATTTACACTTGTAAGAACACGCCTGAAGTCAGATCCTAAAACAAGTGATGGGACCCCCAAAATTCACTCCTTTTGGTCGCTACTACCAACTCCCCAAAGGAAGCACTGTTGTTACCACTAACACCATAGGTTATTAGTCTTGCCTGGTTTTGTACTTTATACAATTGGATTCCTACAGTAAGTAGTGTTTTCTTTTTTCACTCACCATTGTATTTGTGAGATTCATCTGAGTTGTTGGTTGTATTTCTCTATTCTCACTCTTGTATAGTAGTATTCTCTTGTGAGAGTACCATAATTTATCCATTTGACTGTTGGGCTTTTGGGGGCTTTTCAATTTGGGACCATTATGAATTGTGTTTTACTAATATTTCAGTATATTCCTTTGTTATAGGCACTGAGGATTACTATCTTATGGAATTCTAATCCCAAAGTGGCTACCTTCTTTTCTTGTAACTTAAGTGAGAGGGGTGATGTAAACGACACACAATACTCAGTAGGTTCCTACCATCCGTTAATGGAGTTTGTGTTAACTGCCCAGATCTAACTAATTCTGAACTCCTCGAGTGCAATTCCTCTTTCACTTCATGGCTTTGCTTCATTTATAAAATGAGAAGTAATGGCACTTATCTCAATGGTGGTGGTTAGACTAGAATAAGGGAGTTCTTTTTAACTACTTAGCCTAGTTGCTGGGACACAATAATGCTCACTAACTCCTGCACATTAAGGACATTTTATTGGCTAACTTTATGTCCTCCCTAAATTAGGTGCTTCCCTAAATAAAGTGTAATTGTCTATTTTCAAGTTGTACTCCTTTTTTATAATTTTTAGGCTTTACTTTTATATCCAGGATGCTCGACATTTGTAATTCAGATTGTTGGTTATTTTAGCAATCTTTTTTTGTCATTTGCTTTTTCTCTGAGATGTGTGTTTTCATCACATAAAAGTTTTAAAGTTTTGTTCGCATTTTTATTTATGGTTATATTAAAAGAATATATAGCTATTAGAGGGCTATGTACTTAGTGCTTCTGATTTGTGTATGTTGCTATCAACTAGAGATTTTACTATTTCCTTGACCCAGTAGGTAGGTAGAGAGCACATATGTGGGATCAGAATGCTTGGCTCAGAAATGCTTATCTTAGGAAAAGGTTTTGTGTCTTCATTCCTTTTTTTTTTTGGTAGGAGATTATATTCCAATTTATTTTCCAACTTATCAATGTCCCTTCCTTTATACACTTGCCAACACAGAAATCTATACATCTTTCTATGGTATTCTTTATATTTATTTTTAATCTATTTTTTTATTAAGGTATTATTGATATATAATCTTATGAAGGTTTCACATGACCAACATTGTGGTTACTACATTCTCCCCTATTATCAAGTCCTTGTCACATATCCCATTACAGTCACTGTCCACCTGTGTAGTTAGATGCTATAGAGTCACTACTTGTCTTCTCTGTGCTATACTGCCTTCCCCGTGGCTCCCCTTACATTATGTGTGCTGATCACAATACCCCTTAATCCCCTTATTCCTTCCTTCCCACCTTCCCTCCCTACCCCCTTTCCCTTTGGTATCACTAGTCTATTCTTGGGTTCTGTGAGTCTGCTACTGTTTTGTTCCTTCAGTTTTTGCTTCACTGTTATACTCCACAAATGAGAGAAATCATTTGTACTTGTCTTTGTCCATCTGGCTTATTTCACTGAGCATAATACCCTTTAGCTCCATCCATGTTGTTGCAAATGATAGGATTTGTTCTTCTTATGGCTGAATAGTATTGCATTGTGTATATACACAATGTACCACTTCCTCTTTATCCATTCATCTACTGATGGACACTTAGGTTGCTTCCATATCTTGGCTACTGTAAATAGTGCTGCGATAAACATAGGGATGCACCTGTCATTTTGAATCTGTGATCGTGTTTTCTTCGGGTAAATTCCTAGGAGTGGAATTCCTTGGTCAAATGGTATTTCTATTTTTAGTTTTACCAGGAACCTCCATATTGCTTTCCACAGTGGTTGAACTAGTTTACATTCCCACCGGCAGTGTAGGAGGGTTCCCCCTTCTCTGCATCCTCACTAGCATTTGTTGTTTCTTGTCTTTGATTGTTGGCCATCCTAACTGGTGTGAAGCAATAACTCATTAAGGTTTTAATTTGCATTTTGCTCATGATTAGTGTTGTGGAGCATCTTTTCATGTGCCTGTTGGCCATCTGAATTTTTTCTTTGGAGAAGTGTCTGTTCATATCCTCCGCCCATTTTTTAATCAGGTTATTTGCTTTTTGGGTGTTGAAGCTTGTGAGATCTTTGTATATTTTGGATGTTAACCCCTTATTGGATATGTTGCGTACAAATATATTCTCCTATACTGTAGGATAGTGTTTAGTAAGGAAGACATTTTGTAAAGTAAGTATAATGTTTAAAAAAATTCTTTAAAACGTAATAGTGATTTGACAGAGGTCAAACCATGGGAGGGTCTTGAAATGCTATATTTGTTAGCTATTACTGTATGCCAAATTACCATCAATGTAATGGCTTAAAAAAGAACCCATTTTATTAGATCATAGTTCTCTAGGTCAGCAGTTTTGGTAGGCTCAACCGTATTCTTTGTTTATGGTCTCACAAGGTTCAAATTAAGATGTCCAGCAGGCTAGGTGCTCATACAGAGGCCCCGGGGAAGAATCTTTTTCTCGGCTCATTTAGGTGAGGGCGGAATTCAGTTCTGTGCAGTTGAAGAACTGAAGCACCAACTTCTTCATTGGCTGTTGGCCTGGGATTGTTCTCAGCTTCTAGAGGCCACGCGCTGCTGGTCCTTGCATGTGGCTCCTTTTATCTTCAAAGACTACAGTGATGTATTGAATCCTTCAGTTGCTTTGAATTTCTCTGACTTCTGTTTCTGCTACCAGCTGGAGAAAACTCTCCGCTTTTTAAAGGAATTGTGTGGTTAGATTAGATGAATCTCCTCTTGGATTAATTCAGAGCCAGGTGATGAGCATCCTTAAATACACCTGCAGAATTCCTTTGCCATGTAATATCGTATAATCTCTGACATCATATTTCATTGGATCCAGTCTCTGGGTTAGCGTGGGGCACATCGGGGGTGGGGAGATGGATGGAGGCCTTTTAGGAGTTTGCCTACAAAGAATGAATGCCATATTTAAGAATTTGGACCTGCTCCTGCAATATCAGGGATTCCCTCGGAAAGATTAATTATGACAGTAGTGAGGAGAATGGGTCAGAAAGGAAGGGTACTGGCAAGAGAAAAATTTCATTCATGGCAATGTCCATTTTGGTTTTGTAATAATTTTTAATGTTATTTTTTAGCCGAGGTTTTGCATCAGTAATGTAGGCCAGAACAACACATCACTCATCACGATATTTATTACCTCTGGACAATTCATATACAGTTGGTTTGATAGGTTGATTTTTATTCCAGTCAGCCCTCTTTCAGGCATATCTTTCTAAAGCAAACATTAAAATTCTTTTGATAGAGACTTAACACCTGAGCCTCATTGATAACATCTTCCCAAATACTCTGTCAGGATAGGTTTCCTTCCTTAGGTGGCTAGTCTCATGCATTGAATGTCGATTCATACTGACTTCAGGTTTCAAATCTAGCTTCATTTATTTTCATTGTTTGGTCTTGAGTTTTTCATTTTTCAAGCTGTATTTTTTTTCTTCTGAACCAAAGTTGCCACATCTCAAAATTGGGATGTTTCTTAATCATTTCAAAAATAATATGTTCTTTCTTTTTTGATTAAAAAATTGTCAGAAAAGAATTTAAAGTTTTTCTAGTGGGTATATTTGGGAGTTTATCCTTATATTGTGAATTTATAATTATTAATGTATTAGGTTTGGGACATACCTGGTTTTTTAAAATATGTCCTAGGAAGTATCTGATTTTTTTGAATTTGTGGACTTTTTATGGTCATATATATAGTGAATTCAAAAGAATTCCATGTACATTTGAACAGAAAAAGTATTCTTTATTTTTGTAATACGGATATCTCTGTATCTGTGTGTAAGTTTGAATCAATCACTGTTACGAAAGTCTTTATCTCTATTTCATGCAGAATTTATATTTACTTCTGGGAGCTATGTTAAAGTACAATCTGTTCTTGTATTTCTACTCCATTTTATATGTCAAGGACATTATTTGGTATATAAACTTCAAAGGCTGTTTCTTCTTCTGTTGGAATTTACAGCATAAAATTTATTTCATGTGAGTTTTGTCATAGTCCTGTTCAGTGGTTTTGGTTTGGATTCTGTTTTCACTGCAATCAGTATTGCTTAGCCTGCTTTCTTTTTGATAAAATTTGACTGTGTTTCCTCCTCCACCTCTTTATGTTTTCATTTCTTGTGTCACAGTGTCCCAAGTGTGTGCACACACAGAAACATAAATAAAATATGTACGTGTCTTTATAAAGTGTGTGTGTGTGATGTGTATTTTGCACATTTTGAAAGTTAACTATTTTTGAAAGGGAATTTAACCTACTTACATTTATTATCCACAGACTTGAATATTAACTTAGCAGGTATTAAAATTTCAGTTTCAAATAACATTTTGTAGACTGGATGGTATTGCTGTGTTTTGTTTTTGTATTGGGCATTGCTAATGAGAGGTAGTGCTTGGTTCTCTTTCTTCATTAATGATGTTATTCCTTTTATGTGAGGCTTCTAGAATTTCTCCTTTATCCCTGTTATCTTAAAATTTTGCCAGTGTTTCAAGGTGTGATTTTAATCTGAAGCTGGCATTTTCTGTTTAGGGAGGCAGTAAGACTGGGTGCTTTTGAAGTGATACAGAAACAAGTGGGACAGAAATAGAGATTTTGTCTTTTGGCTCCCTTCTCTGTTAACGGAGATTACGCTTAATAAACATTAGCTTTTACTGTTGGATATTTTAATAAATTTTCTTCTAGATTAAATTCTTTGATGATAATCTTTCTATTATCTCTCATTCTGGTACTCTTGTTAAACAGACATGGGACCTTTTGGATCAATTTCCCATGTCATTTTACTTTTGCTCTTACTTTCTGTTGTCATTCTTTATTGCCTAACCTGGGAGAATCCCAGCTGAGTAGTAAGAGACAAAGTTTGTTATAGATTAAAAACAGTTTGGTGTGTGGAAGACCTAGTAATATTTCATATTCCTCACAGCTCTTACCCATTGCCATAGTTGATAATAAATACTTGATAATTAATTGACTGAGCTTTGGAATAGCTTCAGACTTCTTGTTACTATGTTATAATTCATCTTTAACCTTAATCTCTGAAATTTTGTTGATTCTGTTTTGTTGTGTAGATGTGTTTTGGGGAGACCTGTTCTTATTTCAGTTTAGTGAAATAACAATTTTGGAAGTTCCTCAGACTCATTCTTAGTTAGTAATACAAACTCTCATTAAGAGAGTTTTTTCCTGGATGTGTTCTTGGACTAAATTCAAAAGAAGTTATAAGGCTATTTTCTCCCTCTCCATCTCTTTTTTAAAAAACAACTTAAAAAGTAGAAAAAAATGCTATTTAGAAATTTTAAATATTCAAATCAATTGTTGTTAGACTGACCCCTTTATCATTATGTAATGTCCTTCTTTGTCTCTTGTGACTTTTTGTTTTGAAGTCTATTTTTTCTGATACAACTACTGCAACACCTGCTTTTTTTCTCCCTATTGTTTGCATGAAATATCTTTCGCCATCCCTTCACTTTTAGTCTGTGTATTGTCTTTGGGTTTGAAGTGAGTCTCTTGTAGGCAGCCTACAGATGGGTCTTGCTTTGTTTTCCACTCCGTAACTCTGTGTCTTTGGTTGGTACATTCAGCCCATTTACATTTAGGGTGATTATGGGTAGATATGTACTTACTGCCACTGCAGGCTTGGGATTCGTGGTTACCAAAGGTTCAAGTGCAGCAGTGCCTGCAGGGCCTGCCGCACATCCCTAGGGGGCGAGGCGGCGCGGGAAAGAAATGCCAAGCGGCGGTGTGGTGAGTTAGAAAATAGGTGAGGGGGTAGGGGCGGGGCGCGGGGGGAGGGGGGGTCCGTGAGCCACCTCCCTTCGGCCAATCAGCGTCTGCGGTGGGCACGTGTGCAGCGTGGGCACGTGTGCGGGCGCACTTTATCCTCAGCGCCCGGAGGGGGTGACGGCCTCAGTTCCCGTCGGATTATCGGGAGAAGGTGTGCGGCCTGGACGCTCTGGCCGCGGCGCCGCTGAAGGCGGTCAGACGGGAATTTCCCTGCAGACAACTTGGCCGCCGCCGCCTCCGTTAACGGGCCGCTTCGCCAGCGCTTGAGGGCCCTAGGCCGGGGCAGGCGGCGGCGGCCCCCCTCAGTATGGCCCGCGGGGGTCCCTGCCCGGCTCTGAGAGGCGGCGCCCGAGAGCCCCGGCCAGGACGTAGGGCCGCGTGGCGGGCGGCCGACTCCCAACTTGAGTGCCGCCGGCGGCGCCGGTGGTGGCCGCTCCTGACGCTCCAGCTGCACTTGCTCCGGGCACTGGCTCAAGGTAGGGCGGGGCGCGGGCGCCGGGGCCCCCTGAGGAGCGGGCCGGTGGTGGGGGGGCCCCCTGAGGAGCGGGCTGGTGGGGGGCGGCGGGGATCCCGGAACGAGGCCGACAGGCGGGGGCTTCTGTGCATCTGCTGCTGTTTTGTTCCTTCAGTTTTTTTTCTTTGTTCTTATACTCCACATAAGAGGGAAATCATTTGATGCTTGTCTTTCTCCGCCTGGCTTATTTCACTGAGCATAATACCCTCTCGCTCCATTCATGTTGTTGCAAATGGTAGGATTTGTTTTCTTCTTATGGCTGAATAATATTCCATTGTGTATATGTACCACATCTTCTTTATCCATTCATCTACTGATGGACACTTAGGTTGCTTCCATTTCTTGGCTATTGTAAATAGTGCTGCGATAAACATAGGGGTGCATATGTCTTTTTCAAACTGGGCTGCCGCAGTCTTAGGGTAAATTCCTAGGAGTGGAATTCCTGGGTCAAATGGTATTTCTATTTTGAGTTTTTTGAGGAACCTCCATACTGCTTTCCACAATGGTTGAACTAATTTGCAGTCCCACCAGCAGTGTAGGAGGGTTCCCATTTCTCCACATCCTTGCCAACATATGTTGCTGTTTATGTTTTGGATGTTGGTCTCCGTTTTTGTTTTTGTTTTAAATTTCTTTCTTTACAACTTTCCTGAAATTCACATAGGAATAGAAGGTTCAGGGGCTTTACATAGACGGGAAAAAAAATCCAAATCACAAATATGAAACCAACAATGATACTTAAAACCTAGGAAATACAAAACAGAAGCAAAGGAAAAATGGCATGAAATCCGGTTATATTATCTCTATTGCCAAACCTGCGGAAAAGGGGATATCTAAATACAAAACTAAACGGATTTCTGTTTATTAATTTAAAGACAGAGGGCAGTTAAAGATAAAGAAATAAGGTTTACTAAGAGACTATTCCTGCCTTACAGGTGGATTTTAATTTGGACATAGTTGTATAAACAGAGGACCCTGATCCCAAACCATTCTTAATATTTCTTTGCTACAGAATTTCATCCCATAGCTTTCTTTTCGAGAGACGGAGAACTTAAGTTTTCGTCTGGGAATAGCCAGTGTCTTTTTTTTTTTAACAGAATTTCTCAGTTGAATGTCTCAAATTTCCTGCCTCAGTTACACAGAAAAATTGTTAGATTCCCTAAATAGATTTGAAAGCTTCCGTATAATCTTTATGAGTGATTTATACCCAAGTGCTCTCTGGAAGGAGCATGCAGAACTCACATGAGAATGGGCTTGTGGAGCAGACACAGGCCATTGAGTCTGGACATGAGCATGCTGAATAGGGTAAAACAAAACAAGGATGCTTTAATTTCCCATTAAACATTTTATAAAACCCGACATCTAATAATTTAACTTCACTTGGCACGAATAGGTTTGCCTTTACATATACTAAAGTGTGGGCTTCTATAAAATGTATGTTCAGTAGACTGTGTGATCCTGACTTCTTTTCTGACCGTGGCGCAGGCTACAGATTTGGCACTCTTTGCTTGACGAGGTGCAGCCATTTCTGTCAAGGTAGGAGTTACAGTATCTTCAAATTGTTGTTTCTGCTGAGAAAGCTCAGTAATGGAGGCTTCCACATGGGTTTCCAACCAGTTGTTTTTTTATACGGCATGCACTGAGAATGACATTCTTGTCCTCCTTAAAGAGCTTCCCTGGTGTCTTTTCTGTGCCAGAACAGCTGCAGAGGCCTTTACAATGTATTTCATCAGAGCCATCCTTGCTTCTATTGATAATCACCCTAAACGTAAATGGTCTGAATGTAGCACCTCTTCTTTATCCATTCATCTACCGATGGACACTTAGGTTGCTGCCATATCTTGGCTGTTGTAAATAGTGCTGCGGTAAACATAGGGGTGCAGCACATGTCTTTTTGAATCTGAGAAGTTGTTTTCTTTGGGTAAATTCCTAGGAGTGGGATTCCTGGGTCAAATGGTATTTCTATTTTTAGTTTTACCAGGAACCTCCATATTGCTTTCCACCATGGTTGAACTAGTTTACATTCCCACCAGCCGTGTAGGATTCATTCCCCTTTCTCTGCATCCTCACTAGCATTTGTTGTTTCTTGTGTTTGATTGTTGGCCATCCTAACTGGTGTGAAGTGATAACTCATTAAGGTTTTAATTTCATTTTCCTCATGATTAGTGATGTGGAGCATCTTTTCATGTGCCTGTTGGCCATCTGAATTTTTTCTTTGGACACATGTCTGTTCATATCCTCTGCCCATTTTTTAATCAGGTTATTTGCTTTTTGGCTGTTGAGGCATGTGAGCTCTTTCTATATTTTCGATGTTAACCCCTTCTCGAATGTGTCATTTAGAAATATATTCTCTCATGCTGTAGGATGTCTGTTTTTTCTGCTGATGGTGCCCTTTGCTGTACCATTTGTTCATTTCTGCTTTTGTTTCCCTTGCCCAAGGAGATTCGTTTAGGATAAAGTCTCTCATGTTTATATTCAAGAGATTTTTGCCTTTGTTTTCTTCAGGAGTTTTATGGTTTCATGACCTACATTCAGGTCTTTGATCCATTTTGAGTTTAATTTTGTGTATGGGGTTAGACTGTAGTCCAGTTACATTCTCCTCTTGCATGTAGCTGTCCATTTGTCCAACACCAGTTGTTGAGGAGACTTTCAGTTCCCCATTGTATATCCATGGCTCCTTTATGGTATATTAATTGTCCATATATGCTTGGGTTTTTACCTGGGCTCTCTAGTCTGTTCCATCAGTCTGTGTGTCTGTTCTTTGGCAGTACCAAATTATCTTGATTACTGTGGCTTTGTAGTAGAGCGTGAAGTTGGGGAGGGTAATCCCCCCAGCTTTGTTCTTCCTTCTCAGGATTAATTTGCCTATTCAGGGTCTTTTGTGGTTCCATACAAATTTTAGAACTATTTGCTCTAGTTTGTTGAAGAATGCTGTTGGTATTTTGATAGGGATTTTATTGAATCTGTAGATCGCTTCAGGCAGGATGGCAATTTTGACAATGTTAATTCTTCCTATCCAAGAGCCCAGGATGTATTTCCATTTATTGGTATCCTTAATTTCTCTCACGAGTGTATTGTAGGTTTCATGGTATATGTGTTTCACTGCCTTGTTTAGGTTTATTCCTAGGCATTTTAGTCTTTTTGACGCAATTGTGAAACGGAATTGTTTTCTGGGTTTCTCTCCTAAGTCATCATTAGTGTATACGAATGCAACAGATGTCTGGGCATTAATTTTGTATCCTGCAACTTTGCTGAATTCAGATACTAGATCTGTTAGTTTTGGAGTGGATTCTTTAGGATTTTAAGTACAATATCATGTCAGCTGCAAAAAGTGACAGTTTAACTTCTTCATTACCAATCTCGATGCCTTTTATTTCTTTGTGTTGTCTGTTTGCTGTGGCTAGGAACTCCAGAACTATGTTGAATAAAAGTGGGGAGAGTGGGCATCCTTGTCTTTTTCCCAATCTTAAAGGAAAGCCTTTCATCTTCTCTCCGTTAGGTACGATGTTGGCTGTGTGTTTGCCATATATGGCCTTTATTATGTTGAGGTAATTGCCCTCTATACCCATTTTGTTGAGAGTTTTTATCATAAATGGATGTTGAATTTTGTTGAATGCTTTTTCAGCATCTATGGAGATGATCATGGTACTTTTGCCTTTTTTGTTGATGTGGTAGATGATGATGGATTTTTTAATATTGTACCATCCTTGCATACTTGGAGAATAAATCCTACTTGATCATGATGGACGATCTTTCTGATGTATTTTTGAATTTGGTTTGGAGTATTTTGTTGAGTATTTTTGCATCTATGTTCATCAGGGTTATTGGCCTGCGATTTTCTTTTTTTTTTGTGGTGTCTTTGTCTGGTTTTGGTATTAGAGTGATGCTGGTGTGATAGAATGAGCTTGGATGTATTCCCTGTTCTTTTACTTTTTGGAAAACTTTAAGGAGGATGGGTATTAGGTCTTCACTAAATGTTTGATAAAATTCAGTGGTGAAGCCATGTGGTTCCACGATTTTGTTCGTTGGTAGTTTTTTGATTAGTGATTCAATTTCTTTGCTCGTAATTAGTCTGTTCAGATTTTCTGTTTCTCCCTATGTCATCAGCCTTGGAAGGTTTTATTTTTCTAGAAAGTTGTCTGTTTCTTCTAGGATACGCAGGTAGCATATAATTTTTCATAGTAGTCTCTATTTTCTGTGGCATCCGTAGTGGTTTTTCATTTCTCATTTCTGATTCTTTTTATGTGTGTAGACTCTGTTTATTCTTGATAAGCGTGGCTGGGGGTTTATCTATTTTATTTTCTTGAAGAACCAGCTCCTGCTTTGATTGATTCTTTCTATTGTCTTATTCTTCTCGATTTTATTTATTTATGCTCTAATCTTTATTATGTCCCTCCTTCTACTGACTTTGGGCCTCAATTTTTCTTCTTTTTCTAGTTTTGTTATTTGTGAGTTTAAGCCATTCATATGGGATTGTTCTTTCCTGAGGTAGGCCTATATTGCAATATATTTATTTCCCTCAGTACGATCTTCACTGCATCCCACAGATTTTGCAGTGCAGAGTTATTGTCGTCATTTTTCTCCATATATTGCTTGTTCTCTGTTTTTATTTGGTCGTTGATCCATTGGTTATTTAGGAGCATGTTGTTAAGCCACGATGTGTTTGTGGGCTTTTTCATTTACTTTGCGTAATTTATTTCTTGTTTCATACCTTGTGGTCTGAGAAGCTGGATGACTATTTCAATCTTTTTTAATTTACTGAGGCCCTTTTTGTGGCCTAATATATGATCTGTTCTTGAAAATGTTCATGTACACTTGAGAAGAATGTGTATCCTGCTGCTTTTGTGCGGAGTGTTCCGTAGATGTCTGTTAGGTCCATGTGTTCTAATGTGTTGTTCAGTGCCTCTGTGTCCTTACTTATTTTCTGTCTGGCTGATCTGTCCTTTGGAGTGAGTGGAGTGTTGAAGTCTCCAACACAAATGCATTGCATTCTATTTCCCATTTTAATTCTGTTGTATTTGTTTCACATATGTAGGTGCTCCTTTGTTGGGTGCATAGATATTTATAATGGTTATATCCTGTTGTTGGATTGACCCCTTTGTCGTTATGTAATGTCTTTCTTTGTCTCTTGTGCATTTCTGTTTTGAAGTACTGCAACTCCTTTTTTCTCCCTATTAGTTTCATGAAATATCTTTTTCCATCCCTTCACCTTTAGTCTGTGTATGTCTTTGGGTTTGAAGTGAGTCGCTTGTAGGCAGCATGTAGATGGGTGTTGCTTTTTTTATCTATTTGAGTGACTGTATGTCTTTTGATTGGTGCATTCAGTCCATTTACATTTAGGGTGATTATTGATACATATGTACTTATTGGCACTGCAGGCTTTAGATTCGTGGCTACCAAAGGTTCAAGTGTAACTTCCTTACTACCTAAGAGTCTAACTTAACTCACTTAGTATGCTATTACAAACATAATGTAAAGGTTTTTTTTCTCCCTTTCTTTTTCTTCTTTCTCCATTCTTTATATATTAGGTATGATATTTTGTATTCTTTGTCCCTTGACTGACATTGGGGATAGTTGATTTAATTTTGCATTTGCTTAGTAATTAATTGTTCTACTTTCTTTACTGTGGTTTTATTACCTCTGATGACAGCTATTTAGTCTTAGGAATACTGCCATCTGTAGAAGTCCCTCCAAAATACACTGTAGAGAGAGATTGTGGGAGGGAAACTCTGTCAGCTGTTCCTTATCTGGAAATTGTTTAATCCCTCCTTTGAATTTAATTGATAATCTTGCTGGGTAGAGTATCCTTGTTTTGAGGCCCTTCTGCTTCATTGCAATAAATATATCATGACACCCCCTTCTGGCCTGTAAGGTTTCTGCTGAGAAGTCTGATGATAGCCTGATGGGTTTTCCTTTATATGTGATCTTTTTTCTGTCTCTGGCGGGTTTTAGTAGTCTGTCCTTATCCTTGATATTTTCTATTTTACTTATTATATGTCCTGGTGTTTTCTTCCTTGGGTCCCTTGTGTTGGGAAATCTAT
>JAVSCE010013136.1:0-25047 GCA_032199065.1 Smutsia gigantea
GGGCCTCACCTCCAGCCTGCCACCACTTCCGCCTGCCTTTGTGAGTTACCAAACCCACTTTCCTCCAGCCAGGACCTAGATTAAAAGTGGATGAAGAGCAAGCTATAACTCATGAGCAACTGTGTGTGCACAAGCTACCCCCACACCCTTCAAAAAATTATTAAGGATTTGGGGATCCAAAGGTAAGGCCCAACCATCAGGGTTAAAACTCAAGAATCATCATTCACCAAAATTTATTTTATGCTGGCATAAAATAAATTTTAAGCTTTAGCTTTCACATTGTACCACATGTAACCTCCAAAAGACTTTGCGGCAGATATTACTACCCTCATTTTACACATAAGACAACCAAGGCTTAGAGTAGTGGCTAGGTGTCTATTTGCCTAAGATCACAGGGCTAGCGAATGGCAGACCAGGACTCAAATCCTCACCTAGTTGCAAAGCTTAAACTATGATCTCTTCTCAGCAAGGGTAGGAGACAAAGGCTATTCCCAGCTCCGAGGACCAAGACCTGGGAACTCATTTTGAAGTTGGGGAGAGTTCTTAGGGAGAGTTCCTCCCTGTGCGCCACTAAGGGGCTCAGCTGTGTTTATGAGGGTTTGCACAAGTCTGCACAGGGTCATTATGATAATCACCTTTGTCCCTTTGGAACTTGATTCCGTTTCATTGAAGGAACACCTGTCCACTTGAACGAGCAAGGTTCCCTGAGAGGACAGAAACACTCCTCCCTGAACTGTGCCATCAAGGCCGGGGGGCACATCTCCATCCGTCGGGGCAGAAGAGTTGGCTCTTCACAGCCCCCTCGTACTGTCAACAGCAATGCGGCAGGCTGGGGCAGGCCACGGCCGACAGGCAGCAGAAATAAAGACAAGGGTTCGGCAGCAGTAGGGGTGCAGTGAGAGCGGCCTTGATTACAGACAGGTCGGCAACAGCTCCAGATATAAGCCAGCTCCCCAGATAAAAGTCAGCGGGCCCGGGGAGGCCCAGACGTTCATAGGCTTTAGTGCCGACAGCCACAGGCTGGAGGCGCTTATCTAGGAGGAAGCAAGTTACAGTGTTGAAGAGCAAGGGCTCTGGAGCCAGACTGCTGGGTTCAAATCCTGCCTCCCTCCCATCCCAAATCTATGACATTGGACAAGTCATTTAACCTCTCCGTGCCTGCTTTCTTACCTGCAAAACAGGGATGAGAATGCTACTAATGCCTCTGTAGTGGTGGTGGAATGGGGGGATGCAGACAAAGCACTTGGGGCAGTCCCTGGCACACTCTAAGTCCCTCTCAGTGCAAGCTGCTATTAAGGATACTCATTCAACCTGACACAGGGTGGGCCCCCTGGGACTGACAGAGGTGGGGTGGGTGGAAGGCAATGGGGATTTCTGCTTCAGTTGGACATTCCCCAAATCAGAAAAAGTAGCAAACCAGGCAACATAAACACTGATGGAGCTAGAACTCCAGCAAAAGACTGGAAAGAAGTTTAAGTAGAGCATAAGATCCTTAATTCCACCCCCTTCACCCCCAAACCTCTGCCTTTCCCACTGAAAGAGTCTGAAATGAGGATTCCACAGAATGAGCAGAAATGTGGGAGAGTGAGCTAAGCATTTGACTAGGTGCCAGATGAGTTGCATTTAAGTACAAGTTGTAACCTTGAGTAAGTCACTTCATTTCTCTGAGCCTGAATTTCCACATCTGTGAAATGAGTCAGAGTGGATTTTTTTGATGGGGGGAGAGGGCGATACCTGCCCATCATCTCCCTGCTTCTGGGAACTGTTTCTCTCCCATACCCCAACCACTATGACTTCCATTTTCTTATATGACTCCACCTTCCAGGCCATAGTTGACTGGTCCAGGGGTAGGAACCTGACCCACGCTGGGCCAATCAGAGTGCTTCCTTGAGAATTTTGTTTTTGTTGTTCAACTGGAACTAGGAAAAGAGTCAGTACCTCTGGGTAAAGTGTGTCAAGTGGGGCTCAGGACCACTTGGCAGTCCTGTTTTCACAGGTGAAGTCTGAGAAGGTAACCTATGGTGAAAAGCAGAGATAAGAGGTCATTCTGCAGGTATTTGGGTGAGTGTCTCTGAAACCCTCGTGTACTCCCTGCCTTGCCTGCAGGTAAATGAGACACTCAGACTGATTTTAATTGATTCTCCTTTTTGCCTAAGTGGGTTCTAGTCTGTTTGCTGTCAGAGGCAACCCCCAAATCCCCGACTGATATAGATTAGTTTATTTCTAAGGTTCTTTTAACTCTAAATGTCTATGCTTTTATACAAAAAATAAATGAATGGTGTTCAAATGGGGCTATGTCTCTGAACCATGGATAGCTGTGTGAAGTAATCAAAGATTTTAAAAAAACAGAGAGCTCTCATTTAACTCTCTTAAACGTGTAGAATAAGTTGAAGACTCTTTATGGCCTTTTATTATATCCAAGTGAAATTAATAAATATGTCAGGAACTGGTGTTTTGGTGAACTGTGAGGAAATCAGCCATTAAATTATAAAAATTGATTTCAGACCTGTTGATGTAGTGACTTGGTTTTGAAATTGAATCCATATTTTCCTATGCCCAGCATAACACAAGAGGGAGATTAGTAACTTTGGCTTGATGAAGAACAAGAATTTAGAAAGATTCTGTCACGGTGTGGTTATTTTAGTCTAAATTCCCTAGTTTGTCTACACTATCTAGTTAGCAATTAAACCTTTTCTTTCTTTTGGTTTAAATAAATAATGTAAATAGTTATCTATGTCTCCCTCTTCTGATATCCACTCTAATCCATCCATCTTCTGTGTATTATTAAAAATAACTTAAATTTTAACATTCAACAAACAAATTATTTTTTATTTCAACTTCCAGAGCACTTATGGAATTCAATGCATGAAAATTTGCAATTTGACCATGGTAAAAATAACTCAGGAATATCTGGTAACAATAAATCTTTGTTTCTAATGACCTCTTCTCTATATGAAATTTGAAATGTATGCATGTGTGTCTATATTTATATCTGTAACTATGCTCCATTCTTCTCATTCTGCTATAGTTGATTCTTGATAATTAATGGTATGAGGGATGATGACTTCATAGATAGTGTTCATTGATATCCACAGAAAACTACAAGATTTCGTTTTTTGTTATTATTGCCATTTTAATTTCCTCCCTTGAAAAATATCTTAAACTATAGTTTACATGTATAGTAGTAAAACTATTTTGAGTTTCACGGACTCTCTTAGCGTACTTTTTTTTTAAGTTGAAGAACTTTCAAGATGTAAAATCAAAGGTGAACAAGAAGTAAGAAGATGTAGGGGAGGCTGGAGCTAGTATAAAGCACTACTGAGATATTAATACATTTGAATAGCAAACGCTGATGACATGGGATAGACCTGTGGTGCCCAATGACTGGCTCTGCCTCCCGAGATCATCTGGAGCCTAGCAGGAACCCAGCTATCAAGATCACCCCTAGTAAAATATCAGAGCCATGTATCTGGAACAACTTTCACTTTCTTCCCACTTGGTAAACCTCATGCAATCCTTCCAGTCAGTGAACTGACCAGCTGCCAAGTAAGTTAAGCCATGTGACGTGTGGTCTCACCCTTACACACAGCAGCCCTGTGCTCCTCATCTTTGTCCCTTGCCCTGCACCACTTTAAACTCTTGCTCGGGCACTTCCTCACTCTGTCTTCATGTCTGCCATGTCTTGACCACAGAATATCCTGCTCCAGTTGACTATTTTTTCTAATGTCTTATGTCTATAATGTATCGCCTCATTGTACTTACAGAGGACCATCAAGGATGGGTTTCCTAGAAGAGAAGGGGTGGGTGGAGTCTGTGCAGGGAGCTCTCCTGGACACTTGGCTGATGTTCCCTTTTAATCTTTTGCTCTGATTATTGTGTGTTGCCACTGGTGCCGATTGGTCACGCTTGTGCTCGGTATCTTTCCTGCTTTGGCAAGGGCCCGTTCGGCTTTCTCTCAGATTCCCTTTATCCGCCCTTTCCTAATTACACAGCTGGAGAGCAATATCCAGGTCTGTCTGACAGCAACACACTCAATAGAAACATGAATACACATCTACAGAGAGTTACATGCCCTCACTTTATAGACACATACATTATAGAGGAGCAGACCCCTGTACGTGTTAACAGTGGTGCTCTTGCATTTCGTTCTAGCCAAGCATCAGAAAACGGAGTCACAGTGGCCAGCAGGTGGTGGGCTGCAAACCACAGGTGGATGGAGTTCAGAATAACATGTAAAATGTGTTTATGCCACAACATACAACCAGTACAATCATGTTATTTAATGAATACTGCAACTTGGCATAGACCATGTACAAGTTGCTGGAAATATATTAAATACTAAAGAAGTTACATCTAATACTAGAAAATGGATAAATGTATGATCGGATAAGTAAGCTGATGATACTACTGTGGGAGCTGTAGATTATTTTAGAGTTACAGTGAGACATTGCTTTGTAATCTCACTGTTCACTTTGTTAATCCTGATTTGAATCTTTAAGTCTCTTCAAGGGCACAACCAAACTTCAGGAATTTGAAAATGTATAATGAGTACAAAAAAGACACTGAATTATTAGAACAACTGTGATTAGTTGTATGGTTTGGACTAAGAACATGTAAAACCAAGAGAAAGAGAGGTAAGGTTAATGAAGAGGAGCAGAGGAAAGTGGAGACCATGGCAGGTATTAGGCGGACATCACTGCAGATCTATTTTCTGCTCTGACAACAGATAAGCAGACCAAGTCCCAGACCCAGCAAGGAAGGCTCCCTAACCTAGTTGAGAGCGAGGACTGTGTCTGAGAAGTTATTTATCCATTTATTCATTTCAAAAATTAAACTTAAAAAGTATTTACTGGGCGCCTAGACTATACCACATAAATTGTCCTAGGAAACGGAGATACGACTATAGAAGATACACTGTTTCTGTCTTCACCGAGTTGTTATTCTAGTCCAGGAGAATTACAAACAGGAGGTGAACAGGGAAAACGATGGCAAGTGTTGATGTGTTATGAAGAAAGAAAACAAGGGGCTGAAATAGATCATGGGGTGTGTGGGAGGAGAGGCTGTCTTTAGTGATCTAGGGCCGTATCTCTGCGACCAGTTAGACCTTCTCACTTTTATTTCCCTCCACAGCCCTCAGCAGCCAGAAATACAGCCTCTGAAGTTACATGGAGACTAGAGGGGGAAAAGGCTGCATATTGCCCTGTGTGAATGAAGCAAGCTCTTTATACTTTTCAAATGAATGAAGAATGGTGTGGAATCACCACCAAAGTACAGAGCAACTTAATGAGGAGAGCTCGGTGTCTCCCAGAGATGAGGAAGGGAAGTTTATTGCTTAAGAGAACTAGGAGTTGGCAGTGACAAAGTGGAAATGGGATTTCAAATATCATCACAAAGTAGAACATGTAGGGAATACAGGGGGATAAAAATTCAGCAGATATTTGCTGAGCATCCTATATTCCAGGCCCCATTGGAGAGAGGTACCAATGATGGAGACTGAGCCGGCCCCCAGCCTGCTGCCAGGCCATGCCTGAGTGCCATAAAAGGCAACTGGACACCTGAAGCCCGGGGTGGGCACCCCAGACAGCCCAGCATAATTCACTTGCTAAGATGGGACACACATGATGAGCAGGTTTTTTTGCTTTTAAGACTCACCTCATTTTTCTTCCTCCAACCTCATCTCTCACAGCCCAAATTTTGTGATGGCTCAGCTCTACTGGCAGAGAAAACATTTCCCTTCAGTGCACAATATCTGGGCCCTTAGTTGTTATCTTTCCTTTAACATCCAACAAGTTTCTGGCTCCCAGAGGGCTTACATTTCTAGCAGCAAGGACAACAGGTATCAAGACATCACACAGAGAGATCAAGGCAAGTTTATCCTAACTTGAGTGAACAGGTGATGTCTCAGGGAGCTGGGATTCAGGTGATTTTTATTGTAATGTTCAAAATGGTTGCAATTATTTACATAAGAAAAAAATAACTTACGTTTAGAATATTTTAAAAGGGAAAACATACAAAATAAATGCTTATTATAATTGTGGGGAGAGTTATGAAAAAGAGATCCATGGCACTTGGGAAGAAATCATAGGGAAGGGGGCCACCCAGAGAAGCCGGAGAAGTCTGGTAAGTCACTCTTCCTGGAGCAGACGTGCCTCTGCAAATGAGGACTCGGAAAGAGGAGAGGATTGAATAATAAAACCACATATAAAAGATATAAGCAAAGAAAAGTACAACCAGAGATTCTTAATCTGGAGGCTGTGGGTAGAATTTAGGGGCTCAATAAACATGAATGGGGAAAAGTTACATCTTTCTTTTTCTTCACCTATAATTGAAACTTAGCATTCCATTCCATTTCAAATGCAAACAAACTCCTGCCATGGCAGCAGAACCTGTGACTTTGCCAATGACAGAAATCTCAGCTATTTCAAACTGTGTTATGTGTGTTATGATTGTTGCATATATTTTGATACACCTTTAACATTCATCAACTTTCCAAAATGACAGCAACTACCAGCCCCAACATAAGATCATGTTACTTCATGTTTAATAAAGAAGGGCATGGGAGGACTTCTGGGAAGATGGCGGCATAAGCAGGGCGGTGGAAATCTCCTCCCAAAACCATATATATTTATGAAAATACAACAAATACAACTATTCCTAAAAGAGAGACCAGAAGATACAGGACAACAGCCAGCCTACAGCTACACCTGTGAGAATTCAGCTCCTCACGAAGCGGGTAAGATACAAAGCCACAACCTGGCGGGACCCGAGCACTCCCCCAACCCCAGCTCACCGGTAGGAGGAAAAGAATCAGAGTGGGGAAGGAGCAGAAGCACAGGCCTGCCAAAGAACCAGGCCTGGTGATCTGCGCCGGGAGCACTGACACACGTCGCGTGGTGTATCGGAGATTAAAAAACAGAAGTGCAGGATCTGAGATGGAGACCGCAACCGGGTCCTCTCAGCCAGCTACCCGGGAACAAAAGAAAAGCGGGCGCTTTTTTGAAAGTCTTAAAGAGACAAGGGCCCACAGCGGAACAAAATCGTCCCAGTGCACTCAGGCCAGGAGGCTGGGAGTCTTGGGGAATTTCCGACCCCTTGACCGGCGGCCCGGCAAAGCAGCCACACTGAGGCTTCCCACAGAGATCAGCAGCCTGCCATTCATTCCCCCCCGGCCGGCCCTGCAAAGGGTCCTGTGGAGCCGCCACTGCTGCGGAACATGGAGGAGCAGCCCTGGCCACAGCAACCTCACAGAACCTATTCCCGGCGGGTGCGCAGCTAAATGGGAAGAGCCCCAGAACCTGGTCCAGAAGGCACCAAGGGGACCGGAACGCACCCAGCGTAACTGCAAACCCCCACAGTACTATAGGCTAGGCTCAGGGCGACCCCACACACAGGCAGCTTAGGGGATTATCCCAGAGACTACCTCCCGGTGTGCAGTAAAACAGCTCAGACCTAGGAGAAAGGCAAGGAGAACAACAAGCAGGAAGGGACTTTGTTCCCCAACTGACACACATGGCACCTACCAGCGACCACTTCTATTGCATTGAAAAGACAGAAGAATATGGTCCAGGTAAGGATCACACAGACAACCCCAGAGAGGGACCCTGACCGGATGGATATGCACAATCTTCCTGAAAAAGAATTCAGAATAAAAGTCATAACCATACTGATGGATCAACAGAGAAATATGCAAGAGCTAAGGGAGGAAGTGAGGGAAGTGAGGAAAGATAATACAGAAATGAGACAAGCGATAGACGGGCTGAGCAGCAGACTGGACGAGATGCAAGAGACTGTTAATCAATAGAAATCAGAGAACAGGAATACAGAGAAGCTGAGGCAGAGAGAGATAAAAGGATCTCTAGGAATGAAAGAATATTAAGAGAACTGTGTGACCAATTCAAACGGAACAATATTCACATTATAGGAGTACCAGCCGAAGAGAGAGAAAAAGGGATAGAAAGTGTCTTTAAAGAAATAATTGCTGAAAACTTCCCCAAGCTGGGGAAGGAAATAGTCTCTCAGACCATGGAAGCCCACAGATCTCCCAACACTAGGGACCCAAGGAAGACAACACCAAGACACATAATAATTAAAATGGCAAAGATCAAAGATAAGGACAGACTATTAAAGGCAGCTAGAGAGAGAAAAAAGATCACCTACAAAGGAAAACCCATAAGACTATCATCAGACTTGTCAATAGAAACCTTACAGGCCAGAAGAGAATGGCATGATATATTTAACGTAATGAAACAGAAGGGCCTCGAACCAAGAATATTGTATCCAGCACGATTATCATTTAAACATGATGGAGGGATTAAACAATTCCCAGACAAGCGAAAGCTGAGGGAATTTGCCTCCCACAAACCACCTCTACAGGATATCTTAAAGGGACTGCTCTAGAAGGAAGCACTCCTAAGGCTAAAAAGATGTCACCAGAGAAAATAAAATCATAGCAAAGAAAGCAGACCATCCAAATACTAACTAAAGGCAAAGAATAAAACACCTAGTATATAAAGAATGGAGGAGGAAGAATAAGAAGGGAGAGAAATAAAGAAACATCAGACAGTGTTTACAATAACTTAGCAAGAAAGTTAAGTTAGACTGTTAGATAGTAAAGAAGCTACCCTTGAACCTTTGGTAGCCGAGAATCTAAAGCCAGCAATGGCAATAAGTACATATCTATCAATAATCACCCTAAATGTAAATGGACTGAATGTACCAATCAAAAGACACAAAGTAACAGAATGGATAAAAAAGCAAGACCCATCTATATGCTGCTTACAAGAGACTCACCTCAAACCCAAAGATATACACAGACTAAAGGTGAAGGGATGGAAAGATATTTCATGCAAACAACAAGGAGAAAAAAGCAGGTGTTGCAGTACTTAGACTAAATAGACTTCAAAACGAAGAAAGTAGCAAGAGATAAAGAAGGACATTACATAATCATAAAGGGGTCAGTCCAACAAGAAGATATAACCATTTTAAATACATATGCACCCAACACAGGAGCGCCAACATATGTGAGACAAATACTTACAGAATTAAAGGAGGAAATAGAAAGCAATGCATTCATTTTATGAGACTTCAACACACCACTCACTCCAAAGGACAGATCAACCAGACAGAGAATAAGTAAAGACGCAGAGGCACTAAACAACACACTAGAACAGCTGGACCTAACAGACATCTACAGAACTCTGCACCCAAAAGCAGCAGGATACGCATTCTTCTCAAGTGCACATGGAACATTTTCCAGAATAGACCACATACTAGGCCACAAAAAGAACCTCAGTAAATTCAAAAATACTGAAATTCTACCAACCAACGTCTCAGATCACAAAGGTATAAAACTACAAATAAATTGTACAAAGAAAACAAAAAGGCTCACAAACACATGGAGGCTCAACAACATGCTCCTAAATAACCAATGGATCAATGACCAAATTAAAAAATTAAAACAGAGATCAAACAATATATGGTGACAAATGACAACAACAACACAAAGCCGCAATTTCTGTGGGACGCAGCAAAGGCTGTTCTAAGAGGAAAGTATATTGCAATCCAGGCCTATTTAAAGAAGGAAGACCAATCCCAAATGAATAGTCTAAAGACACAATTACTGAAATTGGAAAAAGAAGAACAAATGAAGCCCAAAGTCACCAGAAGCAGGGACATAATAAAGATCAGAGAAGAAATAAATAAAATTGAGAAGAACAAAACAATAGAAAAAAATCAATGAAACCAAGAGCTGCTTCTTTGAAAAAAATAAACAAAATGGATAAACCCCTAGCCAGTCTTATTAAGAGAAAAAGAGAATCTACACACAGAAACAGAATCAGAAATGAGAAAGGATAAATCACTATGAACCCCACAGAAATACAAAGAATTATAAGAGAATACAATGAGAATCTATATGCTAACAAGCTGGAAAACCTAGAAGAAATGGACAACTTGTTAGAAAAGTACAACCTTCCAAGACTGACCAAGCAAGAAACAGAAAACCTAAACAGACCAATCACCAGCAACAAAATTGAATCAGTAATCAAAAAACTACCCAAGAACAAAACCCCCAGACCAGATGGATTCACCTCTGAATTTTACCAGACATATAGAGAAGAAATAATACCATTCTCCTTAAAGTCTTCCAAAAAATAGAAGAGGAGGGAATACTTCCAAACTCATTCTATGAAGCCAGCATCACGCTAATACCAAAACCGGGCAAAGACCTCACCAAAAAAGAATATTACAGACCAATATCCCTGATGAACATAGATGCAAAAATACTCAACAAAATATTAGCAAACTGAATTCAAAAATACATCAAGAGGACCATACACCATGATTAAGTGGGATTCATCCCAGAGTTGCAAGGATGGTACAACATTCGAAAATCCATCAACATCATCCACCACATCAACAAAAAGAAGAACAAAAATCACATTATCATCTCCATAGATGCTGAACAAGCATTTGACAAAATTCAACATCCATTCATGATAAAAACTCTCAACAGAATGGGTATAGAGGGCAAGTACCTCAACATCATAAAGGCCACATATGACAAACCCACAGCTAACATAATACTTAACAGTGAGAAGCTGAAAGCTTCTCATCTAAGATCGGGAACAAGACAGTGATGCCCACTCTCTTCTCTGTTATTTAACATAGTACTGGAGGTCCTAGCCACGGCAATCAGACAAAACAAAGACATACAAGGCATCCAGATTGGTAAAGAAGAAGTGAAATTGTCACTATTTGTGGATGACATGATATTGTACTTAAAAAACCCTAAAGACTCCACTCCAAAACTACTAGAACTAATATCTGAATTCATGAAAGTTGCAGGATACAAAATTAGTACACAGAAATCTCTTGCTTTCCTATACACTAATGATGAACTAACAGAAAGAGAAATCAGAAAAACAATTCCATTCACAACTGCATCAAAAAGAATAAAATACCTAGGAATAAACCTAACGAAGGAAGTGAAAGACCTGTACTCTGAAAACTACAAGACACTCCTAAGAGAAATTAAAGAGGACACTAACAAATGGAAATGCATCCCATGCTCTTGGCTAGGAAGAATATTGTCAAAATGGCTATACTACCTAAAGCAATCTACAGATTCAATGCAATCCCTATCAAACTACCAACAGCTTTCTTCAATGAACTGGAACAAATAATTCTAAATTCATATGGAACCACAAAAGACCCCGAATAGCCAAAGCAATCCTGAGAAGGATGAATAAAACGGGGAATTATGCTCCCTGACTTCAAGCTCTACTACAAAGCCACAGTAATTAAGACAATTTGGTATTGGCACAAGAACAGACCCACAGATTGGTGGAACAGAATAGAAAATCCAGACATTAACCCAAACATATACAGTCAATTAATATTTGATAAAGGAGCCTTGGATATACAATGGGGAGATGACAGCCTCTTCAGCAGCTGATGTTGGAAAAACTGACAGCTACATGTAAGAGAATGAAACTGGACTACTGCCTAGCCCCATACACAAAAGTAAACTCAAAATGGATCAAAGACCTGAATGTAAGTCATGAAACCATAAAACTCTTAGAAAAAAACATAGGCAAAAATCTCTTGGACATAAACATGAGTGACTTCTTCATGAACATATCTTCCCGGGCAAGGGAAACAAAAGCAAAAATGAACAAGTGGGACTGTATGAAGCTGAAAAGCTTCTGTACAGCAAAGGACACCATCAGTAGAACAAAAAGATATCCTACAGTTTGGGAGAATATATTCATAAATGACATGTCAGATAAGGGCTTGACACCCAAAATATATAAAGAACTCATGCACTTCAACAAACAAAAAGTAAATAATCCAATTAAGAAATGGGCAGAGGATATGAATAGACACTTCTCCAAAGAAGAAATTCAGATGGCCAACAGGCACATGAAAAGATGCTCCACATCACTAATCATCAGAGAAATGCAGATTAAAACCACAATGAGATATCACCTCACACCAGTGAGGATGGCCAACATCAAAAACACAAACAACAACAAATGTTGGCGAGGATGTGGAGAAAAGGGAACCCTCCTACACTGCTGGTGGGAATGCAAATTAGTTCAACCATTGTGGAAAGCAGTATGGAGGTTCCTCAAAAAACTCAAAATAGAAATACCATTTGACCCAGGAATTCCACTCCTAGGAATTTACCCTAAGAATGCAGCAGCCCAATTTGAAAAGGACAGATGCACCCCTATGTTTATTCACAGCACTATTTACAATAGCCAAGAAATGGAAGCAACCTAAGTGTCCATCAGTAGATGAATGGATAAAGAAGAGGTGGTACATATACACAATGGAGTATTATTCAGCCATAAGAAGAAAACAAATCCTACCATTTGCAACAACATGGACGGAGCTAGAGGGTATTACACTCAGTGAAGTAAGCCAAGCGGAAAAAGACAAGTATCAAATGATTTCACTCATATGTAGAGCATAAGAACAAAGAAAAAAAAACTGAAAGAAAAAAAACAGCAGCAGACTCACAGAACCCAAGAATGGACTCATAGTTACCAAAGGGAAAGGGACTGGGGAAGATGGGTGGGAAGGGAGGGACAAGGGGGAAAAAGGGGCATTATGATTAGTAGATGTAATGTTGGGGGTCGCGGGGAGGGCTGTACAACTCAGAGAAGACAAGTAGTGATTCTATAGCATCTCACTACGCTGATGGACAGTGACTGTAATGGGGTAGGTGGGGGGGACCTGATGAAGTGGGGAGTTTAGTAACCATAATGTTGCACATGTAATTGTAGATTAATGATACCAAAATAAAATTTAAAAAATAAAAATAAAGAAGGGCATGTATTACTGTATCACAATTCATATGTTGACACCTGTATTTTGTTTCCTTTGTAATCCCATTCATTTCATTTTATGCATTTAAAAACATTATCCCAAAAAGCTACCCCAAAAAGGGAGGTCTTTAGGCTTTACCAGAGAGCCAAAAAGTCCCATGGTGCCAAAATGGTGAAGCATCTTTGCCTCAAAGAGAGGGAATTGCCCAAGGTCTGGTTATATTTTGTAGCAGCCAGTGAGAGAATTAATAAAATGATGGGAAGCTTAGAAAGGAGAGAAGTAACATCACTTTTCCAGCTCACAAAGCCACAGAGCTGCTTGGAGGACACGGGCCACCAAGACTGATACATTAAGAGTATCCAGGTAATTCCTCTTATTCAGCTTCCTGTTTTCCAAGCAACTTGCTGGTTTTCATGTATCTGCCCACAAAGGTTTGCATATAGGAAGAGAAATCCAATCAGCAAACGTGAGACTATGATCAGCTTGTGAGGGATTCAGATTTCTTATTTCAAATTCAAGATAAACAACACCAAATGCTGGTGAGAATGTGGAGCAATAGGAACTCTCAGTCATCGCCCATGGGAAAGCAAAATGGTATGACTGCCTTGGAAGACAGTTGGCAGTTTCTTATAAAACTAAACATATTCTTACCATATGATCTCGTAATGTTGCCCCTTGTCATTTACCCAGATGAGTTGAAAACTATGTTGACACCAAAACTTGCATGGAAATAGCAGCTTAAGTCATAATTGCCAAAACTTGGAAGCAACCAAGATATCCTTCAGTAGGTGAACAGACAAAAAAATATTGGTACATCTAGATAATGGAATATTACCTGGTGCTAAAAAGAAAAAAGCTATCAAGTCATTAAAAAACATGGAAAAACCTTAATGCATATTACTAAGTGAGAAAAGCCAACTTGATAAACCTACATACTATATCGTTCCAACTCTCTGACATTCTGGAAAAGGCAAAACTTGGGAGACAGTAAAGAGATCAGTGGGTGCCAGGGGTTGTGGAGAGGCAGGAATGAATAGGTTGAGCTCAGAAGGTTTTTAAGGCAGTGAAACTATTCTGTATGATATTATAATGGTGGATACACATCATTACACATTTGTCAAAACCCATAGAATGTACACCGAGAGTGACCCCTAAGATAAACTATAAACTCTGGGTGATTATGACGTGTCAAGATAGGCTCATAGACTGTGACAAATGTTCCCTCTGGTGCAGGATTCTGATGCAGGGGAGGCAGTTGCATGTGGAAGCAGTGGGTATATGGGAAATCTCTGTACCTTCTGTGAATCTAAAATGACTCTAAAAAATATAGTCTACTTTCTAAAAATTCAAATCGAAACGTTTACATCAGTTATTGTGAGTTGGGCTACTGTGAGTCCACTGCTGAGAGATGAAGCCCCTCTAGCGTGCCAGGAGGGTCAGCCCATCTTCCTGGACTGAAATGAAGGGACCCAGGTGACCTCTCTGCCTCAAATGCTCTTCTTTCCTTTTCCACTGAAGAATATTTTCTCATCTGTTAAGGCCTGGGCAGAGTGTAACATCCTTCCATTTCCCTCTTTGGCCTTGCTGAGGGGCTCCGTCTGCACTCCCCTCTTGATTAGCAGAGGGTGGTGCCCCCCTCCAGGGTGGCACACAGCACCCACCGCCTCTGAATGTCTCTCACTGGACTGTGAGCTCATTAAGGGCAGAGGTCATGTCCTCACATTTCCTTCTCCCCAGCATCTGGCACATCAAAGCTGTTAGAGAAGCGACAGTATCGCCCTGTTTTAAAGCAATTATGGGAGCAGTGATGTGGAGGAAGGATTGGGCAGAAAGAGATGAGGGGGCACGGAGGCTCTTCCAAGGCGCTCGGCAAGGCTCCCACTGAAGGATGCTGAGGCTCTGCAAGAGGCCAGTAGCAGAGGAATTTAAGTGGAATCATTAAACCTTAGCAATGGATTAGATGATGGAGAAGAGGGGAAAGAGGACTAGAAATCTGGAAACTTCCAGAGCCTCCTAACTGGTCTTTTGACATCAGTCCTTGCTCTCCTAAGAAGTATACTGACTGTTTTCAACACAGTGGCCAATGAGTTGATTGAAAAATTAGAAAAATTTTCCTCTTCCACTCAAAACTTTTCTGTGACTTCCCACTTCTTTCCTGGTAAAGCCACAGTACTTACAATGATTTGTAAAGTCCTGCTTGCTCTGCCCTCATTCCTGTCTGAACTCAGTGCCCACCACTCTCTCCTTTGTTCCCTCTGCTCCAGCTGCTCCTGACACACTCCTGGCCCAGGTCCTTTGCACTTGCCATCCCCTTGGCCTGGCATCTCTTGCCCCCACTGGTGTTCTCACCTCCTTTTTAAGAGGCCTTCCCAGACCACACTCTATTTAACGGTGCAAGACCCTCCCCTCTAAACTCCCTCTCCCCTTTGCACTGCTCTCTCCCTCCTGCTGTCTAACATGTTAGTTATTTTAGTTATTTTTCTGTCTGCCCCTTTAGGCTACATGCTCCATGAGGGCAGGAATGTTTGTTTTGTTCACTGCTCTATCCTAGGGCTGAGAAAAGGCCTTATTCAGCACAGAGTTGAGCACATGTTCAGTAAACCGTGGTTGGTTGACTGACTGGTTTTTCACGACTAGTCTCCCGAATAGGCCGTTAAGCTCCATGGCCATAGGACTCCTTACAGGTATTGGACGTGTGGCAGATGACCAAGTGGACCCTGGGGAGTGGCCTACCTTTCTAATGTCTAGTGGACCTGATCAACCCAGCCCCAAGACCCCTTTTAGCTCCTATTTTCTCACAACTTGCTGACCTGTTTACACCCTGACAGGAATGTGTCCCATAAAGAATGAGCCCATAAGTAAAACACAGTTCAGCAAGTTCAGCTGCTCTCAGGAGGCTATGCAGGCAGACTGAAGAGTAAAGTCACTGTGGGGCCAAGATCATGCTAAATTCCCCTTTTGTGACATGGAAGCAGACAGTCTACGCTGCAAAGCTGCTGTAAGAATCAGGAATGAAGAATGCGATGCATCTGTGACAACGCTCGTACCTAGTGTGAGCACAGTAAAGGAGGACGATCAGATGCAGCAGGGTGCTCCCCCCACCCAGTGGGGCAGGGACGCTGATGGTGACGAGCCTGTGACTCACCATAAAGCCCAAGGCCACTTGGCAGCCTCACCTGCCACAGGTCTGAGGACACCGTTATTTCTTAAGGCTGCAAGACCTTGCCAAGACCCACTCAGGCATTTCACGCAGCTCATTTCCTTCCTCATCCAGCAACTTCAATGACTTTAGGTATTAAACACTAGAAGAATGCATCCGTGACATACTTGAAAACTGATTAGGACTGGGTCCAAAAATAACATCAAAAAAGAATTCCCCCCCGTGCCCAGATAATAGCCACCGCTGTGAGCTCTTACAACAGGGCAATTAAAACAAGAGGGGTGCCACCACCTTTTCTGACAGAGGGAATTCTCTTTATATATGGAGAAAAAATTGTCTCTACCAGCAGGGAACTTAAAAAGTCAGCAAATCGTTGATCACCCCCATGAAAGCCCATATTTTGACACTGCCTGACTTTTCCTCCGAACGTTTTACTTTTCCTTTCTTCCCTTTTGCGTCTCAGATTTTCCCCTCCAATCACGACTTCCGCTGGGCTCCTCCCTATTATTCCACCTTCCTGTTTGCCGGATTTTTTTTTTTTTTTTTGCTTCCCTCTCTGCTTCCTGTGCTCAGTCTTCATGGAGTTGTTTTATTCCATCCTCCACCCGCCCCACAGTTCCAAGCAGTCTGAAGTTCCTAAGCTCCTTTCCCTGCTGTGGGATAGCTCTTTTGGCCTTTAAGATGCAGTTGATGCCACCTGGGTTCAGAAAATTCCCAACCTCCCTTTTCTACCAAGTTCAGGGTTCAGAAGAAGCCTTGGTTCCTCCCTTTGAGTGGCTAAGGGCTCAGAGAGGCTCTCAGACTAGGAGAAAAGCGTGCTCAGTTCATCTTTGCTCCCTCAAGGCCTGAAAGAGTTAACACAAAAACAGCACTTTACAAATACTAAGGAGAGTCTGAAATACCAAGGAAAAGAAGCTGCTCTGCACGGAGCTGTCTGCGTGAGAACAGCAGTGAAGTCAAGGAGCCTTGGCTGGAGCGGACAACCCACAGGCCCGGGACCACAGGTCTGACGGGGGAGCCTGCGCTTCTTATCCTGGACCCCCAGCCCCACCCACCCCGAGTGCCCAGCTCACCTGGCCTCTGCTCCAACCGGGTGGAAAACACCACACACCCAAAAGAGCTGGACCTTGGCCCGCTGCTTCTCATTTGCCAGCCAGCCAAGAGAACACCTGCTTCTCATTCTCTGCAGGGGAAGTGTGAATTTTTCCCTTGGAGCTATAACCTGTGCCTGTGCCATAACCCTCCTCCCTGGTTTCTTTTTTGACACCTTCTAGCCTAACTCTGGAAGGTGTCCAAGAGAGCTCCAACATCTGTTCTTCACAGTCCAGGATCACCCTTGGCTTTCTGCCGCCACTGAGGTGAGGGAGGGGCCATGGTGGATGACGCCGTTGCCTCTATGGTTTTGTTTTCCTGTGCCTGCGTTTGGCTGGCATAGACACTTCTGGAAAATGGGCTGCAGCTGATGACTTTTAGTTTGGTTGCCTTTAACGAGGGGTTTATAAAATGACTCTTATTCTGCAGAACACATGTTCTAAGTATATAGTTGCTTGATGGATTGAAACAGTGCTGAGGGAGACAGAACACATGTTTTAAAATAGTCCTAAAATACATAATTACCCTGTGGGCCAATTGGGTACATAATATACATTTTAATACACCATTTAATTGCTGTTTACCTAGGAGACAGGAGCCTTTCTAATCTCTTGGGTTAAACTACAGATTTTTAGGAACTGTCTAAACACATATTTACTTGATTCATTTTGGTCTCTTGGGTGAAGAATCCTTTTCCAAAGAAGTGGCTTGACATACAAAACAAGAGAATTAAATGCTCTCAGCTGAAGGCTACTGGTGAAAAGACAAAGGCTTATCTTTCATGATTCAGGGATACTAATCTCAAAGTCCAGGCTGAATCCAGGAACCCTAAAAATCATCCATACCAGTAATCCCACATCACTGAAACTCACTCCCCCAACACCTGAACATTTTTTCATCCTAACCCTTTCTGATAAAAATATTTAAATTTCACCATAATAGTTTCTTTAAAAGGGAAAATAGGGCTGGAGAGCTCTATCTCTCAAGCCGAGGACCAAAGGACAGCTCATTATCTCCCTCCCCTTAAAGCCTGCTTCTCCTCCCGGGAAGAAATGGCACCAATACCCACCCAGTGCTCATGTCAGAAACCTAAGTGTCATCCTTCACTCTTCCCTCCCTTCCCCTCTCTCATGCCTTCATCCAATCAGATGCTATTTGGACATGGTATTTAGCCTCTCTGCGCCTCAGTTTCCTCATCTGTAAAATAAGGATCATAACAGTACAGACCTTATAAGGTGGTCACTGTAAGCTTTCAATGTCATGTGCCCAGAGAAGTGCCCAGCACGGAGGAAGGCACGTAAGTGTGGTGTTCTCCCTTCTCCCCTCCCCAGTCGGTGTCTTTATCTCCATCACCACAGCCCATACCCTAATTCAAGCTGCCATTCCCTGCTGCCTGTATCCCTAACTGGTTCCCAGGCATTTGCTCTTTTTAACTCTACCCTGCACCACTCCCATCTAGCCTTTGAAAGGAAGCCCGACTGCCTCCCACATTCAGATCTGAGCCTGTCACTTCTATGCTTAAACGCTTTCCATGGGTCCTCTGCCATTAGGTCAAGAATAAGTTTTAGAAATGGCTTTCAAGGCTCCCCGTGGCCTGACCCCCAGCTTGTCCCCAGCCCCATCTGAGTTCTAGAAGGTTGTGGTGACCAGAAGTCTGACTTCAGTGTGAGTGGCACAAAACTGCATACAAGGCATTACAAAGTCTGGCCCCCTTTCTGGCATCAAGGGGACCCTCTCAACACGATGGTTTCAAGACAGCCAGGAACACTGTGCTTGTTTGCCCTAAATACTTCCCCACCAAAAGCCTGAGATTCCATTGTTAGTTTTCATGGCCTCATAAAACAACAGTACCCCTGAGAGAGGCAACACTTGGAGCTTTCTTCCTTCTTACCTTTGGTAGACACCTGGCTTCTCATAACAGAGATTAGAAAAGTTTGGTTCATGCCACAGGCAGAGCTGGGCGTGGGCTAACGAGGGCTGACCACCTTGTCTAAAGTGACAAACCACAACTCCCATAGTCCTGTGAGGGAAGCGTACCTGTTTCCTCTTAGGGAGAGAGAATGAGAAGGAACCACAGGAGAATGGCTCTCAGACTTGGGAGTGCACCCAACTTGTCTGGGGGCTTGTTAAAACACACTGTGGGCCCTACGCCAGACATTAGGATTCAGCAGCTCTGGGGTGGAGCAGGTGGAAGGCCAAGAGGCCTGTGAGGAAGCACCTGGACCCTCTGCCTGGGCTTTTTCCTGAGACCATGGTGTCTCTGTGGCCAGCTCTGTGGCAACCACTTTGCTTTATCTGCTTTCTCTGCCTTCCAGTTGGCAGGGCCTAAGGCAACTAGGTCCAGGAATGAAGACTGCAACCTGACAGACACGCAGGTCAGCCACGGCAAGGGTGTGCCCACGAACGGGGCTCCCCAGAAGTAGCTGTGCCAGGGGAGAGATGGGCTACGTGGGGCCTTTACTCTAGCACATCTGAGCCATTCATTTTTGCCCTGAGTATCTAAAGGTCCAGGATCAGACCCATCAGCCTCAAATTCTCTGAAGGGAACATCGCCCTCCCCTGCTAGCAACCACCAGCATCCGTGTCTGTGTTGAACAGCAGAGTCCACTCACCTCAACGCAGAGTCCTGTTCTCCGTGAAGAAGATGGAAGACGATGGGCTCAGACTCCGCATTATCAGCTGTTGTCACCTGCATGTGCAGGAGAGAGGCTTTAATAGTAGGAAGGCGGGCAACAGGGAAAGTGAGAAGGACAAAGCCCCCTAGAAAGTGAACATCTGGGAAGTGAACACACAGGAAGGGAGACGTAGCCCCTCTATGGCATCTGTTTCCATGGTAATGGCCCAGAGAAGAGCAGAGGTCTCATTGGTACCAGGCCCTTGCTGCCTCCTCCCAGCCAACGGGGAGACCCAGGAGGAAAGGTTGACGCTGGCCACTGACTATTACAAAAACTTTCTATTTGCTGAAGCAGCAGAGGGGAGCAGTGCCCACGTTGCAGCCCCAGGGAAGAGTCAGAAACCACCATTCAGGACTGTAGCTTTTCAGGCAGAAGGTGCCAGGCAAGGCCAGCTTAATCTGAGCAGGGGCTGCAGATGGTAGGCCAAACCAACCAGGGCTCAAGAGAACAAATTTGGAGACAGGGAGAAGGTTAGTGGAGGGGCCAGGACGAGGGAGGTGCAACTGCTGGAATGGAATGGAATTGTGCTCCTTCCCATCACAAGCCAGCTGGGGCAGCGGAAGCCAAGTCTCTACCAGACAGCCAGCAGCCCTGTAACCAGGGAGACCGCGTCGTTTCTAGGGAAGGCTAAGAGGTGGTGATGCAAAACTTAAGCTTATCTGGTGCAAGAGCTGACAAGGTTCCCAGTGGAAGAGCTGTGGCGAGACTTACGAGGATGTCTACGGCAGAACCCTTGCAGCTAAGGGTGCCACCAAGGACTGAGGTCCAGGCAGTGGCAATCTGGGTTCAAATCCTAGCTCAGCCACTCACCAACTGTATTACCTTGGCAAATCACTGAAGCTCCCTTGACAGTTTGTCATTTTTGAGACAGGAAAATAGTAGGGCCCTACCTAATAAGGCGGGTGTGAGAGTGACAGGAAATGAAAAGCATGGAAAGTGCTGAGCGTCTGGCCAGGCATGCCATGATCACTGAATTTATTATTCTTACTGACAAACAGTGATGTCTTTGATATATTATTAGGTGAATAAGTAAAACACATGTATGGCACAATCCTATTTATGTGAAAAGGAACCACTGTGTTTCCCTCTGTGTGTGTATTTGTAAACACATAAAGAGAACAGGAAGGATCAAGAAGAATCAAACTGTTAACGGTGGTTAATTCTGGGCAGAGGAATTGGGGAAGTGGGTGAAAAGGGATTTCGCCATTTCACTAACAAGCATCTGTGGGTGTTTTGCCGGGGGTGGGGTGGGGGTGATGAGGAGGGTAAAGGGTGTAGGTGGGGGCATCCTCTGTCCTAAAAGTCTGTGATCTGCAAAAAGGGCTTTGCCAAGACCTCAGTGGTTATTGGTCCAGGAACCTAGGAGTGTCCTTGGGCAACACTCACTGAGCTTCCTCGCTGTGGGTGATACCGTTTATCAGGCCCCCATCCCTGGCCACCTGCTTTCTTTGCCTCGTGGCCTTCCTTTCCCCAGAGCTAGGGCCCCAGCTAGGGGATTCCCAGCCACGGCACTCCCAGCTCAGACCTCAGACCAATCTAGAGCTCAACTGGGAAAGATCTGGAGAGCTTCAGAAGAGTTCTGTGGAGCTCACCTTGAGTGACACTTACTACATTGACTGGAGTCTCTTGGTTCTGATTTCTGGGTGTTACAGAGCCTATTCTCTCCTTCTTCCTCTTAGTAACTGAGTAACCCTGACGTAGGATATATAATGCCTACGCCCGCCCCCCCAATGTCACATCCTAATCCCTGGAACCTGTAAATGTTACCTCATTTGGAAAAGAGATCTTTGCAGATATGATTAAGGATCTTGGTTATTTGGACAGAACTTAAAAATGCAATCACTTGTATCTTCCTGAGAGCAAGGGGGCACTTTCGCCCAGACGGAAGAGAATGTGATGTGACTTTGGAGACAGGGATTGGAGGGACCCGGCCTCAAATCACAGAATGCAGCAGCCATCAGAAACTGAAAGAGGCAAGGAACAGATTCTCCCCTAGAGCCTCCGGAGGGAGTGTAGGCCTCAGAACACCTTGATTTCAGCGTAAGGGTACTGATTTTGGACTACTGGCCTCCAGAACTTTAAGAGGATAAATTTCTGTTGTTTTAAGTCACCAAATTTTTGGTGACTTGTTACAGCAGCCACTGGAAACTAATACAACTCTCCTCCCTGAATTTTAGTTAGACACTTGACCACATAGGTAGAGACTACATTTCCCAGTTTCTCCGACAACTGGAACTATATAGCCATATGACTAGGTTTGGCCAATGAGTAAACATGGTTTGTGTAACTTCTGCTTCCTGAGTTCCAAAATAAAGTTCCTTGCCCTCCATGCTCTCTTTTCCTCTCCCCAAGGGCTGGAACTGCAGCATCATCTGGAGGAACAATCTTAAGCCAAAAATGGAAGCTGTGAGCAGAGGCTGGGTTCCTGGGCTCCTGGATCATGTCACCATGTCAGGGAGTCCTTCCTGTTTTCCACTGGATCATGTCACCATGTCAGGGAGTCCTTCCTGAGAGAGGAGTGAAATTCCACATTATTTAGGCCATGTTATGTTGGGTATCTTTGTTACAGCAGCTATACCCAGCTTATACCCCAACTAAAACACTGGGCTTCTGACTTTCTTTGATAATCTGGGTCTCTACCTGCCTCTGAATCCTCCCTAGAGCCTACACCTGGATCCTGGTTCCTGCTGGCCTACCTGCCCACTGTAGATGACCATGGGCCTGGATTTCTGAATATCACCAACTCCAGGATTATTGTTTGCCATACTTTGCTGTCTGTTGCTCTGCCTGGAGCTGCCTAATGCAGGCTCCTTGCTGGCACTACCAAAGTTTGCCTGTCACCATACACCCTCTAGATGCCAAGGTCTACCTTGGCTGCCCCTTCAGCTGGCTGTGTCTCCCTGGGGTCTGTCTATTCCAGGAGGACTGTTTGCTTCTCAGTCCTGACTCCTCTTTGTCCAGCCTGTCCTTCAGCAATTCACTGGACCGCACCTGGCTATGCCCTGAGATATGTGGGGAAGAGTTGCCTGGCTCCCGGGAGGAAGCACACCACGTAAGTGCCAAGTCTCCCCTGCCCCTTCCCTAGCTAATCCTGAAGCTGACTGGAGTTTTGCTGGCAATGTCAAACCAGCCAATGGCTACATTGGGCTTTGGTGACAGACATACATTTCAGTTTGGTGGCTTATGCTTGTGTTTGTTTTCCTTCATGTCACTTTCTGGTTGATAATGTCTCAACACATCTGATATTGGCCTGAGGATGTATACTGCTTCAGGAACACAAATTTCAAATTTCAAATGTGCAGAGGCCCAACTTCAGGTAAAGAATCACCTGGGCACTTGGTGACAAATGCATTTTGATTAACTCTGACCCGAGGAAGGAAACTCACCCAGCATCCTGGATTAGGCAGCTACTATTTATTTATGCAAAACATTAAAACAAAGTCATTAAAGCCCCCATTCCTGGTAATTGTCTCAGAAATTGCATTCCCTGGCCTAGCAATTAGTTTTGTACAAAGCAAGAAGATACTTGGGTTAATAACCTTGAGTTCTTAAGACTCAATCAGTATTTTGGTTGCTGTAGGCTGCTTTGCTACTGTAAATTTTGACTACAGTACTTGTGGGGTCTATAAATATTTAGCTATCCACTGGAGCATCAATTAATGAAATCATTTCTCTTGTTCTTTAATTTAGAAGATAACTGCTAGCAGGGTACTGGTATGGTGTTTATTTTAACCACTATTGTTAGATTAGGAAACTCAGTTGCTGTCGTGCTGCCTGGTTTATGGCCTTGTCATGTTGCATGTCGGTACTACAAGCATTTCTTTTAGATTCGTCTCCTTCAGATAGGTCTTGCATAACCTAGTCACTTGCTTTAGATGGTTTTGACCTGATTTTAACTTGACAACCATGTTTCTCTGTCTTAAGTTTTTTGCAGTATTTGTGTGTGTGTGTACGTGTGTGTGTGTTAATATCACAGATGGACTAGGAGTCACAACCGGACTAATTTCTAAGCCCTTCCTTTTACAATGGGATGACGTTAAAAAAGAAAGAGCTAAATGAACAGAGTCCAATATAGCTACTAAATACCAAAACAGTCAAGTAAAGTGAAGCCTTCTTTCAACTGGTTACTTTGTCTAAATAAAGGCCTTCCAAAACTTGTTCTTCAGACTTTGTCTTCCTGGGATGCTAAAAGGATTCTGGGACTTCCGGGAAGATGGCGGTGTGAGCAGGGCGGCAGAAATCTCCTCCCAACACTATATTTATCTACGAAAACACAGAAAATACATCTATTCCTAAAAGAGAGACGAGAATACACAGGAAAGCGCACAGCGTGCAGCTACACCCGAAAGCACTCGGCACCCCAAGAGGCGGGTAAGATACGGAGCCGCGACCCGGCGGGACCCGAGCCCTCCCCCACCCCAGCGCACCGGCGGGAGGAGAGGAGTCAGAGCCGGGAGGGAGTGGAAGCACACCCCGCGAAGTAGCCAGCCCCGGTGATCTGCACGGGGAGCGCTGACCCACATTGCGCAGTGCAGCGGAGATTGGAGAGACAGAGGGGCAGGATCTGAGCAGGGAACGCGCCAGGGGGCTTGCAGCCGGCTCCGGGAAGGAAAAAAAAAGTGCGCGCTTTCCTCAGCGGTCTTAAAGAGACAGGAGCCCAGCGGAGGAGCCGGATCGCCCCAGCACACTCAGCCCAGCAGGCTGGGAGTCTGGGGGAGTTTCAGACGCCTTAGCTGGCGACTGAGGAAGCGTAGCCATACTTAACACTTCTCACTGAGATCAACAGCCTCCTATTCGTTCCCACCCCTGCCAGAGCGATAAAGGGCCTGCGGAGCGGCACAGTCACAGCTGTGGAATAGTGGGGCAATAGCGCCACCTAGAGCATTCCCACAGAATCTACGTCCGGTGGGCATTTTTTTTTTGTTTTTTTGTTTTGTTTTGTTTTTGTTTTTTCTTTTCTTTCTCTTTCTTTTTTTCTTTCTTTCTTCCTTTTTTTTTCCTTTTTTTCTTTTTTTCTCTTTTTTTTTCTTCTCTTTTTAAAGTCTTAAAGAGCCCAGCTGACATACGTGGCAACTATCAGTGACCAAATTATACAGCCATGAAAAGACAGAGGAATATGGTTCAGACCAAATCAACCAGACAACCCCAGAGAGGGAGTCTGAAGGGATGGAAATGCACAGCCTCCCTGAAAAAGAATTCAGAATAAAAGTCATAACCATGCTGATGGACCTAAAGAGAAATGTGCAAGAGCTGAGGGAGGAAGTGAGGGAACTGAGGAAAGACAAT